>VYXF01012365.1:13479-37758 GCA_013397295.1 Polioptila caerulea | reverse complement strand
AAAAAAAAAGAAAAAGGCGGAGGGGGCACTCCCGGGTGGGGAGGATTTGATTAAAACAAATCCAAAAAATCTCAGGTCTCCTTCCTCAGACTTCCCCGTCGGTGCGCACGGGGATGCTGGAGCGGTGGGGTCGGGCCCGTTCCCCGCCGTGCGGCCCCGGTTGAATCCAGCCACGCTCGGTTCACCGTGCCCTGAGCCTGGACAGCACCTGCCGGTGGCGGGCTCCGGTGTCGGTTCCTCCGGGAAGGCACAGATTTCCTCATCCCCCGAGCAGGGGGACGGGGCCGACACCGAGGGGTGAAACGTCCTCGTCGGACGGAGCCCCCGGCTGCGGCAGCTCCGTGCGCTTCCCGAAGGCTCCGGCAATTCACGGCGAGGCGAAACCGGCCCGACTGTCATCACTCGGCAGATAAACGGCCGGATCCCCGACGGCAGGGTGGCTCCTATTCACGGCTCATCAACGCCGAGCCAAGGAGCAGTGGGAGGATAAGCCCCGCTTTCAGAGACCAGCGCTCCAAACCACTCATCACTGTCACCGAGCTCGCTCATGCCTTGGCCCTAAACACCGGCGATTAATAAAAGTTTGCTGTCGCTTTTGTCCAAAGTTACACTCAGTCCGCGGGCCGGGGAACCCCGAGTGGGATCCTTTCCGCGGGATGCTCCAGCGCTCCTCCAGCCGCCGCGCCTTTCCGTGGCTCCTCTTCCCCCAGAGAGAATCTGCTTCTGTTCCCCCCAAGAAAAGCTGCCAGCCACGGCGGAGGCGAGGGGAGAAGCGAACCCCGAGCCCGCACCCGACGGAACCGCGCGGCCCCGACGGCGGCGGCTCAGAGCCCCGTGCGAGGCGGAGGGCGGCGGGGGGAAAGTCAGGACCGAGCCTCGGCCGCGTGGGTTGGCAGAGATTTACTGACTTGAGAAGAAACTCACCGGTTTACACTGCTGAGAAGGGTTTGAATGGATGAGAACTGAGAAAAAGTTGCCGAATTTGGCCAGTAACAAGGCTGGAAGAATGGAACGCTAATACTGAGTTATGCATGGACTCGGGAGGAATTACACAGCATCAGAGTCTCGCTTCTAAACAGCGACAGTGCCAAATTTCTAATAACTGTGTAATATGCTTATTTATACCATACAAGGACTTACAAACCTCATTGTGCATAGCAGCTGGGTCATATTTCTTTACCCTTCCATTCCTCCGGCTCTTTTGCCAAGAGACTGGTACCAAACACTTCTAGGCTGAAAGGAAAACACAAAATTTAATCGCAAAGAAACGATGACAAGGAAGCGTGGGTAAGATACGGGCTGACATGCAGCCCTTTAATCTTAAGCATCTGCCTAAAATAGATGCACTAAGGGGGTACTGGAAATATGCACGGTTTGAAATGCGAGTGATTCTCTGCTTCTAAATCGTTCAGCCTGATTATCCACTCGTATTTCCCTGACCTGGGCACGTTTGTAGGCTCTCAGGCTTTGTTTTAAACTGTTAAGTAAATATTTTAACGAATGTTTTAAGACGTTGTAAACGAATGTGCTGCTCAGTTTCGCACCAAGCTCCGCTGGAACCGGGTAAATCAAACGAAGAACCATAATCCGATTTGTTTTTAAATATTTGGTGGAATATTTGTTAATTTTATCCCAGCGTACTAAGTGTACTCACCCCTCGTAATTTCAAACAAAGTTATTCAAGATGCAGCCCGGCAATGTTAAACTTGTATCCCGAAATAATTAAACTATGAACGAATATTCATGTATGTAGACATTTTTAAAACGTTTAAGCATTTTAGAAATAAAAGCTAACAATTTTGGAATTGGTTTAATTTTTAAATCTAACCCTAATTTTGTCCAAATGTTCTGGATTTTTATTTTTGTATATACTCACTATTTTTAAAGCAGCATCTAATAACCTAACATTTCAAATCAATTGCACAGTTTTTGAAGGAAGAGATTTTACCATGAGTTTGGCAGAATCTTTGTAAGAATGAATAGTCCAGAGATCATTGCCCTGGTGAGTGTCAGACTGAGATAGTCCCCAGTGGTATTTCCCAGCCAAAGCTCTGATTTAAAGTCAAGATTTACATACATTAAAAAAAAACAAAAAACAAAAAACAAACAAAACAAAATCCTAAAACTCAATCTATTTTGCAATTACTTTTTTTTATTTTAATGAAAAGAGCCCTAAAACTACAACATGCTGGAGGATGGGAGCAGGCAAATTGAGCTGGAATGGGAACGTTGGTTTAAAAAATAAAAGGAGAACAAAGCCCACCATGGTGGCTTCTCTGCATCCTGGCTCCCAGCACCACAGCAGCCCCAGCTCTGCCTCCTGCACCCACCAGACTCTGCTGTGGGATGTGGTCTGGGCAGGGCCTGCCATTGGCACGGGACGGGGGCCAAGCAGGCTCTGCCAGCGCGGCTCTGGCCCTTCCTGCAGAACAAAACTCTGGCCACGCCATCCCCCAGCCATCAGCGGCACCGCCCGGGCCTGCAGGACAGCCTGGGAGAGAAGGGACTCAGGCAGTGGTGTGGGTCAGGGTGGCAGCCAGATGTGTGCATGGAGAGGGGGCAGCAGCCCCAGGGCAGCTCGGGGTCCTGCGGGGACCTTGGTGGAGGGAGAGGAGGACACGTGGAACCTCGTGGGTGAAGCTGCTCTGGAGCAGCTGGGCTGTGGGCAGAAATGAGAGGCACATCAATGCCCCAAGTGCCAGCATGGCAAGTCACTTGTCACCAGGCTGGAAGAAAAGAGGAGAGGCTTGTCCTAAGCCTTGCATCAGAGCAAGAAACTGCCTTAAGGTATTGCAAACCCAGCCCAGTACATTGGCAGAGCAACGTGTGGTGGCTCTGCACGGAGTCCTTGGCATCATCCCTCCGTCACCGTGCAGGGATGAGGGACTGGGAGAGTCCTTCCCAAAGTGATTATTCCATTTGTGCTGGGGAGGAGGAGGAGGAGGTTATTGCTCTGCGAAATTGCTGTCCTCCAGGGTAAACAGAAGAAAATGCTGGTCTGGGGGAGAAATTCCCAGCAGGAGGAATGAAGGCAGCCAGATGCCAGCTCTGTCTGTGCCCTGGAGCTGGGCACAGACCCTGCCCAAGCGTGGCACAGTGTGATGCTCTGACAGAGCAACCAGGGCCAGTGAGGCCAAAAAATCTTGTTGAAACATCAGAGCCCCCTCAGGGGCCAGAACCCCTGACCCACAGCCTGAGCAGGCAGCACAGCAAGAAGCCCTCACACCCCACCAGACCTGCAGCTCTCTTTGGCCAGACCCTTTCCCCCATGGTGCTGCCCAGAGGGAATCTTTCCTCTTTCTCACTCATCCAGGGCCAGACCCACAGCGCGGCAGGGGGACCAAAACAGGGCTCAGCACTGGAGCTATGAGGAGGGAACAGAAAACACTGAGCTGGGAGTAAACTGGGGCCCAGGGGGATTAAACCCTGGCCAGATGCCTGCAAGAGCCGTGCATCCCTACCTGGGATCAGTCCCATCCCTAGTCCTGGCTAAATCACCCAGGGCAGGTTTAGGGGTGTGAGGCTTTCAGAGCAGGTGAGGGCAGCTGGGATTTCCAAAGGCTGAGGGGAACAGGGAGCACTGGGAGCAGTCGGCTGGAGCAGAGGCACAAACATCCATCGGGATGTGGAGCTGCTGGAGAGGAGGCAGCACAATGGGATGGAGGAAGGGGAGGTGAGAGGCAGATGAGAGCAGAGAGGAAGGGAGCTGTGGGGGCCTGGGGGAAAAGGGCCACCTCGGGAAAGGGTTTTGCTTCCAAGGCTCACCAGCCAGCCTCTGGGATGTGGCAGCTTGCTCCCTGCTCAGTCACATCCCTCCCATGCCTCCATCCCACTCCCAGGACACTGACGTGGAACACATTCCTTGGGCTGCAGTGGGGCAGGGCCAGGCCTGGGACAAATGCTCGTCTCCATTTTGGGGATTTTCCTCCCTGCACAGGGATTGGGTTTGCTCTGAAAGCAGCCTCAACCTTAGGGGTGCTGTTGCCCCCCAGAAAAGGGACAAGAACTGCAATAAGGCCCCACACCCCCATTCCTGGGGCAGGCTCTTGACAGAAGCAAACAGGAAGGGAAATGATAGCTAAGTGGGACAGGGCCCAGAAGCTGGGAATTTCCTCCTCCTGGGATATGACTTGTTGTGGGACTCAAGTTTGCTGCAGGTAGAATGAGGAAAGCTGGAGAGAGGGGAGGGATGAAATGCTGGAGCAGCATCTGCCCCTGGCTCCAGCAAGGAGAGAAAGGATGGCTGAGATTCATTAAATAAAGAGACAGGAAAACCTTGCTTAAGGAGCTGTCTGGGAAAGGGGCCATTTCAGGCCTGCTGTATACAAGTGCCAGTGATTTGGGGCCAGAACAGACAATTGCTAAAATTTCCTCCAGGCTCCGCTGTGCAAGGAGCTGCTCTCAAGCAAAGCAGTTGCAGAATGTCATGGGGAGCTTGCTGGTGCTTTCCTGCTTGATGGACCAAGCTGGCTCCTTCAGGAGAAGGGAAGGAAAAAGATGCCTCAAATTAGGAATTTTTTCTCACACAACAGCTCAGAGCAGTGACCTGGTGGTGCAGAGAGGACGAGGCAGCGCCTGCTGGAGGAAGGGCACAAGCATTTCACCATGCAGTGGGAATAGAAGGAGGGATGGAAAAGAGAATTCATTATCCTCAGGATCAGTCTGCACCTGTCATAAACCAACAGGGTGAAATCTGGGGAGAAGCAGGAGCAGTGGGGACAGCAGGAGATGCTCCCATGGAGAAGGTTTGCACCACTGAACTTCAGCACAGCTACAGAGGGAGCCCAGGTGCTTCTGTCCCTGCCATTCCCTGCTCTGACCTTGGAGCCAGGCAGGGAAGAGGCAAAATGGGCTCTGCCCCAAACCACAACCACTGCTCCAAGACCAGAGAAAAGGGATCCCTGCTGGCACCTCTTACCTTGGCCCAGGCGATGAGGCTGCTGCAGCTCTGCCAGCTGGCCAAGGGGCTGGCCTGGCTGCTCTGGGACATCCTCATTCACCACCTCTGCTACATGATGTTCATCCATTTCCATGCTGGTAAATGGCTGGAAAATGCTTGCTTGGATTGGGAACATCGACCTGAGGAAGCACCTTAGCCAGTGGGGTCCAGCACTGGCCATGGAGCCTCAGGGACTGTGGGGACAGCAGACACAAAGCCAACAGCAGCGTGGTCGTCTCTGACCCTGACACAGAACAGGAGCTGGGGGTGTGATCCATCCCCTCTCTTGTTTTGCCATGCTCCTGCTCCGAGTTGAACCTAGAAAGTGTAAAAAATATGGATAAGAAAAGCTGGTCAGTGCTTTCCATCCCAGCATCCTTCATGTACAACACATTCTCAGCACCTCCAGCCAAGGAGAACACTGCAGTTCTGCCTCTGTGCTGGTGCCACCGACAAAGTGCAGAAAAGCCTCAGAGCTCGAGATAAATGCCCTGAACCAGATGAAATCAACTGGGAACACCTGATCCTCATTCCCACAAGGTTATGGTTAAGGTTGCGAAACGAAGGAAGTGCCGCACTGGCATGCTGGCAGCAAATCAAAGCAAATGACATTAATTAAAGCACATGTTAGGAATAGGAAATTAGGCTAAAGCAACATTTCATCTGCAGCGTCTTCTCCGGGCACTTTAGGAAGGGTATAAGTTTACTGTAGAGAAAGAGAAATGAGGAGGCCGGTGCAGAGGATAGATGTGCGGGAAGTTAAAAGAATTAGAGGAGAGTTTTAAAAGCTTTAGACTATACACTCAAGGTCATGTTCACTCTCTGTATTTATTTTGAGTTGTGAGTGAGGGGGAAGGCTGACAGTGCTGGCTGGCACTGCGGGAAGACTCAGGCTAACATGGACCAAGCATCCTTGACAAGGGGGCTCAGCCCCGAAGTTGGGACCCTCTGCACTCCTCCCTGCATGGCTGCCCCAGGCACTGATGGACCTGGGCACTGGTTTTACAAAAATAGACATAATTTCCCAGTTTTGCTTTTTCTCAGCTCCATCAGCCCCAGAATTTACCAAAGTTCAGGGCATTTCTCTGGGCAGCTGGGGACAAGGGCACTGCTGTCCCCTGCACAGAGGGGAAACTGAGGCACAGCACGATTAGCAGTTTTGGAGCACGCAGCAAGCACAGGGCTGGGAGCCCTGAGCAGAGCTGCACCCCAACCCCGTGAGGAGCCATGAGAAGCCCCTCAGACCCTCTCCCATGGTCCACGGGCCCTTCCTCCCGCTCCCGCCCTCGGCGCTGGCAGTGATGCTGCCGTCGCGACCCATCGGGGGCGTTCCTGGGGCTGCGCTGACGCATCCGTGTCATCCCAGGTCGCCCAGCTTTTTTCAATCAGGGCCACATGCCTCCCTGTGCAGGGGCCGCCAACCGGTGGCCACTTCCACGTGGCCCCTGTGCCAGCTCTGACGGCGCACGTAGGTGGCACCAGTGCCCCATGACCCCACGGGAAGGGGGTGACATCGCCACTTGCCCAAGCTGTGCCAGGAGCACGGCAGGATTTCCACCCAGTGCCCTGCTGCCCGTGCGCTCCTCACCCTCCGCTCTGCCTGCGCCGCGCCCCGGGGTGACCACGGCGCGCACGGCGAGCCGAGTCAAGGCGTGAGCGGAGGAAGCTGGGCAGCCGCCTGAGCCCAGGCGCTCTCCTCCTGCGCTGCTCCGCTCCCAGGCCGGCTGCCGTGTTTCCCCCGGAGCCATAAATCGCTGGCCGGGCCCGGCGCGGCCGCCGCGGGCTCCCCACGGCGGTGTCTCCGCGATGAGTTACGAGGAGCGAGCGGCGCAGCCAGGGCTCCGCTCCAGAGCCCCAACGGCAGCGAGGCAGCGCAGCTCCCTCCTCCTCCTCTCTTTGCTCTCGCTCCCACCCTGCCCACGCTGCTGCCCTGGAGGGGTTCAGCCCATGGGACCCCCGCGCTTCCCGGTTTTCCCCGGAGGGCTGGCTGGAGCGCCGTGTTTACCCAGGGCGAGCGGGCAGATGGCTTGCTGACAGCTTCAGGAACACCTTGTAGCAGTTGCGGTGATTCCCGAGATCCGTTGCTTCCCATTTCAATTCACACATCATGATTTCTAAACCTCAGCTTGTACCTTCCCAGCAGAGCTCCCCCCCCCTCCATGCTGGCTGCACGAAGTCGCTACCGGCTCGGGAATGACGGGGATCCCCTCGAGGATCCTGTGGCAGCAGCAGCCACCCTGACACTGCCTCCTTCAGCAGCCTGGGGTGAGCCCCTTAACCTGCCAAAGAAAGGGGCACAAGCAGCACAGAGGCTGGAAATTACTCTGAGTATCTAAGTACTTCTTAGGGATGAAGAATTCTTTCTCCATCCCCTTCTCCAGCTCAATAATGGCTGTAAATGTATGGACAGAAAGCAGGGTAGTGGGGTCTGAGGCTGGCATGTGTGAGGCTCCCCTGCTTTTGGTGTGGAGCATCTCCACGTGGGATGAGTCCCTGCCATCAGCTGCTGGGGACCAGCATTGTCCCCCTGGGCTGTGGGAGCCTGCTCAGCCCCTGGTGCCATTTGGGAGCAGCTCACAGAGGCAAAACTGGATCTGGGACTGAGCTTGGCCATGGTGGCTCCTATAAACAGCACAGATTTGGTCAGCAGGAGGCTCACACCCAGCTTGCCCACCTGGAATGGCTGCTGGCCTCCACCTCCCCCCGAGGAATTGCTTTCTGGGCCTGGTGGGACTCCAGAGCTGGTTGTGGGGACCTTTGTGCTCCCACCAAATTCCCCAAGCAAGTGTGAACCAGAGCATCTCGCACTTGTGTACATTCCCCTGCCCTCCCTGTGCTGCTGTGGCAGAGCCTTGGCCTCAGGGTGACAAAAGGAGTATGTTTTTCCAATTAAAAGAGCCAAATGTGTTTTCCTGCCAGTATTTAGTCCAGCCTAACATGCAATGTCTACATTTTAACCTTGAAGAAGCCTCTGGAGACACTGCAAAATAAATCAATACTAGTCCACGTGCTGGAAAACAGAACCAATAAATAACTTCAGAGCAGCTTTTCTGTTTACCCTGTGAAATTCCCACTCTTGGCCACGCGCTTCAAAACAGTGTCTCAAAATAAAATAGAAAAGAAAAACAACCCCCTGAACCCTTCATTAGTGGCGCAGCATGGGGCTCTCCAGCCAGGCAGAGCTGGTTTCAGGTTGCAGGTGCAGGGCCAATTCTCCACTGACCTCTGGGCTGGGATTTGGGATTGAGGTTGCCTGTGCAATGGTTTAAAAATATTAAATAAAAACATAAAAAATATATATATATATATATATATATATATATATACCCTGCACGGTTTCTTATGGCATGGAAGGTGCTGGAGGAAAACAAGCACCTGGGTTCTTGGGTATGAGTATCCCCAGCCTGGTTCCTGAGCCTGAGGTGCAGCTCCAGGTGCTGCAGCCAGGATTCCTGGAGCCCATCCCAGGCATGGGGCTCTGCACCCCATCGGCAGCCCAAGGATTTTACCGGGTGTCATTGCTGTGTCCCCAAACGATGAGGGATAACCGTGGCCCTCAACCTTCTCCCTCTGCTCTTCCCAGGTCACCCGGTTTGGGGCCAGGCAGGGATTCCCCAGCTCTTCCTCCCTTCTGACAATAATAAACATGTCTTTAGCATAAAATAAGATTTACAGGAGCTATTAAAAAGCAACTTCAAGGCATTTTTTTTCTGCATCCTGCCGAGGAAAGGTCTCATGTGGGAGGCAGGTGGGGCTGCAGGACAGTGCAGGGACACACAGGGATGTGTGGGGGGCTGGGGACCCCCCTGTGCACGCAGGGGGTTCCTCAGGGCAGTGGGGTGGCACCAGCAGTGACACGGACACAGCGGGGTCGGGATGCACAGGGGCTCCCCCTGCACAGGGCAGACCCCACACTGTGCTGCACCGGGGACGGACAGACGGACACTCAGAGCTCCAGCAAGGGTGGCAGGAGGCAAGTCCGGCTCTCCAGCCTCTCACCGAGCACGGCTGGGATGTTCCGCAGGGAAAACGCCTCCGCTGAGCAGGGACAAATTGAAGCCGTTTCCCTCGCATCCCTGTCTTTGTGCTCGCCTCCCCTAAGGCTCGCTGTTGTCAGCGTGCATTATGCAGGCAGGACAGCTCTGTTAGTCACACCCTGAAAGGCTGGAAAAACACACGGAGCAGCCGTGATCAGCTGGGCTGAGCTCGATCCCACTGGGAGAACCAGCCCTGGTGCTCGGGGTAACCTGCCGGAAAAGCATCCGCGGGAATCAACCCCAGAACGAAGCCGAAAGGGTTTTTACGTGGTGACTCAAGAGCAAAATCTCTGCTGTCCCATCCTCACTCGGAGCTGCTCCTCCTGCAGTGGGATATGTGTTTCCTGGGGGCAGAAGCAGCTGACACCTCTCTGGGCTGGGCTCTGCCGCTAAAGCACTGACCACATCCTTGGAGCTCCAAATCTCCTTCCCTGAGAACCAGCTGGGAGGAGCAGGACCAGGAATCAATCACGTTGGAAAAGTCGGGGCAGCCGTTTCCAACTTCTCACTGGTCTGGCACCCACACACACGGCCACCTGAGGCCGGTGTTTCAGAGCAGCTCGATTTTCACTGAGGCACTGGAAGTGTCTGAGCTCCCAGGGAGCAGCAGACTCGGGATCAATCTCCAAAAAGCTTCAGGCTCCAAGGCATCCACCAGGAGAAGGTGGTAAGCACCTGAAATCACAGCACTGCAGCCACCTGCACAGATTTAGCCCCAAAGCCAAGGTCACCAGCACATCATGTGCCTGCTGGAGCACAGAGCAGGAGGAGACACTCTCACCATGGGGAATAAGGTGGAAAAATTTCAGGCTCTTGCATCCAGAAAGGTCCCTGTCCCTGCAGTGACCACGGCAGAGGATCTGTGCCCAGGGTAGGTGTGAGCCTTGCTTTGGGCAGTCTCTGTGCCATGGAGCAGCTCTGGGAGTTCTGTGGGAAATGGGATGGAGGCAGTGTTGGCTTTTTATAGTGGGACACCAGTACAGAAATGCAGGGGGAAAAGGGATGCACAAACCTGCAGTTCATACAAGGGAAACACCAAATGCATCCCAGACTCACACATTCCCATCCCTGTCCTGCTTCAGTGCCACTGCTGCAGCCCCAGGTCCTGGTGGCACCACTGTCACCCCTCTGCTCCTGTCCCTGTCCTGGACAATGAGGGGAGAGGGCACGACCTTGCAGGGTGTGTGTCACACTCATCACTCACCTGTCAAACCTGCTGTGGGTACAAACTGGGCAGATTTAGCAACTGTAGGGCCTTCTGTTCTTCCTTACATCTCTGGACTATTTCCCCACCCCTTAAATGCTTTACATTATTTATTACATTTCATTTAACCCCAGCCCCGTCCTCCAAATAAAATTTATTTTGCAGCTGTCATTCAGGTTTACTCCGGCCTTAACCTCGTAATCCTATTGATTCCCTCATTATTCTCGGAGTGCAGGATTGATTTCATGCCTTCTGTGTTCTGGAGAAGCCTTTGCTCATTAATCTCACACACATTTACAAACAGTCCACCCTGCTCATTCATTATTTTCTCATTCCCTGACTCACGAGGTTCAGCTTGTCTGCTTTGCCTCCTGATTTTGGGGTGTGGATGGAGAGGGAAGATAATCCCTCTCCCTAAGGGCATCCCCTCTGCCTCCTCACAGCCTGGATCTCCATGCCCAGAGGCAGAGGGTGATGGGCTCCCACGCAGGGAATCTCCAGAAAATCCCCCAGACTTGTGCTCTGCATCACCTTTGGGACATACCCAGGGCTGCATCCCGCTCAGGAAATCACTGAAACCAACTGGGCTGGGAAAAACAACAAATCCACGGCAAATGCAGCTCAGGGACATCTCCAGAGGAACACCCTGCACACACCAGGGAGCACCCCACAGCCAGGCCACGCTGCTCAGGACCCTACAGGGGAGCTGGACAGGTACAAGCAGTACCTGTTGCTGGAGTTTGCTGATGCACACGCGTGTGCACGCCCCCAAACACACAGGAGTGTGTTTATAGGGTGTGATTAATCATCCTGAGCATTTAATAGAGCCCCATCGCTGTGCACGGCACTGTACAGAGTATGAAGGAAGACATGACCCCTGTCATAGAGGCTTAGAATAAAAAATAGGCAGACACTATAGCTCAGACACGTAATAAATCCCCCAGAAGGGCCAATCTCAAATATTTCAGCTCTTTCTCCCTCCCCTCCATAATATATAATTGTCTTTGTTGGATCAATACAGAGGGGCTTTGTGGAAGGAGCACGTTTTGAGGGAAGATTAATGTAGTGAATTATACATGCAGCTAGGAAGAATTCTAATATCCAACTTCCAGGAGGAGAAGGAAGGTCTGTGGGATCAAATCCTCCTCCCAGGACGGGGACACAGTGCCTGGTGGCGCAGGCAGCCAAGGATCTGCTCCTGTGGGATGGTGGCAGGAGCCTCCCTGAAGGGGTAGAAGGGTCTGGCCAGGATGGGTGGGATCAGGGAGTGTGGTTTCAGCATGGCATAAACCAGCGTGCATCCCTCAGCCCCACCTGGGGTTTGGGGCAGGTTTTGTCCCACCACAGCTGCCCACGAGGCCGTGCACCACCTCACCCTCCAGACACAGCCAGCAGTGAGCAGACAGGGCTCTGGGGTATTTGCCACTGGGATATTTGCCACTAAACACCAATTACTGATCCACAGCAAAGCCCTGTGACCATTTCTGTGGGTGCACGGACAATCTCCACCCACTGCTCAGAGCATCCTCTGGCTGGATTCCCCATATCTCATTAATGTGTGATGACACTGGCTCTGCTGAGCAGCACAGGGCTGGCTGAGCCTCACCAGCAAGGTGTGCATCCTGTGAAGCACAGGGCTATCATATGGAATAAATTTAACTGAATCAAGTTTTGATTAAATGCCATAAACATGATTGATTTGGTTACATACCCTCTGTATGACGGTCTGTTTAATTTATTTTTTCATTCTGAGAAGGGATGTTGCATTGATCCCAAACATTAGCTTTGACTACCACCATAAATTCCCATTTTAGGGCGACCTGCAGCAGCCTTATTAATATTTTTACACTTACCCAGCAGTTGCCAGGGTTAACCCTTCCACAACGTGCCCAAACTGTGCAGTGCTGTGGGGACAGAGGGGGTGACCTCGACCAGAACCAGAGGCTGCAGCCAGCAGGGGAAAGTCACCTGTGTTAATGCCACCACTCCAAAGCCACCAACCCTCCTAAACCTGGACCCCTCAGGACCAGGGGGAACAGCAAAATCCCTGAGGCAGCATCTCCACAAGGCCTTTAGCAATGAAATTTTGCCCCATAGGGTGTCCAGAGTGGGCTGTTTGCTGTCTGAAATCCCCCAAAACCCAGCAGATCTCTCACCCCCCTCACCACGCCAGCCTCTGGACCAACACTACCAAGATTTCCTCACAACAGCTTCTATATCTTTCTTTTAATCGAGGGTGGGGGGGGGAAAAAACCTGCCCAAATATTTTTTTTATATTACTAATAAATTGGAAGAATGCTTTATGTTTTCAATATATTTTCAATTTGCTGCCATGGTCAGTATCTTGGTTGCTTATGTGTGTTTTATAAGCAACGTCAATGATAACCAGATTTAGCTGTTGGTTTCTCCATAAATATGGTGTTATCCACCAAAAGTGATCTCTGGTAACACTGTGTCATTAAAAATCATGCTGAAACACCAAAAGCAAAAAGAGTAAATCACTTCCAAGCACATCTTGGAGACACTGGAACTTTTGAGGGTTTATTTGGAAGATAAACTGATTTTTAACACATATTTTGGGCAGATCCTGCAATCCCAGTGTCCACAAAACCCTCAAGTAACACATGAGCTCACTGCAGGCTCTCCCTGCCCAAAGCAGGGTGGGTTTCTAAGCCCTTGAACACAGGACAGTGACAAAGGACACTCTGAGCCTGCCCAGGTCTCATCCCTGGTGGGTGGGGACTCTCACAGCACACGGATCCATCAGCTGGAACATCCCTGATATCATTCCTGTGTGGTATCCCAGAATTCCTTTCATAAAATCCCAGAATGGTTTGGGTTGGAAGGGACCTCAAGGATCATCTCATTCCACCTCCCACTACCCCAGGCTGCTCCAAGCCCCACCAAGGACCTAAAGAGCTGAGCAGGACATGAATGTGAGGGTATCTCTAAATACTGAATTATTCAGCAGAAACAGTTCTGCTGTCCTCCCTCCAACCCAATTAAGCTGTATTTAACTGCAAAGCACATTTCCCCTATTTTCATATAACAGTGAGATCTGGGAGCTGGGCTGGAGATTTTAAAGCAAGGACTTTACTTAGGATTAAGCCTTTTTCCTACAGGAGTCCAGCCCAAGAAGGGGTTGAGCCGATGGAGTGACCTGACATCAAGGATCAAAGCTGGAAAAGTGATGCTTTGTCCAGGCTGGGGCTTTGTTCAGGAACAGATCCACCAAACAAGATCCTCCTTCGTGGAGGAGAGCAGCACAAATTCACCCAAACTCACCCAAAGCCACACGTCCTCAGCAGGCCAATTTTAGCCTCGTTGAAGGCGGATTTCTCACCCACCTCAGCTCTCTTTTATGGGCTGGACAGTTTGTTCTCGCTGAAGTCAAGTCCATCTTTCCAGGGTGTTCTGCAATCAGGGAGATCGAGGGAAAACATCCAAATCACTCAGCAAATGACCCAGCACAGCCTGAACCACCACAGCTCCGTGGCACTTCAAATCCCAGCTCAGCTCTCCCCAGCCAGCACCTGCAGTGGGGCTGTAGACCTTGAATTAATGAATTAATGAATTAATGAATGCTCTGCTGTAAATTCACAGATTATGAGTGCCGAGCTTCCCAGGACCCTGCAAATATCACACAGGAGATAAATTACCCCACCACCAGCCACCAGATCCGCAGGGGGAGTGTGAATGGGTGCTGGCACCCTGTAAGTTCAGTGAACCTCGTGCTACAGCTCTGGAAACACAAAAACCAACACAAAACCATGGCAGCACGAGGGATTTGTCTCCCTTCACCTTTGGCAGAAGCTAGAAAAACCTCAGTTCATCAGCAGCAGAGTATTTTCCCATGGTATTCTGGTTTTCTTACTTTTTTTTTTTTTAAAAAAAAAAGGAATTATTTAAAGGTTTCATAGCCACTTTTCATCTAATATTTAACGTGCAAGAGTTTCTGCATGCCTAGGTTAGGTAAACATTAGAGAAGATTGTTTATAGAAATTATACACAGAGCGGTGCTGGTTTAATTTATCAAAAAAGGTTTTGTTGAAATGAATTCATTTTACAGTGAAACCCACTTAAACCTGTTAAAGGAGTGACCTCGTTGCAGTGAACCTGTTTGTGCTTCACCTCAAGGGACAGCTCGAGCTGCTCCACGATAGCATCTTCCAGTGTAAATATTCCCTGCTCTCCCGGAGTGTGGGACAGGGCTGGCAGGAGCTGTGCCAAGGACAGGGATGCCAGGTGCCTCAGGGGATGGGAGGATGTGGCCTTGGACCTCACAGGGAAATTTGGCCACCGCTGCAGTGGTTTAATGCTGCACCCACCCCTCTCATGGCACAGCTGGGAGCAGGGGGGGACCGCGGGGTTCTAGGGCTGCACTGTGATGCTGCAGGAGAAAAGCGGGAGAAATGCAGGAGAAATGCAGGAGAAACTCAAGAGAAATGCAGGAGAAATGCAGGAGAAAAGCAGGAGAAATGCAGGATAAACTCAAGAGAAATTCTGGAGAAAAACAGGAGAAACTCAGGAGAAAGACAGTAGAAAAGCGGGAGAAACTCAGGAGAAACGCGGGAGAAACTCAGGAGAAATGCAGTAGAAAAGCGGGAGAAACGCAGGAGAAACTCTGGAGAAATGCAGGAGAAACTCAGGAGAAATGCTGGAGAAAAGCAGGAGAAATGCAGGATAAACTCAAGAGAAATTCTGGAGAAAAACAGGAGAAACTCAGGAGAAAGACAGTAGAAAAGCGGGAGAAACTCAGGAGAAACGCGGGAGAAACTCAGGAGAAATGCAGTAGAAAAGCGGGAGAAACGCAGGAGAAACTCTGGAGAAATGCAGGAGAAACTCAGGAGAAACTCAGGAGAAAAGCAGTAGAAAAGCGGGAGAAATGCAGGAGAAACGCGGGAGAAACTCAGGAGAAATGCAGGAGAAAAGCAGGAGAAATGCAGGATAAACTCGGGAGAAATGCCGGAGAAAAGCAGGAGAAGCTCGGGAGAAACGCAGGAGAAACGCAGGAGAAACGCAGGAGAAACTCAGGAGAAACTCAGGAGAAGTGCGGGAGAAAGGAGAAATGCAGGAGAAACGCAGGAGAAACTCTGGAGAAATGCAGGAGAAACTCAGGAGAAGTGCAGGAGAAACGCAGGAGAAAAACAGTAGAAAAGCGGGAGAAACGCAGGAGAAACTCAGGAGAAATGCAGGAGAACCGCAGCTCTCAGCGGGATAAGGGATGGGGAAAACCCTCCAGGCTCTGCCCCTCAGCTTCATCTGCCGCTGCTGGTTTGCCCGGGCATCGATTGCTGCCGGCACCGCTGCCGGTATCACTCGACCGCGCCGCTCTTATTTTGGGAAATTAGCAGAAATAACCCAGGAGCCATTTTTCCCTTCCCCCGAAATTTATTGCGAAGTGGGGAAAGGCAGAATCTCTGCTCTCGCCTCCCCTCTGCTGGCTCCAGCAGCACTTGGCTCACGGTTTTGTTGCTCTGCTTTAGAAGTTAAGCTCGGTGAGGACAAACCGGGACTGCAGGGAATGGGAAAAACCCACCAGCATTCCTCCCTCACGGCACAGGTCAGATTAACAGGGGGAAATTAATGCTAGCAGGTTTAATGGAGATGAAATGCTTTAGGAATGAGCCGCTGCATTAATTTGCAGCGTGTGGCTTTAAGAGTTAATCTCAGTCCGGAGCAATACCGGGAAGAACATTCATTCATTCAGGAGGCATCGGCCAGGTACAGGGCTTTGTGCAGTTCCCACAGTCTGGCCTAAAGGTATTTATAGTCTAGAGCTGGGGGAAAGAAAATACAGGAAAAAAGGGATGGGATAAGGGAAACTGTGCTTTGGAAGCAGTCGATGCAAAATCCACCAAGGCAGAATTAATATTGTCTCGTTAACAGAGGGAGCAATTTGAAATTATATGGGAAAGGTGGATAAAACCTGGAAAGCATAAGAGCCAGCTCTGATTTCAAAGTCCATGGGAGCATTCCAAGGCCGAGCTTTAAAATTAGAAACAGCATGCAAAGTTACTTTTCCATTGAAATGTCATGCTTTCCTTGAAAAGAGCTTTTTCCATCTCGAGAACGCATTTTGTCACCGAGCAGTAAGTGCACTCCTCACGACAGATCTGCTGAAGCAAAAAACTCCGGGAGAAAATGGAGAATCACATCCGGGGGCTTGGCAAACAAATAAAAGCCAAGGAGAGAAGAGGCTGGGCAGCACATTTCCATCAGGGAGGTTTGCAGCACATCCTGGGCTTCTGACTCCACTTGACCCCTCCGGGCTCTGTTGTCCATCCTGGTGTTGCCTCCAGCTTCTGCCCGGAGCACAGAGTGGGGTGAAATCCCTTGTGCATGATCCAGGAAGGAGCAGATCCCATTCCCAGCCATCACCTGGATGCAGGAGAACCCCAGTGCTCCAGGCAATGTTCCCCCCGTGCTAGGGGTGATCCACCAGCGCCCTGCGAGTTGTGACAGCCACAGCCACCGCCCTGATGGCCAGCACAGTCACAGCTCAGCTGGGCACTGTTGTCCCTCTTGTTTCCAGGTTCTCCAAATGCCAAACCCCACAAACACGCTCTGTGGGACCCCTTGTGCCCCCCAGCACTGGGTATGTGACGGTGGTGTCACCAACCACCCCCGGTTGTGCCCGTTCCAGCCTCACCACAGCGAGCTGCAGGGGGGAAGAGGAAATTTAGGAAAGTGGGAATGTAAAAAGGGGATGCAAAACTCCAAGAGGTCACTGGTCTTTGTCTTAGCAACGATCCCACTGCCAGGCTGAGCTCACCAGCGGGACAAAAAGGATCTGGAGAGAGAGCCCCTCTAGAACGCACCCCACAAACAGCCCCTCCGTGGAGGGACCTCCACGCTTTTCCAGAGCGGCCACAAACACGTGGAAGGAGCAGCCTCCCGGTGGAAGGGGGGTTCCTGGAGGGCAGCCCCTGCCCGTGTCCCGGCCCGGGGCTGGCAGGTGCCGCGGGGACACGGCCCCGGGCCCCGCTCCCTCCGGGCCGCCGCAGACAGCCCCGCTTTGAAGCCCTGCCGAGGCTGGCGGCAGCGGCGGGGCTGGAATAAGATGGCTTTTAAACTCGGAGTGAGATGAAAAGCAGCCGGAAACGCATCTAAAGGGTGACTGGAGGGCTAAGCCTGCTTTTCTCATGCTCGCTTATCCCGGGCTGCTCCGCCAGAGACCGAGTCCCAGGGGAGCCGCTTTCTCAAGCTCTGCTGCCTGCCCCGGTCCTTTGCTGCTCACATCTCCCCTCTGCCGAGAGGTGAAGCAGCAACAGACTTTCAGCAGAGATGTAAAAATCTCTTTTTTTTTTCTTTATCGTTAAAGGTCCTGTGTTGTTTCCTGCCACAACTCCCAGGAGCCCAAGCCTGGTCATGAAGCAGCAGCCGAGGTGCTTCACCCCTGTGGTTCTGGAACGAAAAACTCCTGCGTTGCTTCTTGGAGTGGTTTGGGAGGAGAAATGGGAGATTGGAGGGTGGCACTGCCCAGGAGTGGGCAGCATTCAGCAGACAACAGGATAATAATTCCCTCCCCCAAAGCATTCCAGGCTAAATCTACTATTCCCATATTTTCTGAGCACTGCCTGCCTCTTCCACTACACCCCTAATGGGACACGCTATAAAACCATGCCCAGACAGCCCCATTCCCCACGGTGCCAGGCCAACAGGCAGCCAAGAGCAAGAGCCAAGGGAAATCAGAGCAGTCTGGGGCACATCAGAGCAGGGAAATCACCCCGTGCCTGTTGCTGAACAGGGGAGACACCCCTGGGCATCATCAGCTGAATCATTGCTCTAACAGAGCAGCCAGAACTTTAAACAAGGTTTAAAATACCCAAGGACCTTGAATGGCTTTTTACCTATTAGATTTCTGCTCTCCTGTGCATTAAACCTAATGGAAATGGTTCTGAGGAAAGCAAACCCAAAATGCCACGGCTCTTTCTTCTTGGAAAGAATTTCTCGGTGCCTGCACAGAACCCCTGTGAGGGGCATTAGGAACACAGGAGGCCAGGAGAAGCGCTGATCTAATGAGATTTGTGCTAATTCATGTGATTGTTTATAAGAACTACGCTGCTCTAAGCCTGTTAAGCCACTCTGGCTGGCCAGGGCTGTCCCAGCACCGGGCTGGTCCTGGCTGTGCACCCTCCAAAGCCTGAGGTTTGCTCAGAGATGCTGGGCACACATTTTGCCTGGGAGAATACAGAGAAATCTTTGCCATTTCTCCTAAGCAGAGCCTTCAGAACACTCTCAGAAAAAATCTCCCTGTGTTTCGATGAGGATGCCCTCCCTGCACAGCACCAGGCTCTGTGATCCATGTGCTGCACCCGTGTGAGCTCCGCACGTGCGGCTGGGACAGCAAAGCAGGAGCAGCCCCGGGGCTTTTCTGCATCCTGCAGTTGCCAACCCACCACATCTGGGCTTCTCACTGCGTTCTCCATCGAGAGTTTCCAGTACCAAACGGTTGTTGAAGAAGAACACAGGGACAAGCCACCCCAGTAACTCACTCCCTGCGCCACATCACACAAACTGGGAGCACCTCAGAGCTGTGCCTGGATTTCCTCCCACCACCCTGCTGGAATAAACTGTGGTTGTTGTTGTTGTTGTGTGTTCCCTTCTCTTTTTCTTTTTTTCCTTCCTTGATTGAAAATTGTCTGAGCCTTCCTTGCTTCTCCCAGCCAAGCAAGAGGTTACCCCAGCAATCAGCCCCGTGGTGCCAAAGAGTCTGCACCGAACTCAGCTCCGGCCTCCCCGGCTCTGGGGGAACCAGACATAAAGAGGGGTCTTTAATCTCAGACATACTCACTGATAATCTGCTCTGCAATTTGCAGATAGGACAGTCTGGGCCCTCCCAGGCTCCAGGGACACTCAGGGAGGGCAGGGGGAGGCAGGACCACGTCCCCTCCCAGGCCTCGAGCTGGTTTGTGCATCTTCCTTCCAAACCACCCACAGCTCGTGTGGCCACCAAGGCACCCGGACATGATCCTGTGCCCCCAGAAGTGGGAGTTTTGGCCTTGGATTTGCAGCAGTCACTTGGGAAATTGTAAACAGCCCGTTCCTGTTCTAGAAGGATCACAAAGATCCGTGGAGTCTCAAAGTGACTTGCAGAGGGGAGCAGTGAGATGGGGAGGGGTGGGATCCCCGTTCCAGTCCTCAAATGGGGTCCCCAGCAAACCACCCCAGGCCACAGGCTGGGTGTGTGAGCTGCCAAAGCCATTTTTTTTGCCACAGGAAGCCACCCTGGGGTATCCCAAAGTCAGGGTCCCTCCAGCCATCCCTACCTGGTCAAGCACAATCCAGGGCTCCCCATGGTGAGGGGCTGCCTTGGCCACTCATGCCCTGCCCCACACTTGACCAAGAGCAGTCACAACACTCCCCAGTCACCCCAGTAAGAGGAACTTCTCCTTTTTGATAGAACAAAAGGAGGAAAACATCCTCCTGTTCCCATGGGACAGGACCCTGCACCCTAGCCAGGGAGAGGGCAGAGTTTCCCCTCGTGTCACCAAAGTACAACACACGGCATTATGACAACGTGACAACTCCTCCAGGACAGCTGAGATTTCTGCCCAGCTCTCCCCTATCCCAGAAAAATGGGCATTTCATGCAGGTAAAGGGCTCGGGCAGCCGGAGGGATGGTCTGTGCTTTAAATCAACAGGGCAAACCCAAACCAATCCAGCTGGAATAAAAATCCCTGCAAACGCTCCCTCTCGTGGAGGCCAGCTGCTCTCCGGCTGGCTGGGAGACCACGACAGGAATCATCCCAAAACCTTCCCAAGGATGAGGGGCTCTGTAGGAACGAGGGGGGCTGGTGACACCCTCCCCTCACAGCATCCTCATGGTGCCAGCCCTCGGTGCCCAGTGGATCTCTGGAGGGAGCAGGACACAGCAGGCATGGGACGGGGTGAGCTCGGAGCTGGGAGCACATCTGAGTGCATCACCCAGGATCCAGGATGCCTTTGAGGCTTGAACAGCCAAATTACTTCCCCTTCTCCCTGATGTGGGCAGACAGGAGTATGGGGGAAGCAGAGGGAAACCCCAGGAATACCTGTTGGCATTTGCCTTGGCTGAACCCCACAGGGAATTGGCCTCTTATAAAGCCATTTTGGAAGTGTCCCCGAGGCCTGACATAGCCTGGAAGGGGATGACAGCTCGAGCTGGCCCAGGGATAGCAGCACTGCAGTGTCTCATGAGTGCAGCTCATTATTTTGCAGCCTGGGGAATTATTTCCCAAAAGTCTTTAACTGATTCCCCCCAGCCACACAGGATTTTTGCACTGACAACACCTTTCTGCTGGGAACCGAGCCAGGATCTCCACAAGGTCATTTTGCAAAGACAATTAGGTAGTCCCTCAACAGCACTGTCTCATTTTAATTAGATCTTATTTCCAAAGAATTACAGAGCATGCCAGGCCCAGGGCTGGAGGCAAGGGCCATTTACAGGAATCAATGGGAAGCAAAGGACAGATGTACCTGTGCTCACATCCAATGCCAAAGGGAGAGGAGCAGCCTCTCCTGCATGATTTCATCCATTAATTCCTTGGGCAATGTAAGACCTTCCGTGCAGAACACAGAGCATCACTGCCTCAGGCTGCTTGTTGGTACCTCGGAGTGAATATTCCCCGCATTCTGAGGGGCTCTGGAGGTGTGGTAGGTACGTTTTGGGCAGGATCCACAAGGCTGGGAAACGGTGCCATGTCCTCAACAATCCACCGGACAGCTGCTCACGTACACACACGAACAGAAAAAGTGAAGAGACGCCCACACAAACACCCTCAGAAAGCTGCAACACGGCCATGGAGGTGGCAGGACACCGGGGACACTCGGACCGGAGGGCGGGCACAGCTTGGGGTACCTGCCACAACCCCTGGGATCACTGATAGAGCCACCCCTACGGGCTGCTGTCTCCAGGGAACCCTCTGGGGACCCCGAGAGCGGCTGCACCACCAGGGAACCCTCCAGGGACCCTGGGACCCTCCCGGGACCCTCCCGGGACCCCCGACCCGGCCGCGCCCCCGGGGCCGCCCCTCGGCGCGGCGCCGCTGCGCCACCTGGCGGCCGTGCCCGGGAACGCGCCCGCATTCTCCGGGTTCGGGCTCATCCCTGGCGGGGAAAATCTCGGGATTGGGATTGGAATTTGGGGTTTGGGCTGGGTTTGCGTTTTCCTGCGACCCCACAACCAAGCGGTGCCGCTCCCGTGCCGCTGGCCTGAGGCGCGGGCTGGGAGCTGTGTGGCCCCGCTAGGAGTGCAGCGGAGGGGGCAGCTGGGCTCCCCCCGCCGGGAGCCTCCGCTCCATCCCGTCGGATGTCCCGAGCAGAGCCTCCTCCCTTCCCGGAGCGGCTCCGAGGAAGGCTTGGGAAAAGGCCCGGGCGGGCGCCGAGGGGCGACGGACCTGACTCTCCCTCGCCATCACCCGCCGCTGTAAACAACCGGAATAAACCGAGAGCCTCCCCTTTCCCCTTTCCCACCCTGCCTGAAGAGCAAGGACGGAGCAAACGGTGCCTGCGGCTAAAAACCGGCTCCGTATCAAAATAAACAGCTGCATTTCCACTGATAATGTTTTTACCCTCCATCCCCCAGACACCCACACGGATCAAAGTGGCTCTGGGAACCTTGTGGCAGGGAACAGCCTGGACTGCTGCTGCGTCCTTCCCACAGCCCCGGCCCGGGACAAGGACCGTGCCCCCGGCGGGGAGAACGGGCCAGAACGGGATGAGTGCGGCTGCGATGCCGGTGCCCGAAGGAATGATCCAGGCAGAGGCTCCGGAGGCTCAGTCCTGGAATAGGCATGGGGGACTGAGATGGGCTGAACTCCACACCAGGGCTCACCCCCACAGCCCCGTAAATGCCGCAGGTGCGGAGCCGCGGCCGCGCACCCCGCCCTGAGCGCACAGGTGCGCAGGGATGTCCGGCCGGGATGAGGGGCGAGGCTTCGCCGGGAGCGGGGGGCGGGTGCGTGCAGAGCCCGCCGGGGCCGCGCCGCTGCCCTTTGTCTATTGATCCGCGATCGGCAGCCGCAGACAGAGCGGCGGCCCCGCGGGGAATTGGGGCTCCGGGGCCGTGACCGCGGCTGCGCCCCCCTCGCCCCGGCGCTCCGCGGGGAGCAGGCCCGGCGGGGCCCTAATTGGGAGCCGGGGCCGGGGCTCGGCCCGCTCCGCTTTGTCCCGGGTGCGGAGGCAGCGCGGCGGCAGGACGGCGCCAGCCCGACAGAAAGAGCTGCCGCCCCACCGCCCACCCTCTGCCCGCCCCGGTGCACCGGGGCTTCCCTTCTCCGACGGCCGCACCCCGCGCCCGCACGGTCGGGACTGGCAGATGCTCCTTGAAAATTTCCAGCGGGGGATTTGGTCCTGTGTGGGGCAGCGACAGGCCCTTCTCCCAGGCTGGGAGAAGCTCCTGGTGTGGGGAGGATTCTGGCACCACGGCATGCCCAGCTCCTTGGCATCTTTCTCAGACCCCCGCCTCTTCTGCAACATTCAGTGTCTAAGGGAGACTTATAAAAAATGGAGAGCGACTTTTTACACGGATGACAGGGCAAGGGAGATGGTTTAAAAATAAAGGAGGTGCGATTTAGATTAAATGTTAGTAGGAAATTCTTCCCTGTGAGGGTGGTGAGGCCCTGGCACAGATTGCCCAGAGAAGCTGTGGCTGTTCCATCCCTGGGAGTGTTCGACGCTGCGTTGGACGGGGCTTAGAGCAACCTGATCTAGTGGAAAGTGTCCTTACCCACAGCAGGGGCTTGGAACAAGACGGGTTTTAAGATTCCTCCCAACCATCGCTTGGTTCTCTTGCTCTGCCCCACATCCATGACCCAAAATGCGCAGAGGATAACCCACGGACACAGGCCCAGCAGCCCAGATGAGGGGCGAGGGGTCCTGCAGAGGCCCCCTGGGCTGCACAGGGACAAGAGCCGTGGCCGCGTTCCCCCTCAGCAGGGCTGCGAGATGCTCTGGCATGAGCTCATGTTCCTGTTTACAAACACCCGCCCATGGAGCCCTTCCAGCAGCGCTATTGTGCTGCACGGCAGCTCAGCGGCCAAGGCAGCCGGGCTTTGTCCACCAGGCTCACGAAGCCCTCAGGGCAGCTCTGCTATTTTTAGTGTCTGGCCAAACACCTCGTGCATTTAGCTGAAGAAATTCAGAGCTCACCACTAACCCTAGCGAAGAGTTCGGTGTTTGAGGACCTCACTGCTCTGGTGACACGGCACCAGCGTTTAGGTGGTAAAACACCAGCTCCAGACATCACCAGAACACCCCGAACCTTATTTTCATGACTCCATGATGATCGAGTGGCCAGGTTTTGCCAGGTGCAAAGCAGCAGAGCCATGGGGTGCTGTGCCGGGTGTGCCCCAGCGGGGCCTCCCAGCGCCTTTTCATAGCGGAGGAAAAGAAATCCCAGCACAGTGCGTGACTAATCGGTAGCTGCTCATCGAGCTGCCTGAATAGAGTTTCTCAGAGCCTGGGCATGGCCAGGGCAGGCGCGGTGCAGCTCGGCTCCTGCTGACACAGCCTGGCTGGAGGGGCCAGGCCCTGCTCCCTGCCTTTGGGCGCTGTTCCTCAGGGTCGCCGTCTTGTACCCACAGAACATTTTTCCCCTCCCCGGTGAAGAGCGGCTTTGTGCTCAGTGGGCAGGTTGGGATGTCCCGCTGGCACCAGTGCTTGGTCCCCAGTCCAGGATGGGTGACAGGGCCCAGCAGGAAGGCAGGAACCCATCGTGAGGCTGCCCCAGCACGTTCTGCAGCGCCATCACCATCTTCCCACCGTGATTTCCCCAACCACCTTAGCCTAAATCCAGCACGGCTGGATTAGAGAGAAAAGGGCCAGAGGAACCCCCACACTGGCACACGTTGTGCCCCCTCACTAAAAACAGAGCCCATTAAATTGCTGCTCATCCTGAGCGACGTTTATTCAGAAATAATCCCGCAGGCCTAATTTTAGTCACCACACATCCCTCCTACCGGGGAAGGCAATCCCACCCTGCCTGCCCCCCAGCAAGCAGAAATAATCACACAGGCAGCACCTCCTCTCCCGCCGTCGAGGAACCCAGCCCCAGCACCTCTCCTCAGACACAGAGGGGGGGTTCAAAGCCCCTTCCCCGCCGCGGGAGCGGGAGC
>VYXF01012364.1:300747-319422 GCA_013397295.1 Polioptila caerulea | reverse complement strand
TGCCTTGGAAAATATGCAACACTGAACAAAAACAGAATAAAAACTTCTCTGAGAAAACATACATTATTCAAATATCTAGAGCATTTTTATTGACAACATTTAAATATAAATATTCTTGTTCTGGAGTGCTTTAAGATATTTAATAGATGTTTATGCAATTGTGGTCCAGAAGAACTGAGACATGAAGAAGGATGTTGAATGTAACTATCCTTATTGTGGTGAAAATATGATCTTTCTAAATGCTTCCATCTCAGAGCAGAGGTGATGGACATATCAGTCTATGGAAACCCTCTCATTTTCTGCCAGAATAGTGGAGGGACTCCTGCATGGGTAGGTTTCCTTGGCACCTACTTTTTAATCCATCTAGCAGAATATATGTGAATCTGCCCAGCTAGGAGATCCTCCCACCCCTCTGTACCTACTTGCTCTGCACACTGGCGAATGCTCAGCCTGTGAGTGCTTCTGCAGGGCCTGTTTGTCAGCGAGCTTGGCTCTGCAGTGCAACCCCTGGAGAATCACAGGGATAAGCAGAGCTTTCACCCCTCTGGTCTTTCAGCCTACATCCAGCTTGCCTTTTCCTTTGGTGCCTGACTGTCTTAAACAAGTGTGACAGAAACTCCTGACATTATTGCCCAGTGTAGCTGGGCAATGCTGGTCATGTGGTGCTCTAAAACACTGAAGGAAAAATCAGATCGTTGAGGCACCTTCGGCTCAGCAGAAACTCTGGAGCCCTCCAGGAAATATTTCAGTGAAGCTGAGCTGATGGGTAGAAAGAGACAGCAAGCCTGGGGAGGGAAGAAAGACATATTTTTTGTTATTTTAAACATATGTGCTTGTCTTGATTCGTAATGGGAATCTGGGTGGGAAGCACAGCTGGGAGGACAGAGGGAGAGGCTTATTTTTATTTTGAAAATATGCGCTAATTGTGGCTCAAAGCAGAGAGAGAGGGTGGGACAGTGTGAGATGAAGAAGCCACCTGCAGTGAAGGTGGAAAAGGAAGGAAGTTTTTACTATCTGTCAAATGAAAATATACGTATTTCTTCTGTAGTGACAGAACAACAGCTAGGCAGGCAGCCTCAGAGCACTAAGTAACTCACATTCAGTTCTGCTTCTGGCAACAGCTTTTATGGCTTGGTTCTACCACCTTTTATTTAGCCCTGTGTGAACAATTGGTTTTGGGTGTAATGAAAAGTTTCAGTCAACCCAAAACTGATATTTGTTTTTGTGCAGTCTTCTAAAAGACATATTCTTTCCCTTTCAGGCATCAATTTGTATTATTTTTGTTTTTTTTAAGCCAAGTGGTAGAAATGTAGAGGCATGATTTATACGTGCAAGAAATTGGAAAAAATTTCTTCTTTTCAGCAATGAAAAATACAGGAATATCCACACCACTCTTCCAAATTGTAAGAAAACTCCTTTTAATCCTTCTAGTATTTGTGAAACTTTTAACACTAGGTTATGGGTGATTCTGAGTGGCAGGGTATCTGGCCAGGGCTCTGTATTAAATACCTGACTACATAACAGTATTGAAGCTGATAAGCAGCCAGCTCCACAATGTGCTCCACACGTTGGGTAAATGTGCAAATGCTCTTTGTCATTGACTGAGGTAGAGCTTCATCCAAAATAGATTGTCTTCATCAAGAGAGATCCACAGGATGGTGTTAAACTATCTGGCAGAAAATGTTCAGACAGCAACTCAAAGGTTATTTGAATTAATAGATTAGTCGATGCTGGTGTGAGTTTTTTGGAGCTTAGCTTTATTTTCATTAGCACTCAGAATGTAAATGTGTGTCATGAGCAGAATGCAATCTGAGGGCCTCAGATACACTCTTGTGGAGCTGTGCTGGAGGGGTTCTACCAAAAGGGACAGGACACACACCTTGTTCTGCAGAACACCACATAAACTCTAATGGGCCCAATATTCCTGAAATACTAGAAGAAGTTCTGCAATTTCCTCTTAACCTAAATGATCCAGCCCTGCTCATCTGTTTGTGGGTCTTGGACCAGTGACCCTCCAAATGAAATAAAGTAGGATTTTTTTGTTTTGTTTCTTTTTCATTTTGTGGGCAACTAAAAAAGCAAAAGGGCACATAATTCCCACTTCAGCTTTTATCTTTGAAAAATCCTGCTGTGATCCCAACTGTATTGTTTAGGTGTCTAATACCTTTGAAATCTACTCCTAAAATGCTTCATCCTTTATGCAGCAAAATGCAGTATTTTATGGCTACCTGAATGAGAAAAAGGCACATTAAGGAGTAAATGAAAAATAAAGTTTGGATTGGTGCTCTCTGAGTTTTAAAAACCAAGAGGGAATTTTGGTGAGGGAGGAAAGAATGAAAGGGAAAAAAAGTCAGGGATACAGTGATATACTCTGAGTCTATGGCCAAGATTTCCCTACTCTCCCACTCAAACAAGAGTTCTCATTGTCTGGGTTTTATGTGAATTATTATTAACCACTACTTGACTTCTCTATTCAGCTTACCCACTAAGCACACTTAACAGCCTTTGATAACACTCATGACTTGCCTATGTCTAGTGGGATAATTTCAGTATGAAAAATCCTATGGAGAAAATGAAACTCTTCTCTGCGTCATCTGACACAATGTGACATAAAAACACAGGAAGCAAATAGATATAGCCAGGACTAATATACAAAGGCTCATAGACAAAATATTTCTCTTAGGCACCCTGAAATGCCTGACAATTTTTTTGTTCTTCACATCCAGAAGATTGCCAGGCGGTGCTCTTGAGAAGAGTTTTACAATGAGCTTCATTGAAGAAAAGCTCCTAAAAGACCATGAAGCAATATAGAGAGTGAGTCAATTAGGAAATCATCCATGTCATGTGATACTGAAGTTCTGTGGCTGGTATATATACTACAGTTTTCCCATAAATAGAAGAGAGGAAATTGTTGCTCTAAAACTTGAATGTGTAGCTAATTTGAACGTGATCTCACAGAGGGCTGTTGGGAGTTCCTATTTGTTATTATTTGGTGATTAAGCATAGCTTGTACATCTGAAACCCTTTGTCTATTCATTCCACTTTTAGACTTGGAGCAGATGCCATACCATCTCACAACAGAAGATGATTCAAACAGAAATTTCTCTCTATTTTGGGGATTTGCAAAGGCTTCCTCAGCCCTCAGAACTCTGCTCATTAATTCCTTGACTGCTGTCATAAATCTTGTATTTTGATAACTTACTCATTAGCTCAGACAAGCAACATGCAACCCTTGGCAGAGTTCAGGAACAATCTATATGATGGGGAGGAAGCAACAAAATATATTTGGCTTCTTCACTGGAAATTTAAGCCTAATACATCTACACTTTGTTTTTCACTGTCCAGAAAAATAGATTGATGCTTGGATTTCCTAGGCTCAGTTCTTTATTTTCAGTCAGGCTGCATTTTACTCTGCTGCACTCTCATTTCACTTAATAAGAGTTGCTGTTTTCCAGTGAATAGAGAATCATTAATCATATATTGTCTCTTCAAACAAAATCCACAGAAACTTTTCTTATTCTAAAGAAAAGCCCTCCCTCCTCCTTTGGAAGTGCCATATTTTACAAAAGGTTTCCCACTACTTGGAAACTAACCAGTAACTGCAAATCTGTGTCTCCAAAGGTCATGGACTCAAGAAAACAAATAATTAGCCTGCCACCAGCTGTTTAAGTTAAAAGTGATGTAACTGTTGAGATTTGTGCTTCCATACACACAAACAAGATGAACGCTGGTCAGGAAGGAATTTTTCATAAGTACGAAATTATATAACATGCTTCAATAAGAATTTTTAGCCAAGAAAATACACACAAAAATATTTTCCAGCATGAACAGATGTTAAAAGTTTGATCTTTGGTACATAATCTGTAGCAGACATACAGAAACTCATAGGAATTTATGAAGTTATTTCATTTGAAAGTGTAATGCATGTCTGATGAGAATATGGTTAACTGGAAATACTAGCAGCATCAGTAAAGGCCAGCTCTCTTACAGTAGTGACAAGCAAGCACTTACCTATTCGTCTGCTACTTTGCAATCAAAATTCCAATGGCAAAACTGCACGTTTTTTTGAATCTTAACATTATAGGGAACTTATTTTTCTTGTATATATTCAAAGAGAAAAGCAAAAGAGGGATTTTTAAAAGTCTTTTTACCCCTGAAAGTCTTTCTAAATCACAAAGTCACTGCAAAATAGGACCAATTTTAAAAGGGCACACAGGGAGCAAGGCCTTCATTGCCAAGCTGCAAGAGAACAATGTATATGCACATTACCAGCTATTGTTTTTCCAATCATTGTGACAAGAAACATGCTTTGATTTGGTCTGGGCTGCAGGTATATTGTCTATGCCACGGGTGTTAATGTATGTAGATAAATTATTGCTATAGATCCAAAACTTTTAATGATGATAAGACTCAAAATGAAATTATATGATGAGTTCTTCCCCAAGAAGTGCTGAGGGTGGCTTTTGGAGATTTCCAAACCAAGTATAAAGTGGTATTTATGTGCACACATTTCAGTGATCCACTGGGAAATCCAATCCTGGATTATAAAAGTCCACCACAGAAAAGTTTTCCTTTAAGGTCAAGTGAAAGTACTGTTGGAAGTATTGAGGAATAATCTGTTTTCTCAGTAGAAGTTACATGACTCCCCTGCCTTCCTAAGACTTTTTCCATGTCTTAGATTTTACGATTGACGAAATAATGACAGCTGCATCCTTTCTAATTTCTTAATGGAATGAGGCCAACAGTACCCAGAAGGACAAAAGCCAGGATTGAGGGGAGCTGAGAAGGGAGGGAGATTACATGGCTAGAAAACAAGTACTGTAAAAGCTCTCTGAAAACTTACAACCAAAGTATAATTACTAAAACAGCTTTGAAAGGAGGGGATTAAATTACTGAGTGTGGCTGTGATCATTCTGCTAGTTTAGATTGTTCCAGTATAAATTAAATGAAATCTAATTTAAGTCCAGGACCTGGACTGCTAATTAACTACCCTATCCACAGGTGATCACAATATATGCCATGTAAAATCCCTGCAAAAGCAAAATTTATACACCTAGAAATGACAAGTGTGCATATAAAACCCATTTTTACAGTTTACAAGAATAGCAAAGTCCTTTGATAGCTAATCAGGAAAATGGGGGGAAGCAGAGAGCAGGGAGGAAATTCAGTCTACATTTAGAAGCAATGATTTGGACAACATTTCCCTTGAATTAGTTTATTTTAAAAGAGAACAAAGGGGTTGTCCTGCTGGGTAGCTTTTCAGCAGGGATGCCCTGCCTGCCTTATTCCAGATCTGCAACATTATGTGGTTTCAATTAGTGGTAGCACTTGCAAAACTAGTAACACAGACATTTTGGCTTGAAATCTGACTCCAAGGCAGTGAAGGGTACTTAAGATCTACTCAGGGGTGGGTGGAGAAATACAGTATATTTGAAACAGTGTTGATCTTTTGTCAGAGTAGTGTCACTTCTAAAACCCTCTGTGTTTTTATGGGCTTGGTTTTTCATTTCTTCTTTGTTTCCCTGTTTAGAAGTTGATTTCCACTTTTCTAGCACCCTATTTCCTGTCTCTTTTGTCACCTGGCTACTTATTAGGACCTCAGTTAAGTTTTTTTTCAGGCTTTGAGGGCAGCCAAGTAAGCCAAAATGCTTGCTTTTAAGAATGCTCAAAATACTATGGCACTTGAAATACTTAATATTCAGAGAGACACCTTCCTCCTCAAAATTCTTTGCAATTCTATGTACTCTAAGAACAACTCCTGTATTATCAGGGACTGACTGGTTTTATAGTCCATCTGTCCCCTTAATGCTGTGAAGGAAATAAAAATATCCTTGTAAGGCAAATGATAATTTCTTTAAGTTTGCAGAAAAGGAAGCTGACTTCTGTTGCTATTCCACATCAATGTGAGTGTCTCATGTAATACATCTGCTGGCAGAAAAAAGCCTGTGTATGATGATTCGACAGTTTCCCAGTCCTACTTATCTTAGCTATCTTGATAGGCAGGTGACATTTTGATGAACAAAATAACAAATGTCACTGCTGTGGTGACAGACATATACAATATTCCAAATATCCACTGAAAGAGAAGTGTTTAATATTGGAATGAAAGAGGCAACTTCTTGACAAGATTTCAACATGTATAACTATAATATTTTTAGCAGTGAAGTCAATAATATGTCTCACTATCACATCTATCACAGTGCTAAAGTAGTTTTTATCAAGACTTTCCTAGATGCTGCTCTAGTATAGTGATTGTCAACAAACATAGTAGAGCTGGAAGGAGGAGACTACAGTAAAAACATGAGCACTTTTTTTCTCCAAGAGTTGCATTCCTAATCTCCACTAGAGGACTTAGATCTTGTTTTGGTGGTGGAGAAGGTGGTGAAGGTTGGAGATCAAAAAGAACCCTAAATATCCTCACCATGTAACTGCTTTTCTAACCTAGTGCTGGCAATAGGCCTTATAAAAAGCTGGCTGTAAAATCTCCACATATTTTGTAATGTTTCATTTTTTATTTGTGGTTGTTATCAAGATGAAACAAAATTTAGGGGCTGCAAATGGAAATGGAATGAAAGTGTGGAAAATGCTGCTGATCTCAAACCCCACCGTGATCATCTGCTGAATTATTCACATGTCTGGCCAACAGCATTTGTTCTTATCAGTGTTACCTCAGCCTTGCTTGCACGGCCATTTAGCCTGACTCTCACTCATGCTGGGAAGCAGCAAACTGAACTAAGGAGCAGAGGGCAGAGCAGAATGTGGGACATGGACAGACTTTTCTTTTCTGGTCTATGTAACAGAAATCAAAATCTAAATGAGCAGTTAGGTCACTGTAATTAAATATCTGCGGTGTAGTTCAACTGATTTGAGGCTGGAACACTAAATTTACCTCACATATCTTCAGACTCTCTGCCTTACTTTAGAAGCAGTCTGTCTTTTTAGGTAATCCACAGTGATCCACAATCATACAAGCAGGCTTTCCCCAACTTCATTCGTACTACTTAACAGCCTTATTGCAATTCTAGGAATAAAGATGCTCACATTCCACTGACTTAAGGGAGCAGGTTTAACGCACTGTGCCATTTGCCACCAATGAGCACTGCCTTTTTTGTGCCCCTTTTTTGTTTTATGTGATTAATACACATACTAATGCTAATAAAACACTTATGGAGTTTCCCAGATGCAGACATGGCCCCTTAATCCTTCCCTGTTCTGCTGGGGATAATCATTTTTACAACATGAGATCACTTGCACCAGTGAAGTGCATTTTAACACCTTTTGCTGTTATCTCTATGAGCTGATGATCCTAATAGAATCCCAGCAGTGCATTTAAACTTTATTTCCTAGGTTAATCAGGCTAAAAGACAGTTAACTAAGTTTCCTAAAGGGGGCCTTCTTTACATTAAAAAAAAAAAAGCTGCTGGAATTGTTTATCACTAGAAATTTTGGTCAGTGAGAAAAGAAAGGGAGTAATGCTATAAAAAGAAATGGTGTTTTTGTCTTGTAGTGGACAGCACGGCACACCATAAAAAAAAAAAGAGAAATATTTTCTGAACAAAGAACTCATGCTGGTCCCCCTCCTTTTTTTTTTGATCTTTAATCCCTTCTCTCCTAAGTAGAATGGCAAAGGAGCCCTTCTCTCTCTAATAAATAGCTAGCAAAAGAAGGCATTCAATGCTCCGTCCCTTTGATCAGCACAAAGCTGTCAGCTCCTGCCGCTTTTTTTTCTTCTAGCTCTTGTTCCTGTTTAAAAGTGGAAGTAATACCCCCTGAAAGAAATACCCTAGGTGTCCTGCAAATCATCAATCCTATTTTTTAACTTGTTGTTTTTCAGTGGCCCACCCTCCTGGCCTGAGCAACCTCCTCACTAACACCCCTCTTTCTCTTTCCACCCTTTTACCAGAGTACCAGTTTCATTTGATACACAATTCAATGTGCCAGTCCGACCTACTGGGACCTTGCTGTCTGAGACTCTACCACTGCGCAGACAGGGGAAACCTTCCTTCTAGCAATAAACATGTTTACTCCCATTCATTTTGCTCCCTGTAAAGGAATTAATTTTTTTTTCATAGACACAGCAAAGAGATTTTTAGAAAATATCTTTTAATAATTTATATTACAGCTCTAACATTAAAAAATGCAGAACGCCAACCATAAATAAAGAAATTACAGGTTGTGCTTGACCGAGCGTCTGAGATCCCATTTTGCTCCAATCTTCAAGCCGCTGCGTTTCAGCGACATCACTGCATCTCAGCAGTAAACAATCTGCAAACATTGCTGCCTTCAGACAGGTCACTCGGCGCATTTGAAAGCAGGAGCCTTGTTTACTGCTCAGATTATCTGCAATGTGCGTTTCTGCTCCTCACAGTGTCAGGACCTGATACACAGTTTGCAAATATTATGCGAAGGAAATAATTCACAAAGGCAAACAATTACAACCGAGTGTAGAACAAGAGAGTGGTTGGTGGTGGGAGAGCAGGGCAGAGGTTTCATGTCTGGGTGTGTGTCTATAAAGGGTTGGAGGGGGGAGGAATGGGGAGTAAGGAAAAGCAACTGTATAAAAGAGCATTTTTACCAGACAATGTCATAGCCTCAGTGACATGTAATGATGTTTAAATACCTTTGCCATTTCCCCCCGGTGATTGCTGCACTGGGTGCATTCTGTGGGCCTATAGAGATATGTTTTTCAAAAATCAGGATGGAGTGAATGCCGTTCGTTGTTCTGGCTGCAAAATGTCAAACTGCAGTGGAAAGAAATACAGCATTGCAGTGGTGGTGCACTGAGGCCCCCGGTAGGAAAGCAGGAGCTATTAAGTGGAAAATTCCTGCAGAGGACGTGTTTCCATTTCTAATGCTAAGAAAGAGGGTGTTGTTTGAGGCTGGCAGGTCTGTGGAAAATACAGAAAACACAGGGAAGATGAGAAAATGACCTCATTGAACTCTGAGAACTTAAGCAAACAAACAGCTTCAGCCAATATACCACATTCTTCTGCCCAAACAACAAACTGACCTATAAGTTATATAATCCCCCACAAGCCCCCATGCCTCGTGTAAATGTGGGGAGGGAGAAAAGGGCTGTTCACTGCAGGGGCAGGGAGGGCAAGCAGTAAAACCTGCTGCAGTAGGAAAGACTCTTGGGGTGAGCTGCCTGTCCTCCCCACAGCACCACCTTCCACCCCAAATGTAGTCCTCACATGAGGTTCATGTTTAATTGTGCTCCGAATACCAGCAGAATGATGGCACTAGTTGTTTATTATAGTATGAACTATTTCAGTACAGCATAAATTTTCCATTTCAAAGGATCCTGAATGCCTTCAGGGAAAGGACTAGGTTTTGTGAGCAGAGGGTGGCCTCTGTAAAAGTTGGTGGGGGGTTCATCTTAGGGATGGTTAAAACTGCATTCTTGGAACCTGAGGGGGGGACTCTGGAAGTCTGTTTAGGGGTTGTGCTTTCCCCTACAGAGGCCCCTGTAGTGTTGACTTGGACTGCCTGAGTTACCATTTTATATCAACTGCACAAATGCTAGAGTACAAATGCAGGGGCTAACCGAGGGCCATGGTTCTGCTGGGGCTGTTGTTCTGTTGTTGGCAGAAAAGGCAGAGGTGTGCCAGGGTTCCCAGCATCTGACTGTGCTGAAAGGTTTGATTTGTCATACAACTGCTGGCCTCGGTGTTTTTCCAATAACTAATTAATTGAACATATTAGAAAGTTATTAATAGGTAGAACAGCAGATAATAATTCAGAGTTTACGATAGTATTATCTACAAATCAGAAAGAGCTTTTCTGTTAGTTAACAGTACATTGGCTGTGGAAACTTGTTCTCAGATATCATGTAATTCCAACATACACTTTTAATGACTCTGTTTTTCTTGTTTTCATTATTAAAATCCTGTTGTATCCCACTTGCAGCTGATTTTCAGCACAACCAGAACCAGAACTGTTTTACCATCCAGCACTTTGCATGGGCTCAGCCTCTCATAGACAAAGTTAGCTTTGGGCAGTCATTGCAGCTTTAAAGTCTACATGGTGCTTTAAGGACAAGCATAAGTATAAACAGATAAAGGGTTTGATCTTGCATCTTTAAAGCATATGCATAGGAATGTAGGAATGTGCAAGGTTCAAATATTAGCAGCAAAGAAGCAGCTGACACAAGATTCACAAACTACAGGTGCACATTCAAATTTCATGTAAGCTGCTTTTTAAGTGTAATGGTTTGATACATTCTGTCATTAGGCACCACTAGCCATGAATACACTGAGGGAGAATTCAGAAAACCCCAGCAGCTATAAGGAGCTGACTAGATTCAGTGCTCACATTCCCTCACCAAAATGTTTCAGAGCAAGATAAAGTGAATTACAAAATAAGTGCTGAAAAGAAAGTGATGCCATCCCAAACTCAATACAAAAATGCAACTCTTGCCTCTCGCAGGCTTTGAAAAATGTAAATAACCATTCTTTCTTTTCCCAGTTTGACATCTCCCTGCACGTGGAGAAGGCAAATAATTTGAATTAGAATTACATACTACGAAAACATCTGTAGATAGAAGACTTACAGCATTATTTTGTAGATATTATACGTTGTTTGAAGAATAACCAAAAAAGGTGGCTGCAGATGGGGGCACGCAGCTATATCAAATTAAATTCTCACACAGCTGTTGTGTATTGCTTTTCAAGGCTCCAGTTGCCACTTATTTCAGGTAAGGAGGAGACAGTGTTGTAGTAATATGAAAAGGAAATAATTCTGATCTGTGCAGCTCAGATCTGAAAACCAATTTGCCCAGAATCCAGCACTGTTTCAGTTTAAACCTAAATGCCTGTACCTCTGCAGCACAAGGGCCAAAAGACATTCAGGACCTCCACAGCATCGTGTTATTCCCTTTCTGGAAATGTTTAACCAGGGCAAACTATATAGTGCAGCATTTCTGCACGGTGCCATGGATTCTGTTTCTCTTTTCCTTGTGCTGTGTAACTAAGGGGCACTGTAAGGGGCGCATAACTTACAGACTAGAACAGCTTTCTCCTCCACACTCTGACAGGAAATAAAAAGTGCCCAAAAAAATCAAGAGAAAAACAAACTCTGTGAATGACAAAAAGAAGCACTGCCAAAACAAAAGTTTCCCGCACCTAATAAAAGGAAAAAGTCAGATTTTTGCTCATCCTTACCTTGTGGTTGCAAATGGCAAAGGAAGAGAGGTAAGGAGTGCCCCATCATTAGGGCTGTAGAGTTTAGCACCCATTGCAGGATTAACTCTTCTGAGGAGTGCAGAGCTTTGGTTACATTGCTTTTTATAGGGTTTTTAATAGGTTCTTTGTCTTTTACATAGTGGACTAGCTCATATCATAGCTTCTGTTTTGCATTCAGTTTACAAGACTTGAGAATACCTAAAGAGACTTCTAAGGGACTATTTTAAATAAAAACATAGGTATATCTGGGTGATGAAGTACAAACCTGAGCCAACAAGATTGTAGGCAAACCACATTCAGCTCTTGCCAATGCACCTCAGTGCTGCCCTACATAAAACTTTCAGAACTCTGCAGAAATGCCTGGTCAAACTAACTTGTGCAGGAGTCTCAGAAATAATAAAAATAGGTAATAGAATAAAAAAAATTAATGTTTGTGAGTTTTCCCCTTTTCATCAGTATCAAAAGTCATGGAGTAAAAGAGACACAGAAATCACTGATTAAACTTTGACTTTTCCTTTTTGTTCTTTTATTTTAAATCATAGGATTTCATTACAGCTGGGAAATGTGTGGTGTCAGCATTCCCAAGCTTTAGCACTGTCTCCTCATTGTGATCCTAGTGGAAACAGGACACTTGGCCTGTGAGCCCTGATGGAAGCATTGACTCCCCAGGATTTTACTATTACTTGTCTGGTTTCCTAAATTTTATAAATCTAAGGTCTTGAAAGAAGTTTTGAAATCAGCTGGTAGAAGATGTGACTGTGAACCAGTCTTCCTCAATGGTTTGCAGTCAGGTGACTGCCATCGTGGACAACTGGAGGATGAGGACCCCAGGACATGAGGAAGCCTAAGCTCACTGTTTTATCTGGATGCAGAAAGAAAGGCCTCTTGGCCTGGAAGTCAGTGGTTTCATACTGAGAAAAGAACAGAAAAAAAAAAAAAAGAAACATCACAACAGGATGTGTGCACTTCTGGACTTCTGTGGATAAAAGGGGTGTAATCTGCCCCAACACTGACCAGCTGGAGACCTTCTTCTGTCTCAGGAGGTCTCCACCTCAAGATGTGGATCCTGCTTAAGAGGCAATAAGACTTATCAGGTGTTCAGAAAATGTGCCTTAGGAAAGCACTGAGCTTTTGCACTTGAGAGACAGCTGCAAAGAGAAGGTATTCTGTGTTTTCCACATCTATTGCAACTAGACTTGGTTCAAAGACTATTAAGACAGAATTATCTTGGACCATATTAAAAATGTTATGTTGAGTGATAGGAGGGAGTACAAGCACAAAAGTGAAAACATTCCCCTGAATTCAAATCCTCCCACATACCAGAAGAAATACACAAATCAGTCAAAGTGTGGGTCAGTTTGTGCTTAGAAAAATGTTTGACTCAACAAGGGATGGAGTGCTGCTCAGCTAGTTTTGACTTAACTGAGTGCTGCCAACCACTGATGGAAAAACCATGATGGTAGAGTAAACATTTGGGAGTGATGGCCCAATGGAAGGCTTTGGAAGGGCTGTTCCCAGCTTCTTGAAATATCTATGGCACAGTTGACCTCTACAGATACATCCAGGTATTTTTCTTACAGCAGTTATCCGACCATAAGGAGTGCTTGATTGGACTTTCTGCAGACAGATCTGTTGCAGTGCAAGAGCCCAGCCTTGACATGGAATGGTCACTTGCAACAAAGCCTCCTCCTGCTTCACACCAGTGAAGAGAATTAAATGATGTGTGGGACAAAACAATACCAATACTAAAGATCTGAGTCAAGATCAATCAATGTCATAATTTCTCTTACCAAAGTCTTGTGGACATCTCCTTGGAGATCATTAATTTCTATAATATGCATTACTAAAAGAAATCCACAGGGTTCAGGGAGAAGCAAAAAGGGAGGCTTTTAATATGCTCCCTTCCCTGCTTTTGGTTGTGATTCTCCTAAGCAATAAGTATGATGCTAAAGTCACTCTGTCCAGCATGGTGGGAATGTTTTCCCAGTGTCACTACAAGTATTTAGTCTGATCAGACCCATAAGCCCCCCCACCACCACACAGAAACTAATTGTGAGGATTAGGGCACACCAAGGCACTCAAGCTCCACTCCTGTGAGTTTAGGGAGAAACAACACATTTAAACATTCCAGCTACAGTTCCCTTGGCAACGTCTATAACAACAACTCAGAAACACTATGGGTTTCTGTTTTCTTAACCCTTCAGGACATTGACTGAATGAATACTTCCTTGAGGAAACTGTTCAGTCAACCAGATATTCTCAAACATACTTAAATCCAGCAGGCCTTTTCTCTTTAAAGAAACAACAGCTGTTGAATTCCGTGTCAAACTGATCTCCTCCCCTGGCATTAAAGGGTTTAATTCAAACACACACATATAATATACCATTAGCAAATCCTCCACGGAAGTCTGTATGAAAAAAAAGGCAGTAAAAACCAATCCCCAAATGTCAGTGTTTCATATCATTATGAAGTTACTGGGGATCAGAGGACAGAGAACAATACACGACATTTTATAAAGCACATAAGTACTCTTAAGAAACAAAACAATATTAGCATTTGTGTAGATTATAAAACACAATATTGCTCCTGACAGTAATGGGAATAATAATGTCTACAACAACTTCATAGTGTTTTCTCTGGGAATTTAAAATACTTTGTAAATATTAACTAATATTGTCAAATAATAAGATTTACACTATCTTTGTGAAATACATGAGATATGCCCCTGAGTTTGTTCCCCAGCCCAATGAACTGGAGCTTTTTGTGACGTTAAACACATCTGTTCCTTAGCAGTGACCATTCCTGTTGTGAAAAGGTTTGGAAGAGGAACCACCAGCTGAATACTAGTGCAAAGTCATCAGAACTCACCTGCCCTCACAAAGAGCTGCTGTAGGCTTTGGGCTGTCATTAGCAGACAGAATTAATGAACATGTTTGCAAGGCCTCAGTTAATAGCTGCAACTGTTATGGTACACTGCAGATTTATTTATGAGACTTGTCTGTGCACTATTGTCTTCTTCAGAAGTTTAGATTTGTGAAAGCATGAAAACCTTTACCCTGGAGACCTTTGCTCCAGGCTGAGATCAACAAATGATGTGTAACAATTGTCTGAAAAGAACTTACCTTTCTTTCAAAGTATACAAGTGACCTGACCTAGCTTTTTAGGAGAGCAAGTAAAACCATCAGTACCTATGTTAAAATTATAACTATTCCTTAACTTGTAGTGCACTGATGCACACTTACTTACACAAAGGAAGAGATTGAAGCTACAAAATTAAATCAGGGATCAAGCATATGTTAGTGCAGCCCCAAACAATCACAGTTCATAACCCAGCTTTTTCACTCTTTCTCTCTCTAAGCTTTAATTTTTGTTATTTTCAAAAGGAGCCTGTGTAATCTTCCCTTAGACCTGTCCTACGATGATTAGGCATCTTCTCCTATTTGTAGCTTCAAGCAGATAGAAGAAAGAGTTAAGTACACCTGCAAAATGAAGGCTCTTTAGCCTTAAACAGCTAAGGTTCCATTGTTCCAGCACTACTTTCCATGGAGAGTGCTTACCTCTGCAGCAGCTCCTGTGTAAATCTCTGGGAAGCAGACCTCCCTCCTTACCACACCCCTACTCCAGCCTTAGCTCACAACCATTTGTTAAAAATTATGCAGCATCCTCACTAACAAACACGTGGTTGCCAGGGCATCCTTGTTCCCCAGCCAACTACTACACTGAGGCTTTGCTGGCAGCCATCCAGCTGTGCCTCATTTAGGAACCTCTGCAGCAGTAAGGGAGGTGTTTTTCCCGTTTACAGGAGAAATAAATCCATTTGTTGGTTGTCTCCTAAAGACCTTAATCGTTTGGGGAAGCAGTAATTTTTCACAGCAGACTGTGAGACAGAACAGTTCTCCATATTCTCTACAAAACCAGAATTTAAATTTTACTGCAGAGAGCAGGGATTTTTGCACAAGCCTAGCTAGAGTAGATCCCAGACAGGTTGGCATGGCACTGTGAGCAGCACAGCCCAGTGCAGAGCTTTGCATGGTGGTTACAGCTGGGCTGGTAACTCTTAGCACAGGTTGTGCAGTGGGGTGGTGCTGTCTTGCCTGGGAGGAGAGGAGGAGTACGAGCAGCTACAAACCCCATTTCACTAAAGATTTTACAGCATCACAGCAACATCAGTCCTGGCTAACCTTGCTCTCAATGTCCAGTTTTCTTGGGCCAACTGCATTAAAGAATGAACAATGGCCCTGGATAGCTATGGAAGGGCCTTGCTTGCCATTTCATGGAGTGCAGGTGACACCAAAGATGCAGCAGTGCTAGGGCTGATTCCAGGCTGGACTTCAGCCTGCCCAGCAGCCTGAGTGGGCATTGGTCACAGAAGCTGATGGCAGGGGACATGGTGCCAGCAGTGGGCATGGGCTGCTGCCATGGCAGGAGCTCATGTCCTGAGAGCAGTGCCCAGGGTGAAGGAAAAGCCAGAGAGAGGGTTGCACCAAGAGGATTGACAGAGTTTAGTTGCTCATGCCATGATTCTTCTGTCCTTGATGCCTCCAGGGTGTCACTGCTCTTTCATGTCTCATTCCTAGAACCATTAATGAGCTGCATTTGTGCCCTTAGCACTGTCTTGTGCTGCCTTTACAATAGCATTCATGCAATAAGTGCTGGATGAAGAAAAGAGGGGAGCATCTAGATGGAGATGGGATGTTTTGGATTACATATTCCTGCTGTCCCTAAAGGAGAACAAGGTTCCACACAACAGGCAAAGGAAAGTTTAGACTAAAAAAACCCACATGAAGAGGATGCCACCATCACTGAAGCCGTCACTCATAACCTTTTATCTGAGAATTAATTAAATCTAAACTACATGAACCCTGGAATAGGCAAGTGGAAAGGGCAATGAAAGTTTTAATTTTCAAGCTCTGTATTTTGAAATGGCAAGAAATAGATCTCCGTGCTTAAGACCATGAGAGCTTCACAAATTCTGCTTTTGGAGGTCTCTTTACAACACTGGACAATTTGTTTTAATAGTAGCTATACTATTGTGCTAATTTGGGCAGCAGTTTACAGTCAAATCCTGGCACCCATTTTATTCTTACTCCTTATGTGTCAGCTTACACTCTGTCTTTAGCCTGGGAGAAGCCAATGGGGAAAGTCAAGACAAATTAAACACCAGGTTATATTTAAGGTTTCTCCCTAAAGGATGGATAAACCTCACTGAAATCAGTGTTCTGAGACTGCAGGCACAGCTATTGAGGACAGCCCAGATGCACACCAGGTCTCGTTTCCAAAGCATAGAGTGGATTAAAAGGTATGATTGCAGTTCTAGTTAGCAAAACTTTAACATAACTTGTCACAGATGAGCTAAAAATTTATGAACATTAATAGTACAAGAGTAGAGACTTTTTGCACTCTAAGGCTGCCTTTGCTATTGCTTCTGTATGCTGTGTAATAGAAGTGGCTGATGCCAAAGACATACCCAGCTCATTAAGTTAAGGGCTTAGTGGGCTAAGTTAGCACTTTGTCAATGTTCTCCATCTTATATATCTATAAAAATATATACAAGTATAAAAATACATAAGGAATTACAGCTGTATAGTGCTCCTGTTGATAACAACTGAACTATTTATGCTCCAGCCTTGTTGGGGGAAAGGACATTGTGTTTGCAATTCATTATGTCCCCAAAGAAGTAGTAAACACAGTATCTATGCTATGAAGTAAATATATAAAAGGTCAGAAAAGCAATGTAATTGCAAAAGAGATGGCAGATGAGTCACAGACCTGCATTAAGCCTTACCCTGGTACCACCCAAGAAGGTCTGAGCATCAGTATTCAGCCCTCAGGACTGCACCTATAGTTTTAGCATTTCAGACCTAAGGAAGAGAAAGAAATAAAAGAAGGCAAGAATTTAGCTTTTGTTCACTGTGTGAAAGGGGACTGTGTAGCTCCTCACACAGTCCCACAGGACATGCAGAATGCAGTGACTGCTCTATACAACCTTTCACTGAAAGAATGTGCAGGCAGCAAAAGTATTTGTGATACTAATTAAAGATTAGAAAATACTTATTTAGGAAAATGTCCCTTGGCAGGGTATTTCGAAATAAACTAAACATATTCCTCTCCAAACTGATGGGAAGGGCTGTATTCCTCAATTTAGTTAGAGAAAAGGGGATTAAAAATGCACCCCAGTTGGGATGAAATGGGTTATAAAAACGAGACATAAAGCACTTTACATCAGTGCTGACAAGAGCCCAAACTAAAGAGTAATCCTTTAGTCCAAAGACTGATAAACAGCAATGGATGGAAAAAATGTCCATTTAACATAATAATCGATTACAAAATTTGCATTCATCTTCCTAAAATACAGCAATGAAAAAAAGTCACTCTTTGTCACAATTAAAAAATAAAAAAAATTTAAATGTTATAACTAATATTATGGCTCAGTGGAGTGCAACACATAGTTGCAGCACAGATATTGCCACAAGACAGACTTTTGAAATTGAAGCAATATTTTGAGACCATATTGCATCCAAGCCTAAAACTTGGATCATTTTGACTAATTTCATTTTGCATGGACCTTATCAGAGTAGCAAAAAACATCAAGGTAAATCAATATCTGGAAATTCCTGTGTAACATACAGTTTTGCTGATGAAAAGTCATGCACACAGCATGAGCTGGTATTAATAAGTGTACAGAAGAAAGTATTCTCCCTCGCAGTATATATGTATAAATGTTGGCTATACCTCTGGGTTTTTTGGAAGTAGTGTTGTCATGGTTACCATTCAGCTGTCTCAATGTTTTTAATATGCCGTGTTTTGTAAGGTTGAGGTTCAATTCAAGTTCATGTGAAGCAAATCAACTGAAGTTTTCAGATGTGGTCTCTAACTTATTGTGCCTCGTTTTCGGAGAGGCCAACTTGCAGTTCCTCTGGCGTGACTTTAAGAGATGTCAAGCACCCTCAGATGCAGCAGAAGCCAATGCTCTGTATGCAGTGACTGAGCCATGAATAATCTGCCCAGCTGCACAATCTGTGACAGTCTTCTTTTACAAGGCTATAAACCTGTTTCAGGTAGTATAGGGAATGTCTCTGTGCTCCTACAGACTGAACCTACCACTGTTAGACACTAAATGAGCAGCGTGTCATTCTCTCAGCAGCCTTTATTTATTTGTCTGAAGCTACAGGAATGCTTGACTGTAATGTAAAACATAAGCTCAATTCCTATGTGTAACATCAATATTCCAATACCTTTGGTCCATTGAAACAGAAAACTCTGTTTCCCCTTTCCCAATTTCCTTGTGTTCAAATGCTGGGGGTGGGTGTAATATGCAATTTGCCTTTGGTAATTCATTAAAAAGCTGGGGTTTCAGCTCCAGCTGAGAAACTCAGCAATAAACTAGAACCCACCCGACCCCCCCAACAAAACCCCCAAAAATTAAACAAACAAAAACAAAACCAAAAATCCAACAAAAAAAAAAAAAAAAAGCAAACAAAAAACACCAAC
>VYXF01012364.1:99902-300709 GCA_013397295.1 Polioptila caerulea | reverse complement strand
AACAAAACAAAACCAAAAATCCAACAAAAAAAAAAAAAAGCAATCAAAAAACCCCAATCAACCAACCAACCAAACCACCTCCTGTCCAGGGTAATTGAGCATTATCTCAGCTGTGTGTAGGGTTTGATTGTCTTCTGCAGGTGATCCCAAAGTGACTGGTGAATGTCCTTTTTACTTTTCTCTGGAAACAGTAGTACCTGCTTTTCAAAGTGGCCTTTTTACCTTATTAGCCTTAAGAAAAGCCTTTTCACGGGCTCCAGCAAGCCACCTGGATCTGCAGAAGACTCCAGAAATGGCTCCTACCGATCCTTACCTTTTCTCAGTTTATCTTTAGCTGAGCAACCTGGCAAGGACATGGTGTAGTGCACAGAAGTGGAGCTTGCTCAAAAGTGGCTTTGTGGAAACACTCCAGTGTAGCTGACTTGCCTATGAGCATATTACACTCAATTTTAAACTAATTTAAATATTTTCTACTTTTCTCTTTGATATAAATCTGGGAAAGAAAGGGGTAGGGGTAGGGGAGAAAGAAAGTCCTAGAGCAGTGCCTCTGTGTTCTAAGTACATCTCACACATAGTCTTTCAGCTTCTAGTATTTTTAGATTTTGACTCCAATTCTCTCAAAAGTGGGCACAGGCAGGCTAGCTGCACACACCACGTTCCCCATGGCAGGTGTTCCTCTGTCTTGAGCACTCATATTCTCCTAGGAGTACTCAAAGACTGGTTTCTTTTGCTCTTGATTGCTTGGCTGTTGGTGTCTTTGGTTTGCTTTTCTTCCTTGGAGACATCCCCCTGCAGTGGGAAGCAGGAACATCTCTTTTCAGACTGTCTCTATGGATCCACACATCTCACAACTGCATAGGATGCAGTTGTAAAGAAACTCCTGCCCTTTCCAAGAGCTCCAGAAGATTTCTGAGGCACCAATGTAGCCAAAAAAGAAAGTTCAAAGTGTAGGGCACAAAACACAGCATAAACCACAAAGAGACCCAGGTCTGCACTTGTGTTGTATGAATCTGTGCACGCCTGTGTGTACACAGACATTTGGGTATGCAGGAGTCACATGTGATGGCAATGTCACAGAGGTACATAAAGAAGGTTATCATGGGCTGTAGAAAACACACTCCCACCCCCTCATCTGTGTTTGCTCAATGTATTCATTTTTCATTCTGCTAGCTTTCAGGGCCCTATTCAGACAAATAACTGGTTGATATGTCATTGTATGTGTGTATTTGTAATTAGAGATACTCAATTGTATTCTTTTTTTAATCAGACATCTCAACCTTATTTCATTATTTGATTTCACAGTGTTAATTCTTTCCGGCTTTTCACCTGTTCTGATTCTAAACAGGCCAGCAGATCATAAGCTTTATCTCCTAAACCCTGCAGTTAAGCATCATCAGAGAGCTGAAGATGAGTTGTAAGCAAATTGGATTGGAGGAGGAGGCCTCCTTGGTCCCTGTATCCAATTCCAGCATATGTTCAGATGAGTGGAAAATGTTTGCTGCTAACCTCAGTGCAGAGCTTCCAGTTCATTGCACAAGAGATCCACTTCCATACACTTGATGATGAGGTCTGTGGTCTGTGGGAGGAGGGAGAGCTCTGAGGGGCACCTCTGTGCAATGCTCTGGGCTCTGGGGCCTGGACCAGTGCAAAATAGAATTTGAAATGTCACTTTCTAGGTCACAGGGAGAGGTGGTAGCAATAACATCTCTAACCAGGCTGCCTTTGAAGAGCAAGTGTCACCTGCTTTGCACTGTGTTAAACACAAGTGATCGAGGGCTGGCACTGCAGGGGCAGCCTTCTCCTCCAGTGAGTGAGTTCAGGTCTTGGTGTGAGAATGATTTTATCACAAGCCCCAGCTTTTTAACAGGTTATTAGCAAAGCACCAGCAGGGGGTCTGAAAAAATGAAAACTACTTATTTGTTCATTAAAATCAAATAATAATTTATAGTTTAACCGATCAAACTCTCTACTTTATATTAAAAAAAAAAAAAAGTCCTCATTCTGCCTGCTTGATGTTAAATGGCAAAGTAGCACAGGAGTGAAAATATCCTGGAGCCCTTTATCATCTTCATTATCTTTGCTGGTGAAGTGAGTGAGTGAATGAGTGAGTGGAGAGGTGTGAATTCCAGCAGAGAGGAACATGCTGTTTTAAGAGGAAGTGCTGACATGCAAGCCACAATTAGACAAAAAATGACTGCTGACATTTAAAAATCATTACAGAGAGGAAATTGTGAGTGTAATTATGTCATCATTGACACTGTTCAAGTGTGCTGATGCATTTTTGCTGATCAAAATCAAGTGTTTATATTTGTAAATAGAATGCACTTAGCAACTCTATCAATGGAAATGTTCTAGCCAAGAACTACAGAAAATGAAACCAAGTTACTTTCACAAAACTTATTTTTTCCTTTTTATTGATTTTCAGTATTTTGATCTGAGAATCATTTCTTGGTAATAGAATTTTTTTGTGTTATTTAGTATTTTGGATGGCTGTTTGAGGTTTCTTTGTAGGGTTGTTTTGGTTTGGTGTGGTTTTTTGCACAGAACATAGGAATGGCCATTCTGGAGAAAGTCAAAGGTGCATTTTGCAAATAGTGTCCTGTATCAAACAGTGGCCATCACTGGAGGCCTACAGAAGAATATAAGAGAACAGTGAATATATAATTATATTAGCTATACCAGTCTCACAGTTCCCAAAATCTGCTGCTCAGGGACTTCAGAGACTACTCCAAAAAATCAGAATAATGACATCTCTCTGACTGGCTTTAGAAATAGTCTGATACCAGAATGAGTACAAAGGGAGACATGATGTCAGCAGGTGGCAAAAAATGTTAATGTTATCATTTATGTGGAGAAGAGGAGTTTGTTGACTATGCAAATACTGGATTCTTGGCACTGCATTATTTATCACTGCCTTGAGCCCTGTCACAAGTCCTTTACCTGTGACACATGTCACTGGATGACAGGAAAAAGTGACCAATCTATGATAGATACAAATGCTCAGCTCAGAATGGGCAAAATATGTGAAGCAGTATGTTTCTGGCTGATTCCAAAACTGGATTTTATTTAGTTTTTTTTTAATCTTTGAGTTTTGAAGATTATACACTTTATAAATGTGCAAGCAGAAGTGCATACAAAGGCTCTTGATGGAAGTAAAGATATTGGCTTTTAAATTGAAATGTCCCCCCAAAAAGTGTCTAAAAATGTTAGTCCTCCTGGGGATGGTATTTTGTTCACAGTACTCTGGAACATATTTATGGTGGAAATTAGGGAAAAGGCAAAAAATGTGAAGATTAAGGATGCTTAATAATGAGGTTTTCTACAGTATCAACACAGTTATTTTTGAAGGCTGCAGCAGAAACAAAAATATGAATATTGAGTGTCAACTATTCAGTTTCAAATTAACTATTCCTCAGCATACATCTACTGAACTCCAAAACTCCCCTCAGTATCTCTTTCCTATTTTTATAAGAATTGGTTTTTCTGCACCTTTTCTTTCAGGTCTTAGGGGTTTTATTCAGTCCTCACTTTATTGACTTTGCCCTTTGGGAAAGGGGTTTTTTACGATCCACCTATTAATTTTCTGGGTGTCCTCCTGCAGCAGCTTTTCTTCTTTTGACATTGGGTCCATCAGTTTCCATCAGTGTCCCTGTTGTCTGGATGTCAAAACATATATCCACTCAAATTGTGTTAGCAGAATAATGTCAAGCAACTCTATAGTCACCACATCAGCGAAAGAGCTGCTTTCATGATGTCATTTTATGATTGGATGAATATTTAATTCATTTTTAGAGTTTTAAGGATTTCCCTGTCAAAACACAGAATCCTTTGTGCCATTGAAATGGTAGAAATCCGTAGTTAGGGAACAATCCACACTGGGTGTCTTGGGAGAGGCCAGTCCCACAGGTATTTCAGATGACTGCTTATTGCAGCAGGGAATACTGAAGAACTCACCAAAGAGGGGGCCACAGAAATATGCAATAGGGCTTCTTTAGAGCATAAAAATATGACAGAAAGGATAGTGCTATGCTACTGTGATTTCTATTATAACATTTATTTATAGGCTACTTTTATCTTTATCTCCCTTTTCACTAATTCAGGCCTTCGTAGATTTATTTTTGCTTTGGAATCAGTGTTTTCCGTGTATTATCTTTGTGGAAAGCTTATTTAATTACAGATTTTAACGAGCTAAAGAAAATATATTTTCCCCATTTTCTGCTTGTTTTTGAAAGACAGCAATCAAAAAAATTCATCTTTCTCTGCACAGTAAACTGGTGCCACATACCTAATCTCTTTAAAAACATCTTTCCAGAATGGCTGAACTCTGAAACTCAGCTGCATCTGATTATTATTGTTTTTAATCAATCTAGGAATGTATTTTAAAAACATCATTTTGTCTGAAATTTTGATGAGCGCAAGATTGACAGAGCATTGTTGAGTATCAGAACTGCCAAGTAGTTAAATGCCCACATCTACCAAAGGGAGGCAAACACAAATCAGTACCAATGAACCATGCTGAGTCCACCCAAATGTGAGGAATTCAGCACCAGTTCAAGATCTGACCCCAAAAGAAGTAGTGGAAGGGGTTGAGAGAGACCCTCTAGATTCTCAGCAGTGAATCAAATTTGCATGTTGCATTTGCTTTTAACTTAAGGATGGAGGGGTTTTGTAGGAGATTTTATTTATTATTCTTTATTTTAGGTTTTTGTTAAGACCAGTATGGGTATCCCATAACATCCAGAAAAACTTTATTCACCTTCACTTCTGGAGATCTAAAGTCCAACCTGAATCTTCCTTGGCATTAGCTCTTTGAATATGTAGAACCTTTCCATCTCTGATGCTAATCCCTATGAAAGCTTCTGGCCTCTGTCACGCAGAAGTCTGGGCTCCCTTTGCATCATTTGACAAACACAAGTGGTGTTGGGATCAGAGTCTTGATGGGTGCTTTGCATGAGGCAGAAGGGAAAAAAGCTTCCCAAATGAGACATTACATCAGGACAGATATTAGAAAAAATATGATAAGCAATAAAAACATGCAAGTCCTTGGAGACTGGAGGGTGTCTCCTTATATTGTCTGCCTTGCACAATATTCTGTATAGTTTATGCTTTCATTGCAAAACAATTTGTCAGCGTCTTATTTGCCAAGACATTGACAATATAACATAATGCAAGTCATGAGCTGCTGTTTGACAGCCCAGTCCTGTAAGCTGTGTCCTTTTATGCATCAAGCACTCCTTTAACAACACAAAGAAAAAGATCTGTTTGTGCAGCGGTTCCTCAGACAGCTCACACAGTGTGGTGTGACCTGCAGAAGTTCCATGACAATGAGTAAATGTCAACGTTGAAAGACACCTGGAGTGTTGTTTTCTTGCATTATTAGCAACACAGCCAGTGCAAAGTAGTAACAGTGTTCAGAAGAGTGGGTCTGCTGAAGGACTTTGGGTACAGCAGTAGGAGAGACTATGGAGCAGTTACAGTAATCACTGCCATCTCTTATCTGTTTTGATTACATGGAATGATCTACCCTGTCACCTTTCAGACAGGGACCAAATTTTAAGCCCTTTAATCTGCCTTGTGAGTAAGTATCTATCAAAGCTGTCTTCTTTCATCACAACATCAAGGTAGGGAATCTATCAATACACTTAAATAAGATTGGAAAATCATTAAAACAGTGGAGCTTTACTGCTTCATGCTACTGCTACATGTTCAGTAGTAGTATTAGAAAAGGTGTAGCCTGATTTTAATAAAACCTACTAAATAATAGGAATTATTGCTTGATCCATTCCATTTTGAAAGGCTTCAGGTGAGCCTCCATTATACTGCCATAAATGAGACTACAGCAGTCTCCAAAAAAGTTCAGTCTTACAGATCCATGAATGTAACAGTCTTTTTCTACTATACAATTACTTAAATGCATATATAACCAAGGTGTAGATAAGAACATGCAGCAGCAAGTGCAACAGCCACTGTGGGTAAAAGAACAATTTAAAATGGAATAATATGGTTTATCAGTTAAAGATTTGTAATTTTTAAATCTTCATTCTTTTCCTCTACAGTCAAGTACAACCAAAAAGAAGATCTGGAAATCTGAAAATATGGAAGCAGAATAACAATCCAGCAAAGAATGGTAAGAAAGAAAAAAGATATTATCCAAATTTTATTGTTGAAACATTTTTGGTTCTGAAAAGACTGCTAATTAGCACACTTAAGTTTTATTAATTAAACTTCAATTGTTATACATGTGAAATGAATTATGCAACCTGTAAGTCTTAATCACATTACTAATTGCAATAACATTATGATCGGTTTGTGATGCCTTAAATCATTCAAACATGTTTCTCAATTTTAGAGTTGACCCCAATTGATGGCATTTTGAATATAACACACTGCTTGTATGTTTTAACAGAATTTAAACCATTAACTATAATATTTTGATTAGAGTTTTAAACACTACTATCCATAAACCAGAAAAAAAAAAGCAGTATTTGGATGTAATGTGATTTTAACACTTCATGCAGCAAATGCTTCTGGTTAAACAATTGGTATTAATTATGCAAACATGCATCATTCATGCACTGGGAGTTTATGTCCATCACAACAGTGAAGCAGCTTCAGATTGAGACACAGATGCAGTTGGCAGAAGCAGCACCTGTAGTGAAACAGCTCAGGAGACTCAGGTGTTGTCATGCCAGGGCATTTGTAAACCTGTTCACTCTGCTCAGATAATGGAAGTCAGTATTTAGAGACATTGAGACACTGCATCAATCTTATGCCAGATGAATGTCTGGCTTCTCTTAGCATCAGTTCAGCCTCAAGTAATTATTTCATTATATCAAGTAATTAATTTAATTATGAGTAGCCTCAGCTACCTACAATTCAATGTCGAAAGCAGTCACTGGCATGCCTGTTGAAAGCAGCCCTGCAAGAGGGACTGAAAGAGCCATCAGCTGCCCACAACCAGGGTAAGGCTTCAGCTAAAGTACCAGGGTCCAGTGTTGAGCACATGACTTCCAGGAATTTGTTAAGTGACAGGACAGACTGCTGTGAGATGGAGCTCTGAGAAGAACCAAAAATCTAGAAAACACAGCTTAAAAGGTGAGATTGAATAATTAGAGATATTTAGTGTGCAGAAAACATACCTGGGATAACAGTCTGCATAAACAAAAAAGGCTGGCATAAAAATGAAGGAATTAGCTTGGCAGAAAAGAAGTGAAAACAGCATAATTGGCAGCAAGAAAGAATTGTACTGGACATCATTAAGAATAGCTCTGTAATGCTAAGAACCAGCCCAGGCACAGCTTGCTCTTTGCAAAGCTATGGAGGTGCTCTGTAACCAGAGTTTTAAGAACAGACTGGACTAACACCAATCAGAAATGAAGCAGATATGGCTGGGCCTATGTGGGGCAGTCCTTAAATGACCTTTCATGTCCTCAGCATCTTAGGCTTTCTAGGATGCAGAAAGCGCTTCATGGTGCTACTAACCCAGAAATTCTTACAAGAACTGGCATTCTGTGATGCTCTGCTGCTCTGCACTATAGGCAGAGATGCTTTTCCTGTTGGGACAACCCACAGCTCCCTAAGGAGTCTGCTGAGCTGTGGCACTTCCCTGGGCAGTGGCTGCTGCCATCAGTCTCATTCCTATGTCCAGCATCCAGCTCTGGATTATATTATTAAACAAGGCTAGAGTACAAACCTCCCAAACACCTCAATCCCAGTCAGACTTTACCATAAAGTGTGAGCCATAACTTACAAATACAAAATGTTATTTTTCTATCAGCTGTAGTGATATCCTACGAAGTTTGAATAGTTTCCCAACTGACTGAGGCATGAAAAAGCTGGATTGTCTTCTCCTTACAGAAAGATAACTCACAAGTGACTCCACAAAAGGTGTGCAGTCCTAGACAGAGGCAAAGCTGCTGTAGGTGGGTGACCTTCACCAGAGCCTGTTTGCTGCTGTAAAAGGGTGGGACACAGCAGGTCCTTTGTAGCCCTGGTTCTGGTGAAAGTTTTCATTGTGCTCTTCAAGTTTGCTACTCCACAAGGCAAGGTTCAGGTTGTGTGGGATCCAGGAAGCCAATTCATGCGCTGTGCTTTGTGTCTATTTTAAGACCAGGCTCTTCCCTAGTCTGCCTTACAGCACTGAGCCAAATTCCCCTCAAAGCTGCATTCAAAGGTACCTCTTGGGCTAAAAGGTCTAGTAAGAAAAACAAACCAAAAATTACCAAAAAAAGGGCAAAGACAAATTAATAAGAAGGCTTCAAAGTTAAAAATGTCTTTGTTGGGTTTTTTGGGTTTTCCTCCATCTGCATTTGATTCAGTATTTCAGGAGACAGACTTAGGGCAGAAAGTTTATAGGTGGTGCAAACAATTCCCTGGTACCTCTCTTTTTTCTCCTTTAAGGGAATGTCTAACTTCCTGCTCAGTAGAACAACTCCAGAGCTGACCCTACTCCTGTTAGTGGCTGGCAGATCTAGTGCTTTATTTCACTGCAGCTGAACATCTCCATCTCTGTCAGATGCTTCTCAGCAGTCTCACTTTGTACATGAGTTTATAGAAAAGCTTTTCAAATCATTGAAAAGTAGAATAAGTGGGAATATGCCGTGAATGTACTTGTAGGTAAAATTAAGAAATATTCTGGTTTGATTTCTGAAGGTTAGCTACAAGCCCTGCAGCTGGAGCTTTCTAAATATGCTTTCAACATAAAAAAAATACTCACTAAATGCCTCTTGAAAGAGTAAATAGTCAAAGCAGCTTTGAGCTTCATTTTGTGCTTTACTAGCAAATAGTTATCTGACCCAGCCTCACACCTCAGTCTCTAACTCTGCAACAGGTCACCCCAGCATAGTGTTACAGGCTTTAACCTTGCCCTGCCATTCATGCTAAATGTGGTCACGGCTTGATTTCTCATGGCATGCTAGGACTCCTGGCCAAACTTCATTGCTAACAGGGAAAAAAGTCAGGCTGACACACTGAACATTTCCAGTGCAATTACAGGAAGACAGAGTGGCTTTTCACTCCAAAAACACATATATCCACATACATACACGAGTATAGAGACAGACACACTCATATGTATGTGTATAATACCTTGCTAATATCTTGCCTTTACATTGCATTTAAGAGCTAGAGTGCTCTTGTGAGAGAAAAGCAGCCATTCCCCTTGTCAGAGAGCTGCAACTCTGCCAGTCAGTTCAGTGTGAGAACGCCAAGTGAGCCATTTGAGACGTGTGATCTTTCAGCTGCACAGCATCCCATTCATCAAACACTTCAGCAACGTAATATGTAAAGCTGGAAAAAACAGAAGCTGCAGATGCAAGAAAAATCAATTAGCATGAACACCCATATAAGAAAAAAGGCCTGCACAGAATCACCACATTGCCATTCTGAATTTCCTAAAGCTACCTCCTCCCTTCTTTTGGGTGATCTTGGAACACATTCAGTAATTAGGATGAGAGCATAGGAGTCTTAATCCCCTAATTAGGCACTGATAATTTAATAGAACACTGCAGAATTTAATGTCACTAGGTAGCACTAAGCACAAAGTTGGCATTATATCCTCTTCTCCCCACCCCTGCCCCACCAAAAATTTCAGATATGGCAAGCCTCAACGTCAGGAAAGAGGCTGTTATAGTTTGCAAATAGTTTCCATCTGGAACAAGGCGCACCCAACAGAATTCAAACAATGCACACTACAATCTCAGTTACAGTGGCATAAATTAGGATCAATTCCACTGAGGTCAGAACAGTTATATCTGGGAGACACGTGAGGATTGAGGCTAACTAACTGCAGGAGGGTTAGTTCTCATCTCCTCTCCCGTAAGTCAGGCTGGCCCTAGTTTCCAGTTGGACTCTGTCCACATACTGGGCCAAACCTGGCTTTAAATTTCAAGAGAATAAATGTGGAGATACTGATTTTACTGGAGCTATTCCCAATTACAGTAGTGCAAAGTTTGACCCAGAGTCTATTTATGGATCCAGGCCCTGAGCAGTGGCCAGCAGTTGACGTCCTGTCGTACTCTGGCCTTGCTGGACTGGAGCACTCAGAGTACAAAGGCATTTCTGTGTGATCTGGAGAACCACATTTCAGGCCCCTGTTTGATCACAATTATTTTTCATATGGATGAAGGCAGTAATTCCCAAAATAAAGCGCACATCTGGAATGCACTTATCTACCTAGTTCCTCTCCTCCCCCAGGAATATTTTTTGACTTGTTAACTACTGGAACCTGATCCTCATGTAATACAGGAAATGTGTAAGGGTGATACCAACGACCTTAGCAAAGTGCAAGCTGTGAATAGCCCTGGTGAAGCTGAGTAGCCAGAAAAGACAAAAATGTTGGCATGCCAGCTGTTGACTGCTACTGCAGGTGAATGGCTTTTAGAAACATTTAAACCAGTTGGAGTATAAATAGTCCAATCTTCACTAATGGTACAAAGGTGAGAAAGATAATAAAGCATAGGAAGTGCAGTGACCACAGTGACATGAACAGCAAAGTGTCTTCCTTTGATGGTAGGAGCAGCCAGAGGCAGAAAGGCAGAGCTCAGCAAGAGGCCACAGAAACACTGTGAGCTGTGAGGGTGATGTGGGTACTCCAGGAGCAGTACTCCCCTGGGTGGAGAGGAGAGGAAGCAACACCAGCTCAGGGGGCTGAAGCCTGTCCTGCCACCTCTCCTCCCAAGGGGCAAATGTGGCTCAGCACAGCTGAGTGCCCCTCAGGGCAGTAATTATAAGGGGAGTGAGAATGGTAGCTGTATATGAACAAGGCCCTATTAAAAATTCTCTCCCATTATTTAAGGTTGAACTGATTCAGAGTTTAATGAACCACTGCTGTCTGACAAATAATAAATACACCACACAAATGAATTTCAGGCTTAGTGAGACTCTTCATGAATTTGAATGGAATTTAGCAAATAGTCCCAGATGAAACAATGCAGAAAAAAAATTAAAATGTCAAAGCACTTCATTTTACTATTTTCAAAATGGAGTGGCTCATTTTAGAACTGCCAAAACACTTTCAAAAACTTTCAAAACAAGCTTTTAATCTGTCCATTTTTAAATTGCTGTAAATTTTAAAAGGAAAGAGAAAAAGATTTTAAATACATGAAACAGCCCAAAACCAAAAATGAAGCCATTCTTTTGAACCAAACTAAATATTTTGGGTTGAAAAAAAATTTTATACTTTTCTTGATTATTTTTAATTTTGCCAGCTGTATTTCAAAACTCAATTTGACCCAAACTAAACTGCAATTCTAAAAAAATAAATAGTTGTTAGACAGAACCATTAACAAACCTCTATAGACTCAGAGAGTGGTTTGGGCTGGAAGGGACCTTTAAGGGCCGTCTATTCCAACCCCCCTGCAATACACAGAGACCTCTCCAACAAACCAGGCTGCTCAGAGCCCCATCCAATCTGACCTTGAGTATTTCCAGGGATGGGACACTTCTCTGGGCAACCCATGCCAGTGTTTTACCACCTTTGTTGTAAAAAACTTCTTTCTTATACCTAATCTAAATTCAAGCATTACCAGGCTTCTGTTCTAGGTAATCTACTGCCCAATTAATGTCTCTGAGTTTAATGGAGCAGAGTGAGGCCCATTACTTTCCAAAAACTATTTGAGCTTATTGATCTGTTTTTAATTGGAAAATCTGGAAAGATTTGTTTTTATAACAGTAAGTTCCATCTGAAAACTCACAGTAAAAACATTAACCATGCAAATGGTTGGTTTAGGTACTTGAAGATATGGCTGTTCTCTGCAGTGCTGTATCAGAATCTGTGTCTGCTTAACCTGATCCTAGAGCCTTTTCCAGCCCAAGGTCCTTGACATCCCCACTGCCCTGGCTTGCTTGCAGGCAGGTCCTAGACTTGCTGAGGGTGTGGAGTGGGATATCAGCTCACACCCAAATTCTGTTCTACAGCAGCACTGCTGTCACATGTGCTCCTGTCCCCACTCGAGCTCCACCACACAAGACACTGAAAATGTGGCACTTGTGAGCCCCTCACAAAGAGCATGGAAATGAAGCACCAAACTCCCATCCTCCAGAGACCATCGATACTTTCAGCCAGAAATCTTTGGCTTGCAGGTGTTTGGCTGTCTGATGAATAGCTCTAATTTTCTACAGAAAACAGATACATTTTTTGGGGAAAAAATATGCTCACAAAATCCAACTTTCCCTTTAAGGAACAGCTGGAGATGGAAAGTTTTTAACCTATAAGATGTAGCAACATGTCTGTTTTCCACACACCTCCCTCAATCTTTTCTGCATGTCCACTGACTCACCTTGCTATAGAAAATTGCACTAAAGGTGATTGGCATAAAGTCCAAAACGTTGCCCAGTTTCTCAAGCTCTATCAATGGACTTATCAAAGATGTTTCCATGTGTGGACCTTGACTTTCCTCAAATACCAGTCCTATTAGAGGTAGAACAACTTGCTACTGTACTGCATGTCACTGGTTCTTATGATCAGGTTCCCATGCTGGCTAAAGAGAACAGAAGGGTGTTTGCAAGGCCCTGTAGACACAAAGAACCTGCAACAGTTCCACAGGGAAGCGACTCAGGTTTTGAAGCTACCTTAGAGGTATGAAATGTTTTATTACCAATACACATATGCAGACATTCTAGACTTTATTTACTTCCAAAATAAAAAGATATATTATTGCAATAGCAAAATAAATTCTTCTGTGTTTGAGGTTTGTTATGATTTGAGCAAAAGGAAGGAAATCCAGGGTCAGAGCTCACTCCCTCCCTACTGTCTATCACAACAGGTTACCATCCTTAATTTCATCCAACTTTGTCATATTGGAGGCTGGATCCTTAACTTTGAAGTTTTCCCCCTTTCTGGAATTAAGCCAGAACCACAAAATATTTGAAAACACAGGGCTTGATGGAATTGAATATAATTTTTCTCTGTGAAAATAAAACTAAACTGAAAGTGTTTGCCCTTTCCAAAGATGCCTTTCAAACTATCTTTGACCTGTTTTCTTCTATCACAGTGGGGTACTGCGATCTCAGATCTGGTTCTGCCAGGTTGAGAGCGACTAAAATAAATTGGGATGGGAAGGATGGAGTAGCCAAGGATAGATTTTAATGGTCACCAGGACTGCATGATCCAAAGGGCTCATTCCAAATCCCCTGGGGCGTGGCTAACCTGACAGTACAAAGGTTACCTGAGGGCAGGTGTCCATCCCGAGTGTGGGACAGGCACTTGACCTTGTCCAAAGGTCTTGAGCCAATGGAGAGGCAGAACCAGAAACGTGACCCAGCCTGGGGTGACCCCACCAGCATCCCCCAGCACCTCACCTCTCAGGGCCTCAGGTTTATTCTCTCCATGCAGGAAACCCGGGCCAAGCTATGATCTACCCCAGCTAATTGGGTTCCCACATTCTTCATATTTATATTGGCTCTGATTATTTGATAAAAACTGTAGGAGATCTATTTCAAAATATTATTTTTAAAAGACAAATAAGAAAACTTTGATTTTTAATTTATTTTTTTTTCAAATATGTCCTGCATTATTTTATAAATGTTTTCCAGATTTGGCTAGATACCATTGCACTTTTCAGGATTATCTGAAAGTAATTTAATGACACTTTACTTTGGCCCTCCTTTTTAGCATTTTGATGTACCATTGTTAACTGATTTTAGTGTTCTCTGCAGGAATATTTGATATAAAAATCACATGTTTAAAGATCAAAATAAAAAATACATATGTACAAATCTATATGCATATATACTTATACATACATATACATACCTGTGGGCATATGGACATATATCTATAGTCCACAGAAATTACTCATAAAAATGCAATGTGTTCAACCAGCCAACTACAATAAACACATCATTCATTACTCTAAAATTCTATTGACTTTAGCGATAACTTTTCCTGAATAATGAATGTACGTTCTAGACAGAGTAAAACTTAAGGAGTTTAACTAAATATTTTAATAGAGCTATGCCTAAAATAAAGAGACTTTCACAGAGGAAGGTTTCAGTGGCTGATATGGAGAGAGGGAATTTTCATATCAATAAATATGGTGGCATCTGCCAGATAAAATGTTGTAATAATCCTCTGGGTGCTACTTCTCTCCCACTAATGTTTTGGACAGTTTAGATTAACACCATACACCCGTTCATAGAAGGAGCTGGGATCCAATGTAAATACAGAGAGAGGGAGTTCATTTTTCAGCCTCTTTTTCCCTGCACTCCTGGTATCTCCAGGATAGAGGTTGGTGGTATGCACAGAATAAGGGAAGAGGAGGAAAACAGCCCAAGGAACAGGTCAAAGCATGGAGGGAGAAAGCACTGGGGAGGAAGAGAGAAAGGAAGGCAGGGAAATACACAGAGAAGCTGCTTTCTGATAGAGGTTTTCATTCTCTTCTGTATCCTCTTCACGTCCTCTTCCCAACTTCTGACCTTGCCTTGCTTTGAACTCAGGTGGGAATTGTGCTCCTAAGGCTGAGTCAGACTGCTCACCCACACCTCACCCTGTCCACAGTGCTTGTCTAATGTGGGCTAGCAGCAGTCCGTGGCAATGATTTATTATAAACTAGGTACAATTGAAGTTCTCTTGTCCTTTGGGAAATATTTGCAAATAGAGATCGTTATGTAGCATCTGTAGTTTCCAAGTATCCATATGCAGGATAAATTAGTTGAAAAATTATTCCCTGACTCTGCATTTACACTGGAGTCTTCTTGGCAGAAAAGATTGTTTACTTATTTGTAGCAGTATAGCAAGACCTTTCCCCTATTGTTTGCAAGCTTTAGCCAGCAGATGAGAAATAAAAGTGACTTCAAATTAATACTTGTACCAAGCTCATTTATAACTGAATTAAATTACAGCTTCTGAAATGAGTGTCAGAATTAGCTTGCACTGTGCTTCACTGGCACTGTTGTATTAATATTTATGGTGGGAGGCCTGTTCATTTCAACATTCAGAGCTCTCCTCTCGTGTCACCAATGTCTGTAACATTATGAATCACATGGACACTCTGAGATTCATGTGGAACTCCAGAAAATTAGATCCAAACAATTTCTGTGGATTAGCTCCTTCAGATAAAGGGCAGTGATGAATGCTCAGTTATAGCAGAGGCAAAAATGTTTCTGTGAAAAAATATTAAACCACACAAATTGCCTGTTTTCTGCATGGACATCTGTGTAAAGTCTCCTTGTATTGTTTTTTAAGAAGAGCTCTGGGCTGGTCTGTTGTTTGTGAAAATGGTTCCATGTTTTTTGTCCTCTTAGCTTTTGTGTGTGAGAACCTAGGACTAATGCCATTGTGTTTTTCAGCCTTTAGTGAAGAAGTATGTTCCTACCAGAGGAGAATTCTGGAGTAAATAGAACAAAAATAAGCAAAACATTTGCATCATCACATTGGTTCTGTTTTTTAAAAAAAATTGTGTCAGAAACATTGTGGTCAGATTTATTGCAATGCATCTCTGGTAAAATAATGAAAAAAAACTTACTCAATTAAAAGTGCCAGAATTCAAACTAAACGTCATTCATAAAAAATGGTTCAGTTAGCTGAATCCATGACGTGACAGTGACAACTATAATAGAAATCAGCCATGTTATGATTATTTTTTTCCTTTTCAGAGAATTCACAATGTGCTTTTAATTAAAGGGAATCCAGTTTTCAAAAACCATAACATGTTTCTGTGCAACCAGTCTGCCACTACCTGGTCCAGTAATGCCAGCTTGATTTAAAAATTGAGTGTGGGCATGTGACCCAGAGCTTCAAACCCCTAGCCAGGGATATTTCTACTCCAATGTTTCAAGTTTTCCTGGGAAAAAGGTATCCTCAAATTAAAAATAGTTGAGTAGACTGTAAATGAGAAGGTCTAAATAATGCCCACCTACTACAACCACTGAAAGTTGCCAGGCTCAGAGCTGAACTGCACAGCTTTTATGCAAAAATTTTAATTTTTTTCCCTCAAAACTGAAGGAGGGCAGGGATTCAATATTTTCTCCTAATCTTTTCCAAGATAAAAGAGATTTGCAAGGGTTTGGCTTCAGTTCTAAGTAGACAAAAAGAAGTGAGAAGTGTTTTCTAACCAAAGCACACAGTGACCAAGGGAGGCACAGGATAAAGTGTCACGGGTTTAGTTTGATTTCCTGGCCAATGCACCAATTGAGGTGCAAACAAAAAGAGGCAGATTTCTGGAATGTCACCTAAAAATGTGTATTCATGAAGGTGTATCAGCCCCCCTCACTGGTTTACTCACACATCAGTATTACAAAACTGTCCAATCAAGTCAAACCAGGACATAAAGTTGAGCAATTGAGTCAAATTCTCGGCTGCAAGATTCCCATCTGAGGACAACTTACCTTATTTTTATGTTTCTGAAGCTAGCAGGACTGTTTCCTAATACAATGAGTGGGGTAAGGCCTCTGTTCTTGACAGATTCACAGAGTGTAAGAGGCTTGTCTGACAATAGAAAGAGCAGTTGAAAAAATTATTTACATTTAAAAAATGAGTATTTCAAGAAATGCTGAGAGATTTTCATCATAATACGTAAAGTAATTTACAATAGGTAAAAACAAATAAGGCTTGATTCTAAATTTTAATCTTCTTTTACTCTTGCATACAGTTTAAACTCTTCTTGCTCCACAACCACAAGTCCTCAATGTCTATGTTTTTACAAAAGGAAGCATTAAACTTCAGACAGGTGTTGGACTCTGGGCTGATGGTTCCCAAGCAAAGAAAATTCCAAAGTCAAATGAGGGTTTATATCTCTTTGTTTAGAAAGTGCAGAAATAATGTCTTTAATTTCTCATAAAGTGATAATTTATATCCTACAGTCCTACATAATGTCTGTGACTGCAGTACTGTTAGGTTATGACAGAGTTTTTCCCACAGATAATTCTATTTTATTATAGATGTATAGACATGCACACATACAAAGCAACAAAACTGTATTCAACAGATAACTTCAATAATGGAAGAATTAGATGATATAACTGAGATCTTTTACATAGGAGTAATCCCATTTACGTCAATGGAATAATTTGCTATGACAAGGCTTTAGAGGGTCAGGTCTGTATAACAACCATCTGTGCTCCTTAGGTTTTATCCTCAGATAACATTATTCTCCAGCAACAGAAAGAAAATGCCACATTGACAGGTAACCCAACCTATTTCCAAACAGCATGCCAGGCCCCTGGGTGCTTGGGTGGGACATTTGATGGCAGTTGCTTGCACACTTTGATTTATTCTGTGCTCTCACCATTGCCCTGTTCCCCTTGTGCAAATTCCTGCAGACATTAGCCTGGACACTCTCACCCTGCTTGTCCACGTGTCACAGCTGAGCTTGACCTATTCAGCCATCAGCCTGAGACTACCCCAGCCGAGGTGGGGGCACTGATGGTGCCCTGTGCCTGGCAAACATGGACTGAGACCCTCAGGGCTGTGCCAGCGACTGCAGCAGCACCACAAACCATTAATTGTTACTGGGAAGATACTCCTGTATTAAGGCACCAAATGCTATAAACTTCTGTAAACGTTTTAAAGTTATGCAAAATAACCTTAATTACAGTATAATATTGCTGCTATTATTATACTTCAGAAATTAACCAATTTTACATATTTTCCCTAACAAATGTTCAAAGGAAGACTAAAACCAGACTGCAGGAATTGGCATTACCCGCTGCCATAAGTTCACAGTGTCTTTTTTAGGCAATATTATGTCTTTTAAACAAGCAATTTCAATGTAGGTATTTATAACTTAATTCTGATAAAAGTATTGCAAAATCATGATAAAGTTAAGGGGTTTTGTAAGACACTATGTATCAAGCTTTTAGTTTTATTTTTTAATAGTTTAGCTTGCAAATCAGAGAGGTGTTTTCTTAAAACCAAAGAGAAAACCTGTCCCATTTGCAATGAGCAGCATCGAGGGAAGATAAGAAAGCTTATCAGCAACATTTGCAAAAACTGATGTAGGGTCAGCATCAGAAACTCTGGGTCATTAAATGTCTTTTCCAAAGGCAGGTTTCCCCAAGAACGCGTGCAGAGGACTAGATTTCCAGAAAGGGATACCAAAGAGAGTAGGAAGAAATGAGATGTCAGTAGATGGAGAAGGGCTTTAGGCACCTCAGTATTTTTTCTGAGAGGTTTCTCAGATGTGAACTTTCCCATGGAGTAACACATCTGATGCAATGGGAGAGGATTTCAGAATGATTGGCAGATTCTTCTCAGTCAGAGCAGGAACACCCTCACTAGCTGAGTGCTTAGAGAACCTGGTGACTGGCAGTCCTGGACTGAGAGCCAGGCTCTCCCCCTGCCAAGGCATTTTAGCCTGGTCTGAATAGCAAAACCGTCCCTGAACCAGACAAAGGACTACTGCAAACCTATTTAGTAGTGGCTAAAGCACTCTCTGGCATCTGGGAAATTGTGATTCAAATCCCTGTCCCAGAGTGGAATAGAGAATGTGTAGGGCACAGAAAATGAGAGTGAAGTAAAGGAGTGAGGAACCAACTCCAGCCACTCAGGAGCTTCAGACTCTCATTTCTAGGGCACCTAGAAATGAGAGCTGATGGTCAGCTTTGAAGCCTGATCTAAAGGGATCGCATCATAAAAAAAAAGGACAGAGTTACCTGTGTTGATGTACTGTGAATCCTCAGGAGTGTCATCCATACCATGAATCCTCATCTCAGGAGGATTCCTTCTGCTTCCCAGTAGTGCTGCTCCCTGAAGTGACTTAAAGGGAAAGACTCATCAAGGAGGGGAAGCAAGCAAGGTGAGTCTAGAGGATGACATCTTCATCACCCAGTAAAGTCTGTTCAGCCAACTCCAGCCAATGTGCCCCCCAAGCTGTAAGATGAAAATGGATTATGTGTAGTAGCACTATAAGACCAGCACGATACTACAAGTAGCTTCCAATCAGCATAAATATAAGGTTATCATAGGAAAATGTTGCTGTAAATCTTCACAATTTGGCATTTTAACATTCTTCCTAATGCTTCCTATGAACGAAGCGATGAAGAACAGGACCTGTGTTGGGAGCAGAAAACTCTCGTGCTGTGCATGCACACTGCAACTAAGCTTTCTCTGTCACATCTCTATGGTACACAAGAAGGAAATAAACCACCAGGAAATATCAACACTGGCTTTCAGAGGAAGAAATGCAGCATGAAGCCATGCAGTTCTGCTGGAATTGGATAAGCTGGACCCAGAGTTGTGTGAAGCTCAGAATTTCAGTTGCTTCAGCAAATTGTGCTAGGAGGCTGGTTTGCTTTGCTCAATTTCCTAACAATGAATCTTAAATTTATGTGTGCTGGAAAATTAGCCCTAGTGCTAAACCTAGGCAAATTTTGCCATGTTTTCCCTCGCATGTTATCAGCTCAGAGTTAATATGCTGTGTCTGATAATGTGGGGGAATAGTAGTATCATGTATGTTCAGAATCATCATACAAAATGTTTCAAGAGCAAACAGAGGAAAAGAGCTAGTGTTGACTTGATGTGACCCATTACCACAGTCCTTCCAATGTCACTTACTGTCTCTAGAAAGAGAATACAAGGTTTTTCCTGGGTCAAGGACTTGCATGGCTGGTGTGATCATGAAAGCTGCAGATCCATGCCTGCCAGCCATCAGCTTTGTTTTGTAAATACATTCCTTCCCTCTACAAAACAGCAGGCCCCAATTTTTGTTTCAAGTTGTGTGGGATAGAATCACCTGGGCACAGGGCTGTGCCAGGGTAACAGAAGGTGCAATACTGTGTGCTTAGTTAAACTGGTTTTTGCATGGGAACTCATGTAATCATTTAAACCAGAGTTATGCTGGTTCACACTGAGCTGGACCAGGTAAGATTACCATCAGTGCCAACTCACTCCACTGCACTGTTGTAACAGAGTTCTTCCAGGTTAACTCCTCACAGCTTCTGTGGGTAGAGAATCTTGTCTCAGAAACTTCTAGTATGGTTTTCCTGGCCAAAAATATGATTAGGGGCTGTCACAAGTGAGACAGAGTGGCTGGTGCAATACAGTGTTCTGACAGGAACAGCACTCCATGTTCAGGGATTAGCACAGCTATAGCCTCAAGTACAGGCTTTGGTTTCCCAGCAGAGACTTCTGATCCACCCCTTCTTCATGTCCCACTCACAGCCCTATATGACCAAGAAGGTGCTTTTGGAAGAACATTCTGTGTCCCAGTGGTTGCCTGTGCACAAGTACTGTGGTTACCAGCCTTTTACAGCAGCTCCAGTAATTAATGGCATTTCAAATCTTCATGCTACTTTTTGACAAATGACTATATCATGCATTTGGCTTGTGCAAAAAGTACTGTTCAGTCAGAGATCTAACCAGAGAAAAGAACATTTTTAAAAGAGTGTTTATATTTTGTGAGGATTAAAGAAAGTATATGACATTTTCCTGGATCTATAAACAACACGAAGTAGAATGAAGTATTGTGCCAATAACAATGTCAAAATGTAGAAAAATGAACATGAAAGCTCAACTTTACCAAATAATTCATATTTCAATTTTCCTGGCTTTATGATATATCATTTGTGCAAGAGAGAACAGTTGTTATTATTAGCTGCTTTTTCTGAAAATTAAAATCCGAAAGATGCTCACAGGTAAGCAAATTTTCCCACTCTCTGCTGTCAGAATTGAATCCACTGATTATATTAAATGCATTTTCCTGGCCACTCTCCCAATGTGGAGAACAATTCAAACCATGTTTCTTTGAACATTTAGCAGCTGGCAATTTCTGGCTGCAGAGTACCTGCCAAGAAGACACTGTGCTTACAAACAAAATTATACACCTATTTACATGTACACACAGAACAGGTCGTGTTTATCCCTACATCAATACCACCTTTCACAGTGCTGGAATGAAGCACCTTCACTGGGCAATTGCTTGAGCAATATATTTCCCTCTATTATTGACTTTGCAGGACACGTTTCTTGGAGAATGGGCAGTAGCTGCCATTATCTTTGTCTGCTGTGAGTACAGCAATAAAAAGAATTGATCAGATGAGTACTGAAAAAGCAGTTCAAATGTAGAATAAGTTTCTACCTTGACTGTTCAAGCAATATAGACAGGATAGATGCATTCTGTCTGACCTCCCTCAGGATATGGATCTCCTACTGGTACTCTTTTTTGGTGGGAGCAAGAATTACTATTGCATTTGTTCTGCAGTGGCATTTTCTTTCCTTATTGCTCCTTTTTACCCCACACTGAGAATGGAGATTGCAAGATCACTGCAAACCAATGCTGTGGCACAGTAGGCATTCAAAGGCCATAAATGTATACAGGGAATTTAACACAGTGAATATGAAACTGAAGCAGCTGAGTCTAAGCATGGAAAAAGGGTTTAACATGGAGAAATCTAAAACTTATCCCTTGAGCTTAGCTAGCTTTTAGAGACAATACCACGTCCCTCCTTTCATGGGGGCCACACCAGCTCTCCCTGACAATGTTAACACCACGGCTCTATGGTGAAGGCAGCCTAGTCCAGAGTCACAGCTTACCAAATTATTCCTTCACGTTCAGGATATTCTCACTTTGGAGTATTCAGGACCCTGGATCAAGGTTAAATTGTGCTGGGAAATGTGGCCTGCTCCAGAAGAGGTGGTGGAAGTCACTGCACCTGAGTACCTGCCTGTCCTGGTTACCTCTCCAGGCGCTCCAGGGTGAGTGTGTTTGGCTGTCAGGCTTTACTCTGCCCTCAGAAAATGCAGTCTGTGCATGTGCACCGTGCTGCAGTGCCCTGCAGGGGCACAGGGGTGGGGGGCTCTGCCCTGCCCGACCCAGAGGCAGCAGCCAGGGCTCCTTTGGGACACAAACACGAGCAAAGTGCTCGGTCTGCCCCGGACCCTCCCCAGCACCGCCACTCCTGGAGCCGGGGAAGCTGGGACTGGGACATGGGGTGGTACTTGCAACTGCAACAAATTGCTGCCAATAATAATTGCAAAAGGAGTTAGTTAAATGCATGGTACGAATGGGAAATAAGATTAGAGATGACACTTAGATCAGGAGGCCTCTTTCAGGCTGTGGAAAAAAATAGAACACAGTTATTTTTCCCACAGCCTGGAGAAGGCCTCATGTCCTAAATGTCATCTCTAATCTTCCTTTCTATTTCTAGTGTGTATTACACTGCTCTGCCAGTGCTACCATAGTTAAAGTGGTGTCAGTGTTTCCATTGTAAACCCCTATTTTCAGAGGTTTGTAACTCAAGCATAAAAATTTTGCTCTGGGCTGAAACGTAGAAAACAAGTTCTAGAACTGAAACATATTTTAATTTTTTTTTTTTCTTCCTGCTATTAAAAAAAAAAATTCATATTTTAAACACAAAATTTTGCAAGCCATCAAACTATAAGAGAAACACAATGTGTGAAGTTTGAAATTACTCCAAGAGCACTATTAATATTTTAATGAATTAATTTTAAACTTTTTTTTTTTCAAAGTCCCAATGCAGATCTACTACAGGTGTTATTGTTGTTTTGTTTTGTTTTTTTTATTTTTTAATGAATAGCCATACAATCAGGTCAAATAATTGGAGTTTTAAAACTTTGAGTAAATATTTATAGGACTGGGTCAATAATCTGCATTTTATAAAGGCCCCTAAGTACATATTTATATAATAAAATGTAGCAACAATGCATCACAAGCAAGTCAATAACATGCTTTTAGAAAACTTCATAAATGAAAACTTCAACACAGGCCAATAGTCTGCAAGGGATTTCTCCACATGAAAAGGGCCTCTATTTAGCTAAGAAAACCTTACTCATGCAGAAATAATCATTTGGGGTTCATGCATCTTTCCCTTTTCCCTGTGCTGCTGCAGTGACAGAGCTGGGTATCCAGTTTGGGCCAGGCAGGAAGGTGCCACACATGGCTGAGGTTTGCAGAGCACCCTGGGAGGCTGGGCAAGAATCATTGGAAGTTAGACAAAGGGGTTCTGGCAAGGATTCTGGTAATATAATGGAATTCTGGCTAGTGGAAAACAACAGCTAGGAAAACCTGCCAGATAACTGAGGAGCTGACAAATACAGGAAAGCCCCATGATTTGGAACATGAGAAATAACACTAAAATAAATAATAGAAATACATGTCTGACAGGGAAGTACCACTAGAAGTATGGCTTCAATCATTATATGCACTCTGCCCTTATTTTATGTGCTGAAACACATCACTATTTCAATAGACAAAGACTTTGATTTTGCAATTGGATTTTTACCAGTGACTCCTATTGGAAAGTTTTTGGGAAAAGAATATCTGACTCAAAAAGTATATTTGAAAAGCAAGACATGGCAGTAATTTTCTGAACTGAGATCTAAATAAAACCCATGGACAGCAATCACATTGGGAGTTTCGCAAAATCGGTTCAAGGGACAATCCAGAAGTGCTAATAAAATCAGATCATAAACTTCTGTTCACACCAAACTAGATGAAGACATGTCTGGTTTAAGGCATGTTTGTAACCATCTTTATATTCCATTGACCTCTAACACACAGATAATTACATTACCATTTAATAACAAGGAAGACAATTATCAATACTCTTATTCATAGCCTGGCTTGAATTTTGTTGTAAATCCTAGTATTAGCCTTGCTTCTGGTATTGTACCTAATTTATTTATTACAGATGACAATTTTCTAATAATGCTTCAGTTCAGTTCCTACCTTTTATTTTATAACCCTAATTTAAACATTACAAGGCATGATTTTATAATCCCTAGAATAAAGTCCATTAAAGTCACTAAATCACTTGCAACTTGGACCAAATCCTACTGAGGTCAATGGCTGTCTTGCAGTTAATTAATTTGAAACAATGTTTTACTCCCCCTAAAACTCCAATAAAATATCTGTTAATGTTTATGGGAATTGCAAGCATACATTCCCTTTACTTAAATGGCTAAATCATCTTCCCTATCTTATAATTTAAGATATACATGCTTCATATATATGTATATCTTGTGATAAGTTTCGTTCAGTAAAGGGATTCCAGTGTCCTGGCTATGACAGGAGGACTCTGTTGTCCACCTCCTTATTCCCCAAGGTGTCCAATTAATTTTAGTGAAGCTACTGGAGTAAGGTACAGCATGAAGAACAATATCAGAACCTGATCCTCAGCTGTCATCCTAAAAAACAAGGAAAAAAGAAAATGAGCTATTCTTCTATCCTTCTATTAAAGGAATACTTATTTAATGTTGGTGACATTTCTGATTCTTACAGGAAATGTTGCATCTATTTCATAATTGACTTGACTTGTAAAGTTATAAGTGGATAGCTACTAAAAGACCACAGAGGCTATTTTGGAAAATGTGACTGAAAGCATATTTTCTTTGAGAAACGGAATGGAAGACTCTAATCCAAATATAGTGCAGAGGAAAAAAAATCTGGGAGATTTCAATGTTTATTTCAGTGTTTTAATATGCTAAAACACACGGAAGTATGCACACTGTGGCCTAAATTCCCATCACCTTTCTCATGCAAAAAACATCACTGGGTTTATAGGGACCAAATCTTTTGATCCTTTCATCTTTTTTTAATATCTTATTCACATTTGCAGTGTCAGCACTCTGCAGGATTCACTTTAAGCAGTGGAGCTTTCAGATGGAACTTCTCAGTCTTTCAACATTTGAGCATTTATTTGTCTAAATTTATGATTGTTTCTTTGCCAGGAGAGAGGCTCAGAAAGAAGATGGACTACTCCAAACACACAGTAAACACTCAGCAAATGAAAAGGCTCATGACACCACGTTTTGTTAAGAAATTTACAGCAGGTGACCTGCCCGTTTTCATGGTGGCAGCAACTGTATTATTCTCTCCACATAATGAATTGGGAGGTTATGCTAATCTGAAGAGGGAAGCTATCAATTGTGTATGTCCAGGCCATCTCTCCCATTGATTTTGTAATTAATGATGAATGTACATTTTGGGAGAGAGAGATTGCTGAGGAGGGAACTTCACATGCAGAATAAAAATGTTACAGTAGCCTAATCAATTAGATATGGTTGACAAATGGGTGAGGGATGACATGACAAAGAACTATGCTTTAGTAGTGGTCACAGAGAAGATGTCACATGATATCTATATTAATCTTTCCACAGGCTAAATGTGATCCATTGCATCAGCAGGACCATGAAAAAGCTGTTTGGTATCTCAAAATTACACATCTTTGATGCTAACTTGAAATCAGCTTGCCTTGTTCACAGACAAAAACATTGTAATAATGCACTAGGTGCCAAGATCATTTGCAATTTAAAACCTAGTAACAGACCTAAAAGCTACTTAGATTATCATTTTTAGGTAATAAATAGCACAGTTGGACATGGGCTTAACCAGTCTTAAGTGTCAGGAAAAGAGGGTGTGCCTTTGGAAGGGGGTACTACCTCCTCTCTTGGATGCAGCCTGTGCAGAGGTTCATCCCTCCATCCCCAGGAAAGGCCTCACAGCCTCTCACTGCAGCAACAGCAGCCACAGGGTGAAGCAATAATACACTTAAAACTTCAGCTTCAGCTACACAGTGACCTGTGGGTGGACAATATAGGCAGCAAGTTGTACCATTCCTTTCCAACAAAATCTAGAGGCCTGGTGCAAAAATGCAGGGCTTGGTTCCTCAATTCTGACTGACAAACACCACCACTCCCTCCACACAGCTCCCAGCCCATCTATAATTATTGCTAAGAACAGCAGAGGTGTAACAGGGCCATGCCTAGGACCATGTCCTCAGTGAACCATACCAGACAGCAAACTGTAGTGCACCAGGTCTTCAGAAAGGTTCTTCTTACTTTGGGGTGAGCTGAAGGACTTACATTTCTCTGTGTGGGGATGTTTCTAGATGTATAACATGCACAAATGTCATTTGATTTCCCTCTCTAAATGTCTTTGGAAATACAAAGCAAAACAAGACTGACTTTGGAGTGAATAAGAAACGTGTAGGTGAGAGATCTGCCAGTCTGTAATTGAAAGATGGCAAGTGCTGAATTTTTGCAAACAGCATTTCCTTCCCTGTAATGGTTCAGGAAATTCAGTTTTGCGACAAAAGCTCAAAAGCTAAGACATATTCTCTTCTAGGAAAGACTGGCTTACTTAATGGACTTTTGCCCCACTGCAAATTAAATCCAAGCTCAGCACACTGTGAAGAGGAGAAACCACTCTTTTCTGCATGAATCAGGGTTAACTTGCCTGAGATCTATAGCATCCTGGAAAGATCCATCCTCGTGGCCCTTCAGAGAACTTGCAATGCTAAGGTAAAACAGAAGGTTTTTGGCATAACAATCCTCTGCCACTGCACTGTTGACCTCTGTATGTCACAAATACTCCAGGAGGAGACATCTCTCAAGGTTTGCTGCTGTGGGGGTTGGGTGGATGGAGGGGGTGGTGTTTGTTTGAGCCATGGTCTAAGCAGCCGTGCCATGTCCGTGCCACAGAGCAGTGACAGCACCATCAGATCCTCATCAGAGAGATCCTGCAGGAACCCACCCACACCGGGAACACTCAGGTAGGAGAAACACTCAGATCTGTGGGAACCCTAGCACAGAGCACTCTTTCTCCAGTTGTGGTGCTTTGATTCACACCCTTTTCAGGGTGCACAGGGATCATGACTGCTGCTAAGATATTGCTTACTCTCACTTTGCACCAAGAAGTTCTGTATGATTTATGATGACCACAACAAGCTGCAGGCACAGTATAAAAATCTGGATTTCAGTAACAGGAAACATTAGGAACATTAGCAATATCTTCTAAAGAGAATTGGTGCTCCTTAAACTGGAGTTCTCCCTCATTTCGATGTAAAATGGGAGTAAGCCATTTCAGGATAATGCTGATTAACAATAAGCATTAAAAGGAGCTTTGTCACTCCATCACAGTTTAAGTTCTTGTCACAAAGCCTCAGTTCAGCACAACATAAGATATCATTATTCCACTTGTTATCTCCACCTTGGACACCAGCAGTCTTTTCTAATTACAGGCAGGTAGATTCCTGAAATGGTATTTCTCTCTCCTAGGAGAACATACAAATGGTGTGTGTGGCTTTTTATCCGTGAAGATGGTTGGAAAGGTTATTCATTTTTGTATTTACAAGTAGGTTTTCCAATGTGTAAAATTCAAAGAGAGCAAGTTGTAGTCCCTTGAAGACTTGCATTTTGCTGTGTGCTTGTGGGCTGGAGCTGAATGGGAACTGAAATGTTTTGTGGTTTCCACTGTCCTTGTTCTGTAAAAGATGACTGTTTTCATTGGATACAGGTAGCTTGGGGAATGTGATTTTTTTTTTTTTGTTTGAACTGTGTCTTTCTCCAAGTACTTTGTTTGCACAGTAATGTCCCTATTTCCCAGCAGGTGTTGCAAAGTGAGTTAGAGTGGGTACGAGGGCAGGCAAAGAAAGAAAGGAAGCAAGCCTAAATGTCATATTGAAGTTTACAAACCTGGAAGGCAAGAAATGGACCATTACAGGATCAAACTCAAGAAAAATCCTTACCTGTTGCTCAAAAGTACAAAGCACAGACATTCAAGATGGTTTCTCTTTATTTGCATGAATATTTGTCCTTGTTTGTATAACAACAGCTACAGGATTTATTTTCCTAAAGGGGACTAATATCCAAATTCAACTTTATAGGGGAAGAAAACATAAAACAGACAAGATAAAAACCATAATAAGGAAGAAGGAACTATAATTATTGGTGCACCTTTTCACATGGAAATTTGGGCATGGGTGGAAGGAGTTTGTAATTTGTTTTTACAGTTTTATCCCTTGAGCCATTTCATAAACAAACTCCTATAAGATTACAGTGCCTGCCTCAGTCCTATCTCTGGAGAAAGTTTGTAAGCCTTTGTTTAAGTGTTTCATAAGAGCTCTGTGCTATTTCAGTTTCCTTAACTCCTTTATTAAGTTAGTCAAATCCATTCATGACTTCTGAATTAATCGCAGGCGTGAACTTTGTGGGAGTCTCAGTTTCCCCTACAAATGATTTCAGGTTTGGGATGCTTTGTCTGAGGCTCATTCTCCAGTGGGTTCTTGCACTTAAAAAGAGAAATAAGCACATTTCAAAAAAAGGGTAAAAGCTAGGGCCAAGGCCCAGGTAATACTTGGGGGGCATGTAAGAAAGCTTTGGGCAGATGCTTGTAATGTTCCCTGCACTTTTCTTCACTGGTAACAGTTTACTGGCACCAACTACAGCCAGCTGACACCACCATTAAAAAGAAAAACCAAAACCACAAGAGCAATAGATTGTGCCTCTTCAAGACCTTTTAGCCTCTCCTTGACACCTCAAATATAAGTGTCAAATATTGTCCAGACATTATTTTATTAGTATTTTGAGACACTCTACTTTTCAAGACTGGGCACTGTTCCAAAAGCCACACTTCAGCTTGTGGCTTGAATTATTTTGTGAATTGCTATGGGCCATTTTATTCAGAGAGTCAGAGCAGATTATTATAGTCATCTCTTCTGTTTCAATAGCTGGACAACCTTAAGCTAGTCAAGAAATCAATGTTTCAAGTGGCAGAATTCTTTTTAATGAAATATCTCCGTAATCTGTAATTTTCCTAACACAATGACAATCAGAACCTAATGGAAGCTCCCTCTGTCTTTTCTGAAAGAATACTCCTCTAATAATGTATTTTGTATCATGGCAGATATGTCTTCCCTCAAGACAGACCTTTTGCTACTGGAGTGCCATAAGTCAAATTGCTTTTCTTTATTTTGTATAATTTATTTTTTGTTGTTTGGGCAAGTTTTGGGCATTTTCATTTCTGTCTTCAAGATGTAAGGAATCACACTTAGAAATTCAAATAATTTCATTCTACTTGATTGTGGGGTTTTATGATTCAAGTGTCCATTCTTTTTCCAAACATTCCTCATCACACCACCACATAAAAATCACCATCTCTTACCATAAGCCCCTCTTTATTTTTATCCATGGACTTTACATTTACAACATAATTAAAATTGCTGAAGTTCAGATTTTAAAACACTAAAAATGAAGAATTTAACAAATATGAATTCAGTGTTACCTGGTCGAACCCAAATCTTCCAAACTGATTTAATGATGAAATGGAACATAATAGCTGTTTGGGGTTTTTTCCATATTATTCCACACCAAGCTAACATTCTGGATTTTAAAACAAGTTTTAATTTGCTGCTAATGCTACATATGGGCTGGTTCCTCTGAGCCCCAACAACAACACTGCTCCCATCACTGCCTGCCCAGTTCCTGCACCATTGGTGCAGTTTACACACTGTCCTTCCTTTGGATTTGTGCAAGTTTATTAAGGCACATTTCATTCTGCTATAGCAGTATATTGCTATAAATTAGGAACGAACAATCAGAGCTCATCTTCCTATGGCTTTGTGCAACTTATTTTGTAACATCATTTCTGCCAAAGCCAGCTTTTTATCCTGCTTTGGTCTATCTAGGAAATATGAGAAATAAATTCACAATGAAGGAAATACTATCACATTTTCTGATAGCTTTTCCTCATGGGCAATATGAAAGACCTTTTTATTTGTTCTGGGGTATCTAATAAGACTCTGGGTCTCACAGGTCTGTCAACTGTTACAGCCACTTGCTGCAGCTTTGCCCAACACAGCAGAGGTGTCTCATTTTAGAGCATAGTTTAAAGCTGTGCTTTTTCTGGCAAGGCAGGTGTGGTCAGTTAAAGAGCAGGGGATCATCTGCTGGCTAAACAACAGATATCTCTCACAGCATGCAAGAATGGGAAAGAAAGAAAAGTGCCTCACTACCCCAGCCATTCGTACTCAGCCCAAACCTCTCCTGACACTGCTGAGGCACAAGACCAGTCTTGTTAAAATATTGAGAGCCACAGTGGATCACATCAAATGCCCACTGAGCCTATGGTTTGTCTCCAGCAGAGTTTCCAAGGAGTTATCTTAGAAAAACAGGAAGAGGGCATGTATGTATGGCAGTTCCCATAGGTTCTCCCACAGAACAACTATTTTTATCTGCAGGGATTTTCTGAGAGGTTTCAGTTTCTGCAATATAATAGTTCTTACTTAATTTCTCATCCAGAGGGTTGTGCAGTCTATCCTTGTAAAGTTAAAGCAGCCCCCATGTCCTTTGGAAAAAGCTACACATCTACTGCCTGCTGCATGAAGAAACCAAGCTTTATTTGGTTTCCTTTGAACTTGCCTCCTACAACCTTCATTCAATGGTTCTTTTGCATTAGAAGAGACAGCAAAGACCCAGCTTTGACCATTGTGCTCCTCAGTTCATAGGTCTGTCAAAGTTTTAAACTGAACAGCCCAAACATCCACAGACCATTCTTACTGTGGAAGTAATTCCACCCTGCTTGGATTTCTGTGAGCATGTCTACATTCCATTTGAGGTGAAAGGACTGGAATTATGTACACTCTTCAGCACATGGATGAACACTGATTCACGGAGTTGCTCTCTCGTTTTTTCCTCACTTAACGCTTGGTTAACATTTTGGCTGCCTCACAGCATTGAGACAATATTTTCATGGAACAAACTATTATAATCCCAGGACTGTGATCCTGAGTCATAAGGGGAAGAGCAGAGTCTGCAATTTTGTATGTGAATTTAGGATTGCTTTTTCCCACATGCATCAGTTTAGATTTGAGCATATTAAAATTCATTTGCCCCCACTGTCTCCTGAGGTGCTTCTATGCTTCCTGGTAGAATGTCTTCACATTCACTACCCTGAATAGCTGATTTCCTATCATCCTCAAACTGTTTCACCTCTCTGTTCACTTTCTTGTCCCAGCAGTTTATTGTGTGTTTACCAGGACAGACCCCAGCACAGGTCATGCAGAACTCCATTACTGAGATCCACTACGTATTTCCTTGGTTTTCCTTAGAAAGGAACACAGGACTTCATGAAAAGCCTTTCAGAAATACAAGCATAACAAGCAGCTCACTCTTATTCACTTTCTTATCAACCTGTTCAAAGACCTCTGATATATTTCTAAACCACGGTTCATGCTCCACCAAAGCCTGCCCTGGTATAAAGAGCTTTCCTTTTCATTTTAGTCATAATCAGATAACAGTCAATAGATCACAATCAGATTAGATGTAAGTGGAAGCACCTCTGCTTGTTTAACAGATTTGGCTTATTTCAACCAAGGCAAGACTGGACTGCTGAAGTTCCAGCTGCTGATGTGTTTCTTCTGAGTCTGACAGCCACTGCAGCCTGTGTGACAGTGCCTGCCATTGGAAAGGAGAGCAAGGGGGCTGAAAAAGGCCTAAAGAGGGTTATAGAAGCTCATTAGCAGCCCCTAATTCTCTAAGTTTCCTTAGAAATCTCAGCCAGACTAGTTATAGATAGGAGATACTAAATTAGGATCCCACTGACATGGAGGACTGCAGAAGTGCTGAATTTCCTGTTTCCATCATGTTCTTGTTTCAGGGAGATGTCACATCCTACTGCTCAGGACAAGCACACCAGCAAGGGAAAAATGGCAGAATAATGTAAATGTCCAGCTATGACAGCAGAAAATAAAACTCTCTACAGCCTTCAGCGCTGCCAGAGCTTTCAGTCACAGTTGGGCATTTCTGTATATCTCTTTCACTATGCAGAAGTAAAAGCCAAAAAAAAAATTTTTTCTAGTCCTTCCCCCAACCCACCGTGCAATAAGCTGTATCTTATAACATAATATATAACATATATTTATCATTTTATAATAAATAACAATCTATAATAACATGGAAGGAAATGGATGCAAAAGTTTTGAGTGAAACAGGAGAACAGCTTTTTCAGAACTGAAGCTTGGTGAACAGGAATGTGAGCTCTGTTCTGAGAACATTAACATTAAAAGAGAAAAATACTTCCCGGAATACGGCAGAGGCTGAGCTGGTATCAATCATGTTGCTGTGGAGCACAGGTACAACACAAAGAGCACTGCAGAGAGCAGTAAACAGATGGGCTTCCACTCCACCACGTGTTTTACCGAGTATTTGGACACTCATATTAACAAAAAGGAGAAAAATAAAAGGTCTTTTTGCTCTGTTTTTTACTAATGTAAATACCTTTTATAGAACGTGGGTTTGTCCCTCTTTGCCCTTCTGTTTTAAGGGAGAAACATAAATTATAGATTCTGAAAAGGAATAAACAAAAAGTATGAAAGCAAATGTGGCTAAGTACCCCAATTTTCTCAGATTTAATTATTATCAGTAAATAGCTCCCTTTTAAGAGTAGCCCTAATTGGCTATTAACAACAGTAGCTACCAATTTCAAGGCAATTAATATTTTAAAATAATGAGATGGCTAATATATTACATTAGAGCATACAGTAAGCAGAAGTCTTGCTAATTATATATATTATTCTCTCTACTTTGCTTAATGAAGGTGCATGGCTTGTAGATTAATTCATTATTACTCTGTTTTTTGTTTTTTTTTGATCAGTGTAACTAATCCTCCCACACACTGTTGTAGCATTAAAGCAGAAAGATGTGGATGAAGCAGTGAAAGAAACACAAAAAAAGAACATTAAAATGAAGATTTAGTTCCAAGTTTCGGAAGCAGTTGCCCAAAGTAAAGAATTAAGATGTCAGAATATAGAGAGAAAAGGCAGAAGCCTGAGTCAACACTTATTTAACACCTTCTGCCTAATGCTGAAAACATAAATCTCTTCACAGAGATAATCACACCCAGACCAGTTTGATTTTCAGAACACAGCAATTCTCCTTACAAAGATATTACCATTCCATAGCTTAAATAACTGCTTTTCCTGTTTTCTCCAAAGCAGAGACAGGAGGGTGCCTTGGATAAATGGAGATTTTTTCCAAATTGAGAGCTAATCTTCCAGGAAAGAATAGCAATGAATTATTTGTTTACAATGAAAATCTTCTCTTCTATATTAGTCCATAACTACATTTCACTCTCAAATATTTGAGTGTGTCTTTGTGCTCAGCAACTGTTTGCTGCTCTGATTGCCCAAGACAATCACCTCGGCTGAAAGCTGGAATATACAAGCTTTCCAGTGCTGTGTACCAGAAACACACTGCACTTTTACCCCTAGGCTCTAGAAACAATTCCAAACTCCCTGGGCAAATGATCCCCGTTTTGAAGAGAGGCAAGTGGAGAAAGCACTTCCTTTGGTGAATCCCAGGGAGAGACAGGGCACTGCCATGCCCCGAGCTCAGCCCTGCACACCCAATGCACACACGTCTTCACAGCCCCACTGACACAGCCCACAGCCTCTGCACAGCTCTGAGAAGACCCTTCTCCAATTTCTCAGTGAAGCCCAAGCAGAACTGACTGGCTAAAATATTATAACAGCATGAGGGAATGGGAGATCAGCCTCTACTTAATCACCCGGCTGCATCTCCTACTGCTCTGCTACGTTTGTGAAATCCTCCTTAGGACCCAATGGGAGCTGCCAGCACAAAAACAACCGCTCAGAAAACAGGGCAAAAACAGAAGAGAAACTGTTTCAGTGTAGCAAGTGTCTCTCAACCATCAGACCAAGGTCCTATTTTACCTGAGAGCCTGCTGGTAACTTATGTACCATATGATAAAAGTACTATGGAATATAAAATGAAGCCTTTACATCAACAATGCCTCATTAGATTTGTGTATTTGAGACACAAAGCAGCACAGTAAATGATGATGTCTGTTAAATGAGTACATTCATCTGTAGACATTCAGAAGACATGCATGCTCATCCCAACAGCAGCACACCCATCAATTTAGCATAGAGCAGTGAGTATGGGATCCCAGGCAAGCACACAGCAACAGCTCACACAGAGCTTACAAGCTGTACACACTCACTGTCTTCTGTCCTGGGTCACACCCATCCAACACCCACAGCATCTCTGTGCCCTGTGTTTGCACCATGTTTGGGAGGAAGCATTCTTTATCCAGCTGAAACTTGTCAAAATACTGTTCTACCACTCCTGTGTTTCATGTTGTAACCGTGACAGGGGATGTTGGCTCTTGGGAAACAAGACTCGGGCAGGGCCATATGAGGCAGGTTAATACGAAATGAATTCAAAATGTGCATCCCAACTCCCTGAGTATCATTTTATAACTCTGTTTTTTGTGTTGCTAGTAGATACAATCTATCTATAGATATAGATACAATCTATTGAAGTTCTCTCACCTTTGGGAAAAATCCTTGCACTCAGGTCTTGAGTCGCTGAAAGTATTTTTTCATGCAGTGCTGTGTAGCAGATGACCCATTATTTTTCTCCTCAGAAATACAAAGGATATTAAATAATATTGTAAAATATATTTAAAAGGAATATTTACTTGCAAATGCTCTTCCAGATTCTGTACCAGTTTCTCTTGGGTACTAATTTGTCTAAGATCTTTTTCTTATTTCAAGTCACTGGAGCAGACAAGACTAGCATGAGACATTTAACACACACATGTACTTATCAAAAAACAAATATATTACCAGTTTGTTGGAATCTGTTGCAGTACATACCCTGCAGCAGAGATAAAAGCTAACCTTGGCCCACGGATCATGTGATAGCTCAACAAACCATTGCTTTATACTTTATCTATCTTTGGTACCCACACATGGTTCCTCTGCTTCAAGTCAGCTCCCTAACTTTTCCAGAATTACAGAAAATAAATTTTTAAAAGGGTTCAGACAAGTGCTCAATGGCCATTGAATAAGTGCATAGCAGCTTCCTCAAGTTAAAAAAAACCTGCTTTAATATTCAGTCTCATTTGGGTCCTTTGAGGGCTGATGTGACAACAGGAGAGAGTATAAATGAGCTCAGATGTACAACTGAAGATTTATTATATACATACACTTACGTATAGGATATCAGTCTGTCTCTATATCCTACTCCCAACATGAGCAAGAATCCAGTGAAGATAATAAACAATGGATAAAATGTCCTTTCTGATGTCTCCCACCACTTGGCAAATGCTCATTATGGATCTGCCAGTAGAGAACAGAGACCTTATTCCCACACCAGCCTCAAGGAGTGACATGGGGCAGTGAGATATTACCAGCTTCCCTTTAAGCAAAACCTGAGAGAATTATTCTTCCACCCCTGAGTAAAATTCACCAGGGCAGGAACACAGACTTTCTTGTGGGGACAGAGGCCTCTTTTCAAAGCACACAGAGGAAACGTCAGGTTTGGGGTTGCCAAGCACCTGATTTCAGGGTTCATTCTGTTACTGCATATAAATGTCTCTGGTGTGTACTTGGCACGACACGTTATCCTAGACTGATCATATGTTCACAGATTGTGGAGAGTGTGTGAAAGCCTTTTTTGCTGTAGTTATTGGGCGAAGTCACGTCTGTTACCTGGTACTCATGCAGAGAAATCTGTAATCTGGGAACAGATGGTCTGAGTGAGTGAGAGAAAGAGAGAGAGAGAGAGAGACGCTGTCTGAAAGACTGCAGAGTTTTTCACTCAGTGGAGATGAAAGAGGAATGAACAAACTCACCACAGCATGACAAAAACATGAAAATATAGAAGAATGTCAGTCCTGAAGGTCATTCCTTTAGAATTCTCCAACTGTCTATGTACCATATGTGCATATCAACACACCAAAGAGAGCCCACCATCCTGTTGCACAGAGCTGGAGGTGGCTCATACAGCCAAACATTGTGGAATCGTATACTTCACATTTGGAAAAGTGACACACTGTAGTCTAAGCATACAGTCTGAGCAGAATCTGAAAAAATATACAGCAACTCCTGTTCTGGATTTATTACAAAATTTGATTGCAATAGGCCAGAGGTGGATAATTCAAATCCTAGTCTTCAAGCACTTCCTTTGTGGGATATATTTGGATCTGAGACTTTTTCAGCAACATAAGAGATGTAGTCCAAGCCTGGCTTTGGAGTCCAAGTGCCTCTGGAATTGGTGATGCCTGCCTTCAGGACAAGCCCATCATTCCCAAACAATTCCATGAAGCTGACTATTGCTATCAAAAGGCAGCATAGCATTACTCCCAAATAAATTGGATCTAACCAGTCTTAAAATCCTATTCAGCCTTCTTGACAGTGGGATTTTGGTAATCAGCAGCCTGTCCAAAGGTACTGGGTGCTGCCCTGCTCACGTGAGCACCCACCTTGCTGAGGTGCCGTGGCTCTCCCAGGAACAGGAGCACATCCAGCCAGCACAGGCACGTATCACATTGTAGCTGTGACAGCACAGAAGTCGACAAGAAGCAAGAGCCCTAGGTGAGGGTCTGCCACAGTCTCAGGTTAGCAGAATCCCAGTGATCCCTGGGTGCCCTGGAATACGCCCCTGCCATCACCCCCAGACAGTTCAGGGCAGCTCTGCTCCATGCCCACCGCTGCCATCGCGTCTTTCACCACAGAGGAGACACATCCCAAAAAACAAACCCCAGGTGGAGAGCCATGACCACTGCAAGCCCCACGCTCCCAAAGACATTGCTCAGGACATTTCAGCCAGGATGCAAACGAACAAGACCCTGAATGAGAGGGCAGGACCCCAGTGATGCAGTGACAGCTCTGCAGTGAGGACCTGCAGCGCTGCCTGGCACAGCCACAGGTCCGTGGCATGGCAGGGCCATGGGGAGCAGGGCAGGAAGGGCAGCAGAGGGATCAGCCTCGACATTTTGCTCCCAGAATGACACTGTGCAACAGGTATTTAGGGAAAGCAGGACCTATTGACAAAATCCTCCAGGCCTGTGAATAACACACTGCAGGGACTCAGCATGGGCCCTTCTAAAAGCTGCTCACATAAAACCTGCCTGCAGGAGCAGGAAAAAGAGGAGAATTAGGACACTCCCCTCACTGAACCACTGGATGAAATCAGTGGTATTTTCATCAGATAAAACTGATTTGAACAGATAATCAAGCCCTCATCGAACAGGATGGTTTCACCAGAAAGGGAGGAATTGCAATCTCACCAAGTGATTGTCAGAATAAGACCAAACTTCCTGCCCTTTCAGCCTACAGCCAAAATCAGACGAAGCTGATTTTAAGAACACTTCAGTTTTTAGCCAGCACAAGATTTTACATTTGGGTGCTATCCAGTGCTTCAATTTTTCACAAGAAATCCACATTGTCAGATATACACAAGCAACCCTGTATTTTACTATTTATTTTTCCAGCAATGTGTCAGTCAATTTGCAGATCTAATTTCCAAATAGGACAAAACATTTTTTGCCTCTCAATAAAAATGAGTGACTTCAGCAGAACATTCAAAGGCAAAATTCCTCTTCCCTCTCCTCCTTCTGTCCTGGCGAATGGCGGCAGAGGCAGAGCAGAATAACAAGATCCAGAATTAAACATGTTGCCAATTAAGTGAAAAAATCCATTCTTTGACAGTAACAAAGTGATCTATCATACCTCATCCCTAAACTACAGAAGAAGACAACATCCTTTTGGTCAGTCTCAGTTATTAAAAGTATTTACTTTGAGCCAGAAAAAGCTGGCTAAGACACTCTGGAATAGTACAAAGCATCTTACAGGAGAAATGAAATACAATATCTCATTGTGCAATACAAAACAAAGGCTTTGACTACAGCTTTATGCATTTGCCAATTCAATTATGTAGATGGTGATCCTACAAATATGAAAAAAGAGCAAATATCAACTTAAAAGCCCAGAGCAAGCATCTTTGCTTTCCTCTCACTTACAATTTTTCACCCTTCTGAGGTAGGACGAATTAATGTTACATTGATATTACAAAGGCCGTGCACCTTTCTTTTCCTTCTCCATAGCTGTAGAATTTGTTCCCTTCTCCTAGTTCTGTCTTTAAGGAAGAGGTTTCCCAGACTCTAGAAGCCTAGAAGGGTACGGGGAAGTTTTTTTTTACACATAGCCAAGAGGTTTTAGACAATGCAACAGATCTCTTGCAAGAATTTCTAAGCCCTGCACACCACTACTGAATGCGGCACATGGTGCTCAGTGAAAAAAATGTATTTGTTGTCTTCTGCCTGGGAGAACAGAGATTCTAAAGCTTCACAGAAGCTGCAGCTTTCAGAAAATGAGAAAATTACTTTGAGTTTACATCTTGAGGGTGTTTACATACCTCTCTAACATCTCCCACCATCCTCTAAGCTCTTTAGGCCCTTAATTCAGACAACTGAGTGATGTTCACCCTCTACCTGCAAGCGATGGGTGTCTGCAAAGAGAAAGCAGTCACACAACAGAACAATGCAGAGAAATGGTTGATTCAAAAGCACTGCAATGTTCTTGGTATTTTGCTGTTAATTAGGCAGTGGGATTGCAGCCATCTGAGCATTGCATACTGAACGGAAATGAAACAACAACAACAAGCTCTAATAAAGCTCTAAATAAACAAAAAGCACAAGGAAGCAGAAGAGCCATTCTCAGCTAAAGCTGAGCATCAAGGCCCAGCGTGTGTTGGGATGAGCAGGTGACTTGGATCTAAGAAAAGAGCTTAAAGAGAAAGCACAAAAGGACCTCACAATAACTCTTTATGTGCCATTTCAATTTGACAGACACTTGTCCTGCAGCCTAAGTGAAAGCCACGAAGAGTCAACATGACTGTGCCACCAAGGATGTGACAAGAGTCCTTAAGGAACACACAGGACAGAGGGGAATGAGGACAGCCCTCCAGACAGGCATCCAGACTGCAGGTGCAAGCACAAGCCAGGCCAAGGCCAGACTGGGAATGGTGCCACTTGCAAAGAGTTTGTACCTGCCAGCACAGACACAGGCCCAGGGGACAGGTCTGCTGCAGAAGATGAATGTGCTATCAGTCTGAAAGCAGATGCATATTTAATATTTTTAAGTTGGCCACTGGTACAAAAGCTAACAGGTTTCAATTATGTGAATGAAAAAGCACTAAGAGTAGATAAGAAAAAGGCAGTCTTTTTACAGTGTGTCTTAGGTGTCTCCTCCATCCCAACAAGGAAATTAAAGGCATCTCTTCATCTCATACTATTGTTGTTAGCAGGTGGAACATATTTTGGAATAGCATCAGGATTGAAAAATGGCCCAGGAAGTCTGCAGTAGGAACACAGACATTTAGTAAGAGTACAAAACGGAGTTGAATGAGCTCAAACCATAGTAGGGACTGTGTTGCACATAGGTAAAACCTTATAAAATAAGGACCTTGCTACCCTTGTAAAATCATGGCTCAGGCCTGCTTCTTTGGCTAAGCAGGGGATGATGGGAAAATGACTCAGCTGAATTGGAGGTAGAAGAACAAGTTATAAAACCATTGGGTGTCCACACCGTGGGTTATGGTGGTTGGTTGAATTACATTTGCTGTGCTTAAACAGAACATACCTGATAACAGTCAAACTGCTTTAAAAGGCCTGGTTTTTGCAAAAAAGGGCTCTCTCTCACACCTGCCTGGGGATTCTGCATTACCTGGCTTCGTAACAGGACTGCACTAGCTTATTGCTCTGGAAATTATACTAAGACAACCAACAAAAAAATGTCTTAGATCATGACAGGGAAAAGAGACACAATTCTTGGGTGCTATCAAAAGGAAAAAGAAAAAAAAACAAAACGAAACAAGGACAAAGGGGTTGAATAAAGAGATAAACAAAAATATCTTTTATTATCCAAAACAAACAGATCAGAGACAAGTATTTCTCTATATTTGTCATGCTCAATGGGTCAAGCAGGATTCTGGCCCTTGGAAAACTGCAGAAACAAGGCCTCCAGCAACACCGAGGTTCATCATTGCTCCACTAAATTGGGGGTTGAAGAAACAGAGTTTCATAAAAAAGGGAAAAAGCAAAAGGTTTCTGATGGTCTGGGTCTGAAAGTCTAGGATGAAATCCATAAAGCTGATGGGATCTAGTCCCCAAATACCATGCTACAAACAAGTTCTATTGAGTTTACTTTCCTATTAACTTGCATAGTTCACTCACGGGACTAAGAGGACAGAGAGGCTTAATTTGTGTCACACCTTGCAACAGTCTCTGCTGGCACAAACAGAGTGGAAGTAAACCTGGGAGACGCTGGAAGAGGAAAGAAGCAGGGTTCCTGGTGTTGTGCCTGCTCTAATATCCCTTCCTGCAGTGAAGCAGTTCCATTTTGACAGTCGTGTCCTTGAGTGCTTGAACCCAACAATGCAGGATACCTTCGAAGCTGGTTTGGTTGGGCACAGTTTTATCAGCTGAGGACTTGGCCTTTCTTTCCTACCAGTGCCATAGTACACAAGTTACTGCTGTGGAAATGCAGCAAAGCCTGAGGTTCTTAGAAAACTATAGTTCCCTTCACACCCAAATCTTTTGGTGTGCAAGTAACATGAAGGCAATTCTTCTAAGGGTATACAGTAGCACTACAAAATATGGTGCACATAGAGGTCAAAAGAATACAACAAATAAAACTCTTAGTACTTTCACAACTCTTCAGCTAAAATGCAACTTAATTCCTGCACGATTTATATCTGTTAATAGAGCAATTTATATCTGTTAATAGAGCACACCTGGGTAACCTCTCAGATGATTTAATCTGCCAGTGCAACTTTGGTAGTGATTCTGATAGATAACAATGCAAGTAAAATGGCAGCAACTGATGCTCTTCACCTCTGGTGCCAGTTCAGCACACACAAACACCCTGCAAGAACATACACACTTCTTGAGACCAAGAGTCGTTGTTTATAAGTTACTTGGCTCTCAGATTGCCAGCTCTTGGAAATGTTCTGGTGAGCCTGGAATATGTAAATGGATTTTTTTATTGATGCTGATGATAGGGATGAGCTACATTACAGAAGTTGGAATTGCTTTTAATATTATTCAAGGGAAGTGTTTCCAAAGAGCCCATTGTTGGAAAAGCCAACAGCAATTTATGTCTCTTCCAAAACATTTGCCATTTCAGAGAACTCCAAGCTGCCTCTGTCTAAAGTGAAACAGTTTCTTTTAAGAGAAAAGAACCTGTGTTCAGTGTTGACCAACATCTGGAGTTCCCAAACATGCTCAGCACCATGCAAGGTCAAGCCTTAAGCAGGCCTTTTTGGCACATTTGGAAATTACCAGCAAAGAACCAAACTTCTGCCCAAATTTCATTTAGTGTATGTTTACACTGAAAGCCACACTAAATCCATCAACAAAACAATTACTTTCTTTACTGCACTCTCTTTTATGAATGGTACAAGCTCTTCAGAAGTCCAGTCATGAAACAAGTGTTCTGGGTGCTGCACAAACATGGGACACAGTGGTGATCCTGGGTAAAAGAGACACTTTGCACACACCTCCAAGAAGCATCAAAAGAAGAGACCATCATAAGCAAAGAGGTGATCACAGACTCAGGTCCTCAGCAGTCACACACTGCTGAGTTAAAGGGGAAAGTATCATGAGTAGGTGCTAGATTTCATGGGGTGCTACAAGGGGTTTCAAAACTTTATGGAAAAAGTAAAGACCTTTATTTTTTACCTAAATTCATGTAATTTAAATCAATATAATCCATAAGAGATTTAATTTTCCATGCTGCTGTGGAAAAATTTCAAGTATAAATACACATTTCAGCAACAGGAATCACCTCATACTTAGCCAAAGCCATCACTTGAAACAGTATGAACAAATAAGCATTTCTCAAATTTCCTGATTTTACATATTCCCAAGAGATGACCATAATAATCTCTTACTCAGACATGATCCATCACTCCCCAGATTACAACTGTTCTTATCAATAGTGCATGGTATTTGTTTGCTGGAAAATGCCAATCTGATCATGATAATTTATTTAATGTGTAAGGTCCGAGCTGCTCAAGAATGTATTAATCAAAGTGAGACTTACTTTAAAACAAAAGTAATTTTTCTTACCTGCTACACTGTTCCCTCCAGTGCTATTCCTATTCCATGAGTATTGTGAAACTGCTTCTTCTACAGCCAGCACAGCTCACCACTTGCCTTGTTAAGAGGATGTCACAGACATTGCTCCAATCTCTAAAGGCACACCTCACAATCTTTCATTCACGAACAGGGCCAGCTCCTCCCCTGGGCCAAAGTTTTGAGGGGTTCCATTTATGGGTTAAGTTTAATTCCCATCCCTTTTCTGAAAGCCCTCACAGGCACACCTTAAAATACAGTGGGTGAAGAGATCTGCCTGTTCATGTCCCAGGACAGAAAAGAACATCTCCTGATCACAGCCCAAAAGGATGGTCTCATGCTTGGTTGCCACACTGCACAGCAGCACAAGTGAGTACCAGCAGGGCTGGGTTCAGAGGGCCTGTGAAAGCAATCACACATAAGGCAACATTTGAAAAGGTGGGAGGCATATTGACAAAGATATTTAGAACACAATTAGGCACATTGAGTGATAGTTTTTCTAGGAATATAACACTAACTTTGTCTTCATAAAATTGCCATGCGTGTGTTTGATCTAAAAAAACCTCTTATCTGTAGCCAATGTAACAGTGTGACATCTCGTTTATCTCCATCCCCTTTACATTCCCATGCAAAGGGAATGGGATGCCTCTTGTGCTCAGAGGGGAGCTGGGTGAGACCCAGGGTAGTTCAGTGTCTGAGCACACCCAGCCCGTGACATCCCTGTGGAGCCAGCAAGTGCCACGGCTCTGAAAAGAGGTGTTTAACCCAAGGGATGTGACCTGCCACAGTCACTCAGTGTCTAGCAGAGACTGTGGCTCCCATTCAAAGCATGACAATCTCTATCCCAAAACTGATCCAGTCCAAAGAAAGGAAGAGTTGTTGCAACAACCCAAATGGTGCCAGGACTGCACAGAAGGCTCCAACAAATTCTTTGTTATGATTATTTTATTTCTATAGTTCAACAATGCCCGCTGCGGGAATACACAGAGACTCCCTCTGACTTCATCTACACTACCAAGAGTCAAAGCAGCAAACTGTCAGTGCAACACAAACTGGGATAACTGGTAAATGTGCTAACATGATAATAATTTTATACCCAGGTAGCACATCAAAGGTCCAGCCAAGACTGAAGCCCTGTCAGCTTGGCATTATACAAACATCACCGGGGACAATCCTTGTCCAGGCATGCTTACAAACCAAAGACAAAACAGGCTATGTGTAACAGGGAAAACAAAACCACAAGGGAATTAAATGTCTGGCCAAGGGTTACACCAGCCAGTCAATGGCAAAGACAGAAATAGAATCCAAGTTTCTTAGTCTACTACTTGTGGCAATGGGAACTATGTGGCCCATCAAGAGCCTGATTAGTCCGCAGTATTTGGCAAGACCTACTACAAGTCCTTCATTAATATTTAGAGACATCATTTGTACTCTGCTCTGTTTTGCTTTCTTTCTCCTCAAAATAGAAACTTTTACTTTGGAGGAAACTGGAAGGAGCTCCTTTGTATGAATGGGGGAAGTAATGACTGCTATGGGATGCAGCAGATGGATAAATAACTCCCCCCAAAGCAATAAAGAAAAACTTCCTTATTGTAAAATATTATTCCTCTCAATGTTCATAATTGTAACTGTCAGTTACCAAAATTAGGATGGAAGCTACTGTATTTTTAATTGCATACTGAAAGTGTGTAGAGCTAAACAGTGCCTATTAGTCCACTCAAACAGATGTTATCTAAGTCAATACATAGTTTTGAAAATAAGAGTCCATATTTAGACTCCAAATTTCTTTTTTTAGGCACTTGCTTGATTCCCAGGTGGTGGCTTAGGGTAGGGAGGACCGTGGATAATGAGCATCGATTTGCCAGCTGAGCAATAGACTCCTAGGTTAGAGCCCACCCACATGCACATAACTCCCATTAGGGGCCCATATGTGGGGCTTTGAAAAGCTTAAACCATCCATTTAACTCCTCTCTTCCTTCTGGGCTTCTGTAACTGCAGGCTTCAGACCAGCACTAAGCAATCACACCTGAAAGGGATCACCAAATGACACAGAAGCAACAAAATGAGTTCTGTATCCACTACTTGAGAACATGTCAAATCTGACAGTATTGCTTTCATATATTATAAACATTATCCCAATTACTATCTGATGAGTATTTCCTTTATTTATAGCTAATTTCTTGAATAAACCCACTTGCATTACATAGGAAGTGAAAAATCAACCCCCTTTCCCCTATATTCTATTAAGGATGTTAAAAAAAACTTCTACATCTTCTGGTTGCCAGTCATTTACGGTAAATGAGATATGAATTCCAGACTCTGGAGTGCAGCCATTTAGGACATGCAGCTTTGCAAAACATTTTCCACAATGAAATCTCCAATGATTTGAAGGTACTTCACATTAACCTAAAGCAATTTATTAGTGCAAAACCCTCTAAACTACTGACATATCTGATGAAATTAAAAGATGATAACTCTGATGATGGGATTATATTCATTATGCTGTGGTGAGAACTACATTTGGAGAAGCTGGTGTTTCTCATATCATCAGTGTTCATTACAGTCCAAAAATGAAATTACAAATGCCTTCAAAAGAAAGAGGTGTCAGCTCAATGCACAGCTTTTGTGCAGTACAGGGTTGAGATTTGGAGTAGCATTGTTTGTGTGAAAAAACACAAAAAAATTTTAATGAGTTATCTTGGAAAAGTACTAACAGAACATGATTTGTAGAATTGGGTCCTTTTAAGCTGAAAGTATAAGTGTTACTTCTAGAGCTGTATCTTCATAAACCAAAACCTCCATGAAGAAATATTTACATTATTTTTTTTTGTAGAGAGGAGTTCAGAAATACAATTGGTCTGTGAAAATTGAGATACCTGAGATTTGTGCAGCCAACAGCTTCCTGCTACCCAAAACAAAAAAGTTACCCATTCCAGATGATGCAAGGAATTCAAGTAAACTGGCTGAACCACAGTAACTGTCTGGATATATTCACCAGCCTATTACAGATTTAATTCAATTTAACTTAGCCTGCTATTAAAGAGGGTTATTGGAATTTTTATTGTCTTGCCTTTGCTGCTACTACTAAAAACATACAGAAATAAATATTGTAACTTGGTTGATGTGTGATATCTTGTCAATCTGCAGAATCTAAATTCGTTTTTTAGTTCCATTTCTGATTCTGTGTTTATATATAGGTGCCACACATTAAGAAGTTGATAGAAGTCTCTAGTTACAAACTCTGGAATTTAGTTGGAAATCCAAATACAGAAATGCAAACAGATTCTACTGTAGCTTCAGCTCATATCTGATGTTTAACAAGTCTTGTATTTCCCACAGAGCTGAAAGCAAATCCCTTATTACTTGAAAGAACTTAAACACATTTCACTTTCTCAGAAGCTATCTATTTTCTGTCACGATTTCTGACATTGCTGCCTTTGCTAGCTAATGTATTCTGTGATGGTACATTAGAGAAGATTGCTTATTTCACTTTTTTTTTCGAGGTTTCACAAAGAAACATCCTTGTGTCTTTCAGAGATGAGGCTGTTCTGATTTACTTGTAAATACTTCTGCATCTGTAGGGAAACCAGGCCTATTTTAGTGCAGAACTCAGGATGACAGTAGGTGCAACATAGGATGTGCCTATGGGGGACACATGAATATACCAGCCTCAGTGCTTTTTGATCATGCCCATGTTCTCATGCTATCTGAGGCTCAAAAGGAGGCAGTAGCTGAAAATTAATCCTTAAATTGGCATTGCTCTCAACTCTTAACACAGCAAAGTAGGAGGCTCACAGTGTTTGTTGTATAGAGAGGATGGCTATACACATTTGAAATTTTGAATTTTGTAATGTTTTCCATATATTTCATAAGTCATAAGCTATGAAACAACTTTCTACCCTTCTGGCAAATCTGTTTATACAAGTTTCTGCCAGTCCATTCAAGGCAGCCTTGGCTTTTTCTACAGGCAAGTGCACTCTTTAAGGACTTCCCAGGGGGAGAAGAAAGGTGCAGACATTATAGCTATGTCTCAAAAGTGTCACCTACTCTCTGTTCCTTAGCCAAGTATGTCAGGCCCTACAGGTTAGGATCTTTCCATGTCTATCAGAACTGAATTCAGCACGTACCAGGCAAAGGAGTATTGGATGAAACATCACTAAAATGAACAGCATATCAACATAAGAGAGTCAAAATGAAATCTTACTGTGCAAGAGCACATTCCTGCTTGTGAAGCCTAAGATGAATGGCTGTTTGGACTTAAAGATGCCCTTCTGTGGGCCAGCATCAGTATATGGCCACAGAGATGCTATATAACTTTCTTCTTTCTTGTACAAGAACAAAGACAAGTGCTTGTGGTACAGCAACTCGTCCCACAGTCAGCATCAACATTACCAAGATACTTCCAGACCCTGAATCAAAATTTGAAATCCTGAAGCCTGAGGGGAAGAAGTCTCAAGCCATAGCCATGGCCAAAATCTCAGAAATAAACCTTTGATTTGAAAGGAACATAGAACAAAGCACTGCATATTCATGCATCTTTTGTACCAAATTACACTGTAATGGGGTTAACCAATGCTTAGACAAATTCTGCAGTTCTTCAGCTCAACCAATCTCTTCTGAAACCAGAAGGACTTGTTTAATGCCCATCCAGTTTCCCTGCTCTTTGAAGGGAAGGAAAGAACAAGGTTTCCTCAGAACTACAAAAGGACAGCAAATCATCTGAGGGACCCCTGGTCTGTAGGCAGATCTTAAAAAATGCTAGAAGTCACTTACCCTCAGTAGGTTTGCTTTTTTCCTGGTATCTGCAGACCATTATAAGCAGGGGAGAAAACAATTACTCCTCTCCATGTTATCAGAATTGTCCAGATAAGACAAATATTTGTGTGATGCCCTATTGCAGAACTTAGCCATGTTATAATTAGCAGCTGTGAATCAAGTCCACAGCTGTCAGCAGATCCATCCCTACTTTCCAAAGGGGCTTGTTATACAACTTGGAAAAATATGGACATGTAGGCATTCTGAACAAGTTATTTCAACTCAATGGGAAATATTCATCTGATAAGAATACCACAGTTCAGACTTTTGCAATACTTAGCTGTAGTTTAAAGCATCTAAGTATTAATTCTAAAAAAAAGAATCCTTGTTGCTTTAAAAGTTTCATTCCATCTTTTGCTGATGTTTTAACATGATTTTGACTGAATACAACCACTGACTTTTTTCCTAAAAGTACTGTGAAAAACTGCACTGGCAGTAATATTTGCACATTTGATTTTAATGACTTCCCAAGGCAAGGAATTTCCTCATTAGTGAACCTGAAGCCACTGGCTGGCAAGAAAGCAGAGAGTGGGGAAGCTCTGAACTCTTTTTGTGCCAAGACAGTGCAGTGGCTGCTACACAACTGGGGACCATTGAGCCAAGGTCTGGTTCTTCTGGTCCTTGGGCACCATGCTCTCATTTTACCTGGGCAGTGTGGCCATGTTTCTCACAGGAACGACTCCTAACTTGCTTTGCCCAAGCAGACTGAGATGGAAATACAAGAGCAGTGGTACACTTAAAACAAGGGTTGAACTGAAAGTAGGGAGCCCCACAGCTCTCCTGTCAGACATCACTGCAGCTTTGTTGCTATTGCTGTGGAAATTCAGCTACACCCCATTCGAGAGCAAAGAAAAAGAGGGAAAAGAGGCTTTTGTTACAAGGTCACACTTTTCCTGTGAAGGCCATTTCCAGTAAACAGGATCTGTAGGGCTATGCTATTTTACACATTACCAAAGGTAAATAATCTTGAAAGATTTTAAGGAATATTTCTGTACAGTGATATCTTGATTAGTGTACTCATAAATGTAAGCTTGTCAATCTCTGCCTTCTGTAAGAATAATTTCCAAGAAATATGTTTTGCCTCAAATAACAGAGGCTCTAAATACACTTCTGGCTTAAAAGCAAATAATATGAAGCATCTAAAGCAACTTTCAACAATAACTATTGCAATTTTGTCCAATGACACCAGCAGGACTCCTGTCATTGACTAAAATTTGAGGGTTGATACAATTTTAGGCAGTAAATGATGTATTTTCCTAATTCAAGGACCGCATTTTGGTCAGGGGTAATAGAAATATCTGAGCAGACTGGCCACAACCACATTTTCACTATTCATGTTTAGCACATGGGATATTCTGATAGAGTTTTGTGAGCATTGGTATTTGCTTTAAATATCTCGAATAAGGTCTGACTCAAATTCTCAACTCCTAAGGAAAATTTCAGGGAGAATCATTTGGGTTTTACCTAAGACAGGCAAAGGAAAAAGAAATAAAACCTAAAACTATCAGCATTTCTACACGTTCTAATGCACTAGAATTTTAAAAACTTAATAAAAAATGTAGATAAATATTCAGAAGGTTGCCTGAACAGAGTCATACTAGAATGAAGTTATACTACTTGATGGATGAAACAATTGTCCTATCAGCCAAGAAGCATTAAGTGAACCATAAAGTATTTGAAAATTGGCAATGAAAAGCTGAAAAGTGAATATGGTTTGAGTTTTATAGATGACTAATGTTTGTGTCTTTGGTACTTTTTATTATTTTAGTGTGTAAGGTCACTGCCACCTCACAGTATTTGAATGAAAATTTCTTATTTGTGATAAATTTTTACATTTCAAGGAAATACTGCCATAATATTTTACTTAAAATTATAACTTCAAAATGTCCTCATATCTAATATTAAGTGTTTACTATGTTAACCAAATTAATAATAGAAAGATTATATCAATCACTAAACTTTAATCTCATTGAAGTTACAGAGTATCAGTTCTCTGATTTTCTAATGCTTTTTAAAAAATCACGAGTCAGAGGAAGGTTTTAAAAATGTCTCTGTATCTTTTCCACCCTGTGCTGATGATCATTAACCACTAATAGACATTAACAAACTCTTACAGCACATAAGAAGGCTGAGCTCTGTCCTGACCACTGCAAAAATTAAGAAAATCTCTTTCCAAGGGCCTCAGTATTAGTTTTACCTGTGATAATTTCAAGGGATAGAGTGAGTCACCCAGGCTGCAACACCAGATGCAGTGGCTGAGACAGGCCCACAAAGCTGATGTAGATGTTAAATCTTACCCAGAATTGTGTCAGGTGATGATGAGAGCATTACTGAATTGAGCTGATCTCACTGGTAAGAAAGAAAGTTAAAGCTGCAGATTGGTTTGAATTCTAGGGGTCATGTCTTTGTTGTTAGAGCAGTTGCTGTTCTCTGAGAAATAATCTAAAATGTGTTCTTCTGTGTTACCAATAGAACACCAGAGGTGTACATGGTACCATACAGGCAAGCATGAGAAATGGACTGTGGCAGAGGAGGCTATGGTTTAAACTAGATTTTAAGCAGAATATTGAGAGTGTACAATAGTGGCAAAAGCAGGAAGAAGAACTACATTTCATCAATAATGGAGCAGGCAAATGGACTGAGTTTTGGACTGGATCTCACTGCACATCATTCTCAGGCCTTACTTATTCTTTGTGAAGACCTGTGAACACTGCAGAGGTAGCCTGTGATTCACACAGGCTGTGAATGCAGACCCAACATGGGTGTGGGACAGACACCAGGGAGGGGTGCTCTGAGGGCTCACACAGATTTTTACATGGAAACATTTGTGTGCAGAGTAGGAGTGTGCCATATCCAAACCCTGAGGCTCCTGCAGCATCTGCACTTCAGTGCTCTGAGTGCTAAGTACCCTGGAAAGATAAAAGCTCAATGCCTGTGATCCCTGCAGTTATCCTTATGAGCTGTATTTCCAGTCTGGCTCAGCCTCTTGCTGGCCCAAAGAAAATGTGGCAAACAAGCAGTTAAGAACACTCAACTTTAGACCAAAAGTCCCATCTCCACACTGTCTGAATCAGAGCTTTTTTCAAGCTTGTATAGTTTAATCATTCATTTTACTCAGGACTTGACAGTGCGTTAGGGAAGTTATAAGACCAAATAAAGGGAGAAGAAAAAATAAAAGCAGAAAACACCTGTCTTTGCAGCTGGTCACCAGGCAGACCTTTAATGTGCTGCCTGCTGGGAAACAGAGATGGTCTCATATTACACTGAGGCTTCAGCAAAGGATGGAGTTTGCAGAAAGGAATCCTGCAACTAGAAGATGTGAGGCTTGGGTTTTAGCCAAAAACAATGGAGAGCAGCATTAAATGAAAAGTTCCATAAGTTCAAATGCATTCAATCACTGAACAACACACAGCTTTGTGGTTTGAAAGAATTTAAAAAAGAAATTTAAATCATCACTGCAGAGCTACCAGTTGTTTCTAATTTTGAAGAACAATCAGTATTTTACCCTTAACTACACCCAAATGCTTCCCAGAGTGACCATAGTCACCCATAAACAGACTGAATGTCTTCATTTAGGAAGAGCAGAGCAAGCCTGATAAAAGCCAATATGCTACTTTGAAAATTGCTTTACTGCCTGAAGCAGAATTTCATCTTTCATAGGCTAAATCGACCCTAATAAGTGGCACCAGTTTTGCTCAAAGTTACATCCTTAGAAGCTCATTGACTACAATTGAGAAGTCACGGAAGGAGAGTGATTCCAAAAGATTAGTGGAAAAATATACATAATGGTATTAAAGTAGACATTTAGAGGGTATAATTTTAAGAATAGAAATGTTGTAACAGAAAGCAGTAGAATAAATTTTTTTTAAAAAATTGAAGTTGGACTGAAAATCCTGAAGCAGTGAAACCTGCATAGTTCTACTCCTGAAGTGAAACACTGGAAAAGTGAGGACAGGACTGTAAAATATTTAACAAAAAAATGATCAAAGCACTACATAACCAGGGACTAAAATACATATTAGAAGCCAAAATGCCCTTTTTTTCTATAGTCTCAATTATACTGACTGCTATAAAGGGATGAAGGCATTAACAGGTGCTTAAGGAGAAGATCAGTAGTGACCTGCATTTTCAGCAATGACCTCTAATTTCAGTTTCATAGCACAAGACCAAAAGAATCTCTTTTTCTGAGGGATCTAAAATATCTCAAATTCCGCCTGATTTTGGTAGAAAATGAGAGGACAGTAACCTTCTCTGATGAGAAAGTGAGAAGGGTGTACATTGCCTGCAAAATGTTGCTGAGAAATGAACTGTTGGAATTACAATTTCAGGAACATAATATTAAGGATTGATGAAATAGGTATTTTATTGCTACAATATTTGAAAATTAACTTATTGAATAAAGCAGAGTTTGTTAAAATAGTAAATATTTTAGGATTATATAAGATACAGTTTATACTGGTCCTTCAAGTGAGGGATGGGGTTCACTTCAACAAGGGTAGTTGATTTGGGTTTTTTTTATCTTCTGGCAGATAACAAACCTCTGGAAAACAAAAGAACCCATAAATTGCATTTCAGCCCTTTGTTCTTTGTTCATTACTAGAGATTTAATGACATAAGATTCCTCTAATCTCTAATTTTATTATTCTATTAAACAAATGATAAATAAAAATTTCCTCTAGACGTACAGAGGGAGGGGAAAAATTACCAAAATATTGGAAAAGGATCCAGGTTTTCAGTCAGTTGAAACATCCCTAATTGGCTGGCATGTTTTGCTGCACTTATTACAGTGAATGCTGCCATCTGCTTCTTACTTCAAAAAAAATAGTCAAAACGATTAGCAAGCCAACAGAGAAGAAAGTCTTATCATGCATATAGAATATTTTAAAAAGCATAGTATCCACTGGCTCCCTGTGGATAGAATATTTCTAGCCTTGATATGATGATTACTTAAAATATTAATCAACCATCTTCCATTTGTGATAATGGGACATGTAGAGATGAGAGAATTTTGACTCCAGGTTTTCCAGTTCCCACTTTAGGATTTGCCTTTTTGGGATCCTGGTGTTTGCCCAAAGAGAAGCCTACAAACAAGCAAAGAGCATGAAACAAAGGACACAGAATGTTAGGGCAAAGGAAAAGACCAACAAGAGACAGAATTCCCTTCCACTAGACTGGTAATGTATCATCAACAGTGTCATCATCCCAACTGATCAAATGTGCATCCCATGGGCTATTTTCCTAATTGTTAAGCGTCATAATGAGTTGCTGATATTTCTGCACTTCATCATTTAATTTCATCAACTGCTGATTAACCTGATGACTGCAAAATTCACACTTGCAAAACCGGTAATGTTTTTGCAGATGCCTTGCCTATACATTTATGTTGGACCTTCACTTCCTTGAGTGCTTGCAGAATATTCAGTCCATTTTGGGAATGCTGTAAAGGTAAAATTCCCTATCAGCCTGTGTTGTTGTGGGACATGTAAGGACACACACGGACACACTTTTTTGTGAGAAGGTTAAAAATTATTTATTTAAACATTTGACTTTAAACTTATAGTATTTCTACGCAGATCAGGGATTGGAGGAGAAGTTGGGCACTTCTCCAATCTTATTGGTTAAGATAACTGCCTATTAGTTGTTTTTTCACACCAAGAGAAAGAATGTCAACAACTTCATCTTAACATAAACATGTTCTAATTATAACAGCCGTGTGTGAGAAAGAACTAAGAACTCTGAAAACATTAGGTTAGAAAACGCTTCTAGAAAGCTCAAAAAATCAAGGTGACAAACCTGCATGGGCACAATCTGAAAAGCCAGGGAAAGGGAACTATAGCAAAGAGGATGTGCAACAAATCATGGTAGCATCTACAGTCAAGAAGTGACAATAGAATAAGTATGAAATACAGGAGAGGATTTGCTCCCATGAAGTCTGTGATGTATGTTTTCACCCGATCAGTGCACTGGAGAGTAGCAAGATGCATAACTGCTCTCCATCCCATTCTTTTCCTACCTAACCAAAGGAATCCATATCTGGGTTTGTATGACATTAGGAGAAATAAGAGCTTTTTGCTCTCTGTATTTCCCTCTGCTACAGGGAACAAAAATAATTTCCAACAAACTGCTCTTGTACCATCCATTTTTTTGCTTTGCTTCACAAAAAACTTTATTAATTCTCTTTTATGCTTTGCTTTTCCTTCATTGTCAATGACAGTACCAAGAGTATTTCCTGATTTTACAACTGCCTGGGTAACAGAAGCATGAACAGAACACACAGGCCAGGGCTGAGGCACACCCACCAGTGACTCCTGCCTTCACTCCTATCTGCAGGCTGCAAAAAGAAACAATTTTAGAAGGAACAGCATGCCAACATATTTTTTTAATGCAGAATGTCCAGGCTGTAAAGGCACCCACTCAGAGATGAATACAGCAAGCCAGCAAAAAGAACAGAAGACAATATGGACAGGGGTAGATGGCAATGTAAGGAGGAGAAAACCCCTAAACAAACAAACCACAAAAATCAAGAGATGATTAACAAGACATCCATGAACATTTGCTATCAGTACCTGTGGACCAACCACAAACCATAAGTAAGAAAGAACATAAAAACTTCTGACAAGAACAATAACCCTGTCTCAGCTGACAAACTGGAGTTTGTGTTCATCTACTTTCATAGAAAAAAACCCTAAAAAAACCAAAAAACTAAACTAAAAAAGGAAGATATCCACACACAGAGTGTGGGAAACAGGAGAATGGCCATGAGCTGATGTGATATCTGCTGGCTCGTGCCAACTTGAAAGGGAAACGTGAGAAAGTGCAAGAACAGCAGCACTTCCCTCACACAGGCAAAAGAGCCGTCGGTGCTATCGCACAGGAGGGTTCTGCTGTAGCCAGGGACTCAGCACAGTTCTCAGGCACAGGGACCTTTAGAAATGCAGCTAAGTTCAGGGGAGATATAAGAGCCTCTAAAAGGACGTAAAAAAGTAGGGGAATTCAATCAACTCCTCTGTGAGCATCAGTGACAACTACACAGGCTTGATTTGTTTTAGAGAAATGGGCCCTAGGATATTTCTTTACCTAAAAAACCCCAAAACAACAAAGCAAAACCATAGCTTGGATGAAGGTATATTTTTCTACTAGAAGTGTCATCATTATCCTGCCAAGAGAGAACATTTAACTGTTATCAATAGGCAAATCTGAAGTTGGACAGAGCTGCCTAAATCCACTTGTCACAAATATGTCTACTGTGTTACCAGGACTGTTTTTTGACAAATGAATTGGAAACCAGCCTATTCATCCTGTATAATAAACAGCAAGTGCTGGAGGGTATTTAACATGCAAAGGGTACACACCACAGATTGCCATGCTCACTGCATGACAGCCACCGAGGAAACTCGTTGGACACAGACTCCACATTCCTCATGGAAGGGAAGAAATGTCATTTAAGGTAATGTGTACAACTGGTCAAATCAGTGCTGACAAATACATTTGCTGACAACTTCAGCCCTTTTTCCAATTACCAGCTGTTTGCAAACAGACTACTGCTGTGTTTGTTATTGTAATTGTAGGACAGACAATTGAAGTTCCTGAGCCAAAGCCCCAAACTCTCATTGACTTCACTGGGCTATGGGAAAGGGCTGTAGATGAACAAACTTTATGCAAAGAATTTGTGAAATATTCACTTGGACTCTTTCCCACTTTTTTATTTATGCTACATGACTGGTCATTCACATCATACAGTTTGGGTTTTTTTTCTTCCAGGCTACATATCTGAAATCTTTTAATTAATTATTTAATAGCAAATAACTTTTACATCTGAATGAATAACCATATTCACACAAGACTAAAAAATTGTGGAGAGCAGTCATCATCCAAATGTTTGTGGCAGTACAAATATCCATCCAGGCTGCAGTGAGCCTGGGATGAGCCATGGCAGCACTTGCCAGCATAGTTTTAGTCCATTCATGAAGCTACTGATGGATCATTAGTCTGAAGCAGGAGCAGTCACAGAACAAACTGCACTGCAAGCTGATACACTCACTCAAGGCTGATATTACCAACTAATCTGCCCTTCCACAAATAAAGAGGAACTCAAACACTGGGATTAAACATGTGGCTGCTTCATTTTCAGGATCTGGAATTATAGTGCCTGCCTCTACAGAGGGAAGTAGTTGTCTTTGTAAGTCAGCCCTACTTTGTCTGGGTATAGTGAACAATAGTAATAACACATCTGTTCCAAAGTAGTCTAGGAAAAATTCTTCAGAGGATCTACCATTTAATAGTGAGATTATGACACACTTACCTTTAAAGAATAACATCCTCTTTTCCTACTCCAGCTGGATTTTAATAGCTTTGTAGGAAGACTCATGGGACATGTCAGGTACAGCAGGATACCATAATCTGATCCTTAGCTTCTTCTAAGTGTGTTAAGCAGTATGGATCCTCTCAACGTGTCAGAAAGCTTCTCCTTGATATTCAGGCATGTTTTCATATGTTCCCTTCCTCTCCTCTTTATAATTTTTGTCCACCTGGGCCTTCACCTATCAAATAGTGGGGGCCAAGCCTAGATTCTTCTAACCAAATCATCATGGAATAATCAATCTTTTTAATGGGGCACTGAACAGAAGAACATAAACTGCAGAATGTACATTGCAGAATTACCACTACCACTGCTACATGCATGTGGACATTTTGGTCTACATCTCTTTTTTTCCCCTGAAATTCTTTCTCCTGGAACATGCCCAGTGCAGATCTCATTATTTATATGTTGTCTTGCATTTAAATCCCTTTTCCCCAAAAAGCACTTTAACAACCCAGAAATTCGTGAGTGACTGGTTGAAGCTCTGAGCAACAAGACGACAGCTTGTGGCATATCACAAAGATGTTTTCCATCCTTTGATTACCTTATTTATTTTCCAAGTATTGAATTATAATGTTTACTACGAGGAGCATACAAACACAATGAAAGCTGCCATCTTTTAACACAATAAAGAAGCTCAAGCTATATATGTGCCATTTGATTTACAATAATTTGTTCTTTTTTGATACTGTATCTTGATAGCAGCAATTAATGAATGTGGAGAAGATAACATTGGTTTAAGTGTTCAATGTAACACACAGAAACATTGCTGTAAATGACCCTAAAAGCTCATGGAAAAGGGAACTGGCAAATAACATAGGGTATGATAAGCTGAGCCAAGAATGTGATTTTGGACTGTTTCCATTGCGGTTTTCACTTCAGAGTAATTTGTATGATTTGGAAAGCCAGCAATATAACTCTGTGTAGGGATGGGTTATTTGAGGTAACCTCTATGTTTTAAGGATGGGGTATTTTTATAGCCATGGACCAAAAATTAGGTCACATGCTACAGCTACCTAGAGCTAGGAAGACAGAGAATCCCCTGTTTTTAATTTCTCACATTATCTTGTACTGTACAGAGACATGTATTTTACTGTTCTTAAAATACACAGTTATTAATATGCTAATGGCACCACGAGCAAAACAGCACTGCCTAATAAAAAACCCTTTTAGCAGAAATACTAACTTTTCACAATCTGAAAGGCCAGTTTTCACATTAAATTCCTCAAGAAATGCAGTGAAGTAGAAGCATAAGAGTGCAATATTTGAAACTTTTAAATTATACTGGATTTTAATGCATTCCAATTTCAGGTGACAGCATAGCCTCTTTAGTGCTAGATTTTCTGTGATAAATTTTGAGCTAATTTTAAGAAAACAGTTGACTTTTTAAGCTGTTAAAGGTTAAAAAGTTATAGTTTGTACATAAAAACACAGCAATAGTGGGCTCAACAGAGTAAATAAAGACAGGACTACCATAATTTAACATATTTGGATGGGGACAACAGTTTCTCAAGCAAAGGACATGTAAAAGATGAAGAAACCTCAAATTAAAAAAAAAAAAAAACAAAAAAAAACAACCTTTGAAATCAGCCACAAATTAAAATTTTATAGTGAAACCTTTTAAAAGCCCAGGTTTAGATCCCCTGCTGTAGTGAAGCTTCAATGGGAAAAGTGAAAATACCTAATTTACCTAATTATAAAATCAATATATAGTGTCTGCTAAGCTCTCATTTTACTCCCCACGGCACTGCTTGCAAAGAATAAAACACTGCCAAAATTTCTATAGGACCAATCTAACATCAGTTCTGGAAATTACCTGCACTTGCAAGTTGAGTTAGAGAAATATACATGAGGTCAATGTCTTGAAACATCCTGATGTCCTTGGCCAGAAGTCAGGTGAATAAAAATTTTAAAATTGCAATTCTGTAGCATTGTAAAGGAAAATATAATGAATTATTGAACTGTGTTAACTAAATAAAGCCACTGACACTTAATAAACAAGGGATGCTGTTCTTTCTTCTTTCAAAAAGGTTGAGATGGTGTATATGATTGCTGCTTATAAAAATCTTCTCATTTATTGGCATGATCTAAGTGGGAACTGCAGCCATCTTTTGGCTCATTCCAATTTTTGAAAGCTCAGAAATATAGAAGAAAGTCCTGAAGCTCACAGCCCCTCTACAAAAGAAATCCCTAGCATGGATGTTGGGCTTCCCTCCCACCCCTACTCCTCACAAGCCCACCCATCCCAGAATTCCTGGGTGGGAGAAGCAGCACCTTGGGGACAGGTGGGACATTGGGCTGTAACACCATAAAGATCTGAGGGCAGTGCTGTCCCTCCAGGAGCATCCCAGTCTGGGGTACTGATATCCCAGAGCTAACTGAGATAACACAGGAAGAAAATCAATCAAAGTAGGAGTTGAGGATTAGGATGTGACTGCACCAACACACACACCTTGGAGTCACCCCATCATCTCCCTACATCTAGTAATGGGACCTAGGGCTGTGCTCTGGTCAAGCACGGGCCTGAGTCTTACCATGGCATCCCAAATCTGTGGTACTGCTGCAGAAGCAGTGGCTGCTTTGGCTAAAGCTTGATAATCTGTCTGCACTGTGTGGATATCCTCCCCAGAGTATTCTCCACACGTTTCACCCCGAAGGTAAGATACGAGACACTGATAACCACCAGGCAATTCCCCCTCGTTTTTAATTTCTCACACATTTACTATCCATTTATACTTCTCTCAAGTACTCACCCTTATTTCTGTTCATGTTTCACAATGAACATGCTCAGCTATCTTTCATGTGCTGTTGTGCCTCTCCTTTTTCTCACATCCACCGACAGGGACTAAATGGGTTCTGGTCTGGACAAGGATGGGCAGTTGTGGTGACAGGGCACTTTTATTATCAGACACTTTCTAAAGCTCATTAAAAGTTTTATGAAGAGAATAAAATCTGACTTTTACAGGGGCAAGTTAAAGTCTACTGGGGATTAAAGAGATTACATTGTTCCAGAGCATGCTCAAGGCAACTGCCACAGCTTTTGCTGGATGAAGATTTTACCATGATTTTACCATCTTGATCTGGACTGCTTAACTGACACTTAAAGCTGGGGAGTTCCCTCTGGAACACAATCTTGGTTCCTTTTAGAAAAATCATTGAAATCAGTTTTTATAGGGAAAGAAAGAGTTCAGCCAACAAAAAGGTCAGCTGAAAAATTTTCTGCCCGTGGAGTGTTATCTAAGACAAGTAAAAGCAACACTGTGAGACAGAAAGGCCAGAGCATGTGCTGTGCCAGGCACAGCAGCTTCCTTTATCCCTCTTGCCATGCAGCAGTGCCACATGGCAGCAGTCAGCACAGGAGACAGATCAAAGTCCTTGTAATCCTGTTAGGAGGCTCTTGATATCGCCTGAGACAAGGGGAAATGAGATTTGTGGATAATCTCAGCTCGTCTTAGCTGCAAATGCCTACAAGGAAAACGTGACTGTAACCTGCCACATTTTACACACACAAAAGTCCCCTTGTCTCTTTCTCTTTTCTGGAATAATGTAACTCAGGCACGTGGAAATACAGTAGTGGTTTCTAGCTTGCTGGATTTTTACGAGTGCAACAGTACAAATAAATCCAGTTTTTCCCCCTGACTGACCCCACTGGTGGGCTGTGCAGAGGTGTGCTACTAAACCAGAAAAAACACAATTCTGTTGTGATTAGAAACCTTTGGGATGTCAAAATGTAGCAACATATTTGCACTTTGGCTCTTTGCCCTTAAGGTTTACACCAGTGGTTTTAATAAACCTTTCATTTGCAAAGCTGGTGCAGGAACAACCTGAAAATAAACCCAAACTGTCCAGAAATGGGCAGGACCATGAAACAATGCAGCACAAAAGAAGTGATGATTCTTTCTCTTCATTTTTTTCCCCCACGGAGACAATAAATAAATAAGAAAAAAGAAGCACAGGCTGTAAAACCTGAACGGAAGAGCTGATTCAGTAGGCAAGCTCTGGTCTCCCGTAAGTTCACTGAAAGTTCTGGTTTTTTAAGGAAAGTTGCCTTGTTCTTACATAACCTTCGACAGTTCGCTACAGCAGGGTAAGTGAGGGAACAAGATTAACAGATACGAGATATTTTTACTGCTTCACCCAAAGATTCACAGAATTTTCTGGGAATTTTAACACTTTTTCAAAACAATGTGTGATTCTTCATGTTGCTATCAGTGCTAGGAGAGAATTCTACATAGCCTCCAAGTGCTTTGTACTGAGCAGTCTAAGAAAATTATTTAACATCCTTCTTCAAACTAATAAATCTGCTAAATTTATTTTTGATAGGAACCAAAATTCTGTTATTAAATATACATGCAATGTCACTGCATTATCAAAGTGGAAATCATTAGGCTGCTACTGATACCAACTGTTGTGTGTTACCATGAACTTAGCCATGACAAATGTTTTCTGAGTTAACTTACAGGAAATATATTTGTGTCAATTAGCGCAGATTGTGTGATCAAGGAGAAAGATCAGTGAAGCATAATTCATAAGTCAATATCTGCCCTAAAATATGACATCTATTTATCTAAGTGCAGTATCTTGGCTTCATTTACTGTATCACTTCCAGCTTCCCTCCTTTTACTAAGCATATATTTTAAAAGAGACTGGTGTAAACAAAGCACATAACATAATTTTAAATGAACTTACTTTGCAATGTTGTTCCACCAGTAGGATTTGTTTGCCTCCCTACCATGTAGATCCACTGCTGATATTTTTACCAGCAAGTCCTTCAAACAGTCACTGATAATCACTTCAGGTCACAAAAGATCCACCACAGATGCAAAACCAGAAGCATTTCCCCACACTCTGCAGCTCCACCAAAGTAGAAGCTGAAGGTATGATCACATCTCAACAGTCAGAGGAAGCACCAGCTGTGCAAACACATGGCACAGCCTGCTAGAAAATCCTTTTTCCTTTCTACAACAGCTGCAACAAAGTCAGGGCTCCTTGGATACAGAAAATCACTGTAATTTCTCCAGTGGAAGAAAACCAGTGAACAGCCCTATAACAAAGAGCACCCTGGGCTATCAGTTGGCCTGGGATTCAAGAACATCAGCACTTCAAAGTCTTCTGCCGTGCAACAGGCACCAAAATCGGATCTTCAGCCACATCTCCCTAACTTCACCAACATCTTTAACAGATAAAGATACCATCACAGCAGCAGCAGCTGCTGAATATTTTCTATCAGGATTCTCTGAGACATTAAACCACAGGACAAGTTTGTGGAGTTGATCGAAAGGTTTTGATAAAACCAATATGTTGAGTTTTAGTAACATTTTGAGTTTCACACCAAATTGATTAAACCAAGTGTTCCTCTAATTACATTTTCATAAAGATTAGTAATTGGAAACTGGATTCAGATCAGCCAAGATTTTTGGGTTTTCACAAAAGTTTCACTAAGCAGATTGTGCACAAGAGTTAAAATATCAAACTCTTTAACTGAAACACTTTTCATTTCTTCCTTCCATTCAATCCTTGTTTGGGTCAATAAAAACATTTGCACTTCAACTTTGAAAACACTTCATTTAAGTATTGAAGGTGTGGAGGCTTTTCATTATTTTTTATTACTGCTGTTAACTTCAATTTCAAAGACAAAAATGGTTCCAAACACTACATAAGGATTCTCTTTTTTTGCAAACTTTTTTCAATTTTCCAAATGTTCACCCACTGTTGAGAAAAACAGGATGGTTTTTACTTTCCTCTGAAACCTGTTAAGTCAAGAAATGTCCATCCAATCAGATTATAGACAGACAGAATTTTCACATAAAACATCTTAAATGTTATACATCAAGCAAAATATTGATAGATATTTTTCTATGTCATTGCAACCCACTTCCCTTTGTATCCATTTAAAACAGTAGAAGTAGGCTACAGATTGCATTTTCCCAATGACAAGCTGCACAAAAAGATTTTATTCTAAGACGAAGACTTTTGTAGGACCTCTATGCTTGCACTGCTCTTTAATCTTTTCCTGGAGGCAGCCAGATTTGGGACTAAAAAGGTAATGGGCCAGACAACGGCACTCTCAAGTACTAAGGATGTACCTTTTAGTAAGTCTAAAAATTCAGTTCAAGTTTCAGAACCTAATATATTCTACTCATCTACTACCTCATCCTGAAAGCACCTAATTTTCTTGTGAACACTAACTGCCTCTATCCATAATCCCAGCCTTATAGTTTTGACATGGCTGAAACTGTGTTCCTTTCTTATCAGCATCACTACTTTTTACTTCAGTGTCCATATGCTCAGGCGGATCCAGATGACAAATAGAAAACTGTTCTGCAAGAGAACTGAAAATTTCATCTTCTCCCATCCTACAGACATGTCAGGACAAGGGTCTCCCCACAGGACCTTCAGTTGTCCCAGGGCAGGGCACTCTCAGGCCTTCCTGCTGGAACTTGGTTACACCATGTGTTCACCCATGTGAATTATTAGCTGGAATGTACAACTTACTAACAAATATTTCAGCTGCAACCCCCTTTTTGTAAAAAGTTCAACACATTTTCTCAACACAAAATTGCAAACACTAGTAAATCCTGAGTGCTCTTGATTCTAGATATAGGATTGGCATGGGCTCAGACAAAGTCTAGGTTATATTTCGTGTACAGGGTCATAATTAATCTTCACTGCATGCTAAGGACTGAATGCTTTATGCAGAGTGCGTTCCCTTATCAAAAGGCAATTCCTGCAACAACAGAGTTTGACCCTCTTAGCAAGAAAATTATACTTAGGCATTTAGAAATAGTTAAAAAATATCCCTTAACTAGTCCCCAAGGAAAAGAGAGCAAGCTCAGGGAAGTGCAATATTGCCACTACTCAACCACCCCCGGAGAAACGTTAGTACAGAATCATCTACCATTAACAGAATGAGTTCAGACAGGACGTCCAGGCTTGTCACAAGCCTCTCAACATCATTACAGAGCAGGGATAGGCAGCAAACTGCTGTCCTAATCTTAATGCAAAACTATCAGATGTTCTTCACCAGCTCTTACAGGGTTTGCCAGAGGTATCACACCATTTTTAATGCTCCAGCACAAAAGATAAATTGTCTATGTAGATTTGACAGCCTTGTCTCTTTTAACCAAAACAATCAGGAAATGCACTTAAGAAAAAACTCTCTCTTGTATTGCAAAAATATGTACCCATACATGACTTTCCTGCAGCAAAAGAAGTTTTCATGGTTGCTTAGTGCTGCACACAGATTGCATTTCAGAGATAACCAAAATGACAACCCTACGCCCCCCTCCAGAATTTCAGTGGAGACCATTGTGTCTTCCTTCAGTTTTTCAAAATAGTTCCACAGTTCCTTCTATGAGTTATGCTATTTGTGGCTTTGAATGTAGAGGCATGGGTGATGAAATTTCACCCTCTATAACAGCCCAAATACCAGTAAAGAATTTTGCATATACAATATTACCAGCTGACCAAGTGCTCAACATCCTTGCATGCTTTGACTTTACATGCAGATATCAGAAGTCATAAGAACAGCCTGGGTAAAAATGTTCTGATGAATTGAAAACTGATCTTAAAATTCAATCCAGGTTCTGAATCTAAGGGACAATTACACAGTTAATTTCAGAAAACAGGTGGGGACTCTCCTGTTTCTATATATGTTACAGATCTATTAACACTTCTGAAACAAACCTTAGCAAACATATATCTAACAAATTCCTATATATACGCACCTAAAGGTATGTGTAGTCACTCACTGACCACATCCTTTCTAGCTTGATGTACAAGTTTCCAGCCTTCTCTGGATTAAGTGTCACAGATCAAGCTGTTAGCTGGGAATCTATTTAGAACAGTCAGATTTCCCAGCTATCTCAAAAGAGCTTAGCTGTGCTGCTACTTTTCCATGGAGACCAAACTCCAAAAACCAGGCATAATTCAGGGTATCCAGTCCCTACTGCACCCTCCTGTTCGAAGAGCCAATTCTTAGAATGCTTCTTCCTAATTTCTGAAGGCTCTTTCCACACCTTTGCTTTCCCAGATGCTTTCTTCACATGCCTTCCTTGGCATTACAGCTGTACCTGAGAGTCTCCTCCTTAGTATATCAGCAAAGTAACATTTATATTGACTTTTACAACACCCATTTATTTCCTGCAGAGCTGGGTACAATTCTGCAGTCTGGTAGTCAGCTTAGATCTATATATTTGAGAAACTGTTGTGTCAAGGGCCCGTGTGCATGTCAGCCACCACAGATGGAAGGGGTAGCAAAAGGGAGCATCACAAATGATTGAACAATGTAGTTCTGTGAGCACAAAGTTACCACACAGACCAAAACTCCCCCCAGTGCTCCTCACACAGATGAATTGTGTGCAGGTGCATTCACAAGGCCTGCAAACTGCAGAGTGTAAGTCACCTCTGCCTGGGGGGCATCCTGTGCTTATGCAGAGCTCCTGGTGGAAATCAAGGTAGTAGCAGCTAATTGTTATGTGTATTTTATAGGAAGCCAGGATAATTTTTCTCTGGCTGCACTTTGCTATGACATGGTAACTAAACTGCCACAGATCTCGTTCCAGTCTCAGGCAGGTGGGTTGGGAAAATGGGGACAGTGAGAGTTGGGAGTTTGCATTTGACACAAATGTGTCATTTGTTGGTTTGAGGCCTGTCTGTTCTTCAGAGATGATCTACAAACCTTCCAAGGGTCACCATTTCTAGTTGTCTTCGCACACCACATTTTACGATTCTTCATACAAAAACAGAAATTTACCTTTCATGGACAATTACATTTTCTTCCCCCATAAAAGTGCTCAAGCAGGCATAGAAATATTTTTTCTCATTTGCAGCCTAAATGCATTTATGATCAATCCATATAGTTGTTCCTGTGCCAGAGCTGCCTTTTAGATTAAGTAGTTCCTTGTTGTCTCTGGTTCTATGGCAAGCTGCCGTGGTGACTTACTCTCTTGTTACAAGGAGGTGGAGAGCACCAAAGATAATTAATACCTTTACACAGAACCAAGCTTTTATAATGTGCATTTAAAATAAGCATTTTCCATTGATCTGTGGAAAGGGAAAACTGGAAATGTTGCAAAACTCAAAATTAAAATTAAGTTATAAGCTGTGAAAAGTCATAAAAGAGAGGGAGAGGGAAATGAAGCAGTAAAGGAGGGCAATATGTTTTTCAAAAAGTATTTTGTTAAGTATCTTTAGGCTCAGCTTTCTGCCACTGTGATCTCTGTGCCAATGCTGATAATTATTTCCATTTTTCTGTGTTTAAATTCAGAGTTAATTGATTTGGGTTGAGATTTACTTCAAGTGCAGTCAGAGACACCCCATGCAGAAAAGCTCCAGGATGGACCAACCCAATCATCACAGCCACATTCTCAACACGTTGCCTGTTTGGTCATCTGACCAGATGTCAGCCAGATGGGGACTGGATCTGGATAAGTGATGACGAGGTTCTGATGCTGGTTCCAGCTCTGGTGTCAATTCCCAGCCCCAGTAAGCCACAGAGGAGCCTTGCAGCAGGCCTGCTCCAAGTTCAGTTCACAGAATATGGATTTCATCCCCTCATCTCCTTCTTTACACCACTTAAATAGAAGTGTTGTCTCACTATGTGCTCATCTTTTCTTCCTACTGTACCATTAATATTATCCTGGATTAACTGTTCAGGAACTTGTTCACTGTTTTGACAGTACAAGTGCCACCTCCTAATGAGCACAGACATCTGTGTACATTGACATAATGCATCATCTTCACGAACTGGAGTTCATCAGTTTTTCCTTAAATAACTAGAAGTTACCTTAAAAAATCCAATTAGTTGATATGTTCTGCTAAGGCTAATTAATATATTGCCACTAAGAAAAAGAAGTTAAAGTCTTTTTGAAACCCCAGATCACAGACATTTCAGCTCTTCACAGTGACAAATAGCAGTTGTCATAAATAGTAAATATTTCTAGTGCAGGAGAGATTTTTCACAGGACAAGTACCTCAAGATCCTATGCAAATTGCTAGGCCTAATATATATCAACCAAAGTGAGTAAATGAATGGGATAAATATTGAGAAGACACGTCAGAAACAAACTTCAGTGTATGAAGGTCAGAATATGGAATTAGAGCATGAAAGAGCTCAGTTCCTTCCCTTGCCTTTTCCTCAAGGGTCTGGTTATAGTACTTTTAAAATTATTTGAATAAAATCCATACTTACTCAAACTTTGCATATTAATGGAACTTTATATTTGCAATTCCTTATATAGCACTACTGAAATAAAACTATCAAGCACATGTCACCAAACTTGATTTATACCCTGGCAATTACCAGATAATATTTGGACAGAACAATAATGCTGCCTAAGTGATATTAGCCTTTGTGTTCACTTTGCAGTCTAAAGTACAATTTGCCCACCAAAAAAAAAAAACAAAGAAGGCTTGAAAACTCTATTTGAACACGTAAGTCTATGCTCACACACAGTGATGCCACTGCAGTGGACACTGTATGTACTGTAGAAATCTTGTGAGCCTTCAGTCTGTTTGGGAGGTAGCAGTCAAGGAGCAGAAGAGGATGTAATAAAGGCAACTAATCAAACATGCCATGAAAAGAGACCGACTGAAAACTTAAATCAAGAGTGCAACAAAATATCTCACCAGTGCATACTTCACTTCCTTAGAGCAATCAGCAAAAAGGAACTGAAATACCAAAGAACTGCTCTGTGATCTCAGTCCTCCAGTTTACGGCTGAAGACACATTCACAATACATTCTCTCAGTACATGAAAAGTTCAAATCAAAAGCTATAGCTGAACAGCACATGGCAAACTGATGGAAAGTGCAGCCAAGGTTTCAGGTTCACCAGAAAGTATTGGGGAGCAGCTCTGGCTCTGCACTGCCAGGAGAACGTGAATCAGAGCAGGAGGCTGAAGACTTTCCCATTGTCCAGCCTGTAGAGGATGTTTGCATCTGATTGTACCTCTAAAGCCAGCAGACTTGCACATCAGGAAGGCAACTTTGATGTAGAAGCATCTTTTTGTTTTCACCTTGTGTAAAAACAGGCTGGAATGTCAGCTTTAGATACAGGTGAGGAAGAGAAATCCCACCTTCAGAACCTTCTAAGGACCTTATTTGCAGTAACACTGTTCCACAGCACCACCAGCAGCACCACAGGTTCATGGTTTTTATCCATTTACTTACTAGCATTTTATTCTCCCCCAGACAAACTATGATAAAACTGCATCCTAAACCTCACTTAAGAGAGATCAAGCATATCATGAACAGCATAACCTAAGAAATGCTGTTTAATATTGAGAACCACTTTTCATGGCCTTTGAATAGCAGGAGCAGTTTTTCTTGCATTGGATCAAGCACATTTTGATGGACATGAGGGTTTTGGTGTTATTGGGGATTTTCCATGTCAGGGTTTTTTGTTGGTTTCTTATTCAAAATCTATACACAGCTTGAAACTCTGTTTGGTTTAGTGCACTCCAATGTTCAAAGAAAAATAGAAAGGAAATACAATAGAAAAAAAAAATTTCTTACAGGCTTTAAGGCTTCTAAGGCTTATTTTTCAGATGCACCTGTTCAGGCGCATTGCTCCAGAAATAGAGTAGGAAAAGAATGAGAAATAGAAAAGTCATTTGCAGAATCCTAATTCACCTATGAGGATGATCCTATTAATCAGCTTTCATATTGTTCCCAGTGACCTTTTCCTTCCTGTCATACTATTATTACCCTCCTGCTGGTTTTAAATCTTCCTTCCTGCATCACTGAATAAGAAGAAAGTAAGTTAGTTTAGAACAGGCCATGACCCCAAGTACATGAGAGACAAGTGCTGACTAACGATTAATTTTCTCTGAATCATGTTAAACATTACTCTCCAGACCCCATCACTTCAAACACAACTGACAAAAATCCTGGAGTGTAAAGTCAGGACTTTTGCAACAGCAGCCTTTCTTAAACCAAAGCAGCATATGCTTCCCCTTTCATTAGTGCCACAAAGGTGTTTCCTGGCAGACCTGTCATCAAGACTAGAGATTATTCCTATGAATATAAGCTTGAGTAAGTTCTGAAAACTAAAACAAAAATATATTGCCAAGAGGGAAGAGATTTTTTTTTATTATTATTTCCTCTAGATTTACAATATGTTTAACTGTGGAGGGATTTTTTTTTTCCAGTATCAGGTGCTGAAATATCCCTGAACCAGCAATTAGTTTTTCTTGGGATACTTGTAAAAGACTAAGCTGGAGATTCCACACAGGATTTCTTTCCTGTGTAGAAAGTCCTGCTGGACTACACTTACAACTTTACATTATCAGTTTTCAACATATGAACCAATTTTTCTTTGCAGATGTGAGCAAAATTTGTCTTCTAAAAGTGATAAACTCTTACATTTGACTCACAAGAGAGGAATTACAAATCCAAGTGCTTAAGCTTGTGACTGGAATTGCATTAACTACTTCCAGTGCCTCAAGTCTGTTGGAGGTACAATAACTCAGAAAATCTAGTAAAAAAAGGTGTTTACCCTTAATAATTCTAACTTCTATTACTTTAATGAGTTGGCTGATTTTGTCTGGGTGTTCTTCCTTCCCTAGTTTTGTAAACAGAGGTACAGCAGTTTAATTAAGAAATGCAACAACTAAAAATAAAAAAAAAAAGAATTAATAACCTTGGCTTAGAGACCACATAGATCCCTATTCCATGGGATCCACTTTCATGCAGAAAAATTTGGTAGACTAGAAGGTATTATTGTTTTCAAGATTATATAATGTGTTTTAAATGGGCATCACTGACAGAGTAATGGATCAGCATTTGTGAGGAAAAGCGCCAGCATGGGATCTTCTGATTCCAAATAAACCTGAGAAAAACTCAGTTTCAACAATGCAATGAGATTAAATTGCCATTCCCATTATTTCCTAATGGTCACATTTCTAACAACAGACCTAAAAGCCCAAGCCTGAAAAACATTTTTCCCTGAGCAAATGCCCTTCAGACAGCCTCAGTTAATTAGACTGAGCAGGATAAACTGCATATCAATAACTTGTGGGTTTCTGAGCTCTCTGAACCATATGCAGAATGCTGCAGCTGGATGGGTATTTGGGGGGTGTGACTCGACTAAACCTGCTGCAAAAGCATTTCATTCTAAGCAAACTCAATACCAACGCTTGCGTCCCAAATCTGGATCTGAGGTGCATCTGTTCCTCACATTAGCCTTTCTTTATCACTTGCCAGCCTCTCTGACATGAGCACAAGATCTGATCCCACGCCAGGGCACTGAGTGGCTGCAGCACAAAGCCTGTGCCAGAACTCCCACACCAGCCCAGCACCGTCTGTGCTCAGGCTTTCCCTTATTTCTCAATTACACTATCCAAGCGAGCACACACCACCCTGTCCTATGGAGATTCATTATTCCAAGGAGTGTCTCTAAAAAAAAAAAGTATGAAAAGGTTAGATAGGTGATCAATTACAGCTTCCAGAGTTATGCCACATGAATGCAAATAGCTAAAATACTAATAAACCCCTAACATTTTACATCAGAGGTGAAAGTCTGTTGGACTGCAATGCAGCGATAATGACGTGTCAAGGTGTGTATGTGAAGGGCTAGAACTGACAATAGCAATCAATGTCTCCATGTCAGTTGTCACCCATTACACAAACCCTGTGAGGGAGCTGGGGGTGCTCAGCCTGGAGAAAAGGAGACCCAGGGGTGACCTTATCACTCTCTACAGCTCCCTGAAGGGTGGCTGTGGTCAGGTGAGGTTTGGTCTCTTTCTCCAGGCAGCAACTGAGAGAACGAGAGGACAGAGTCTCAAGCTGTGGCAAAGGAAATATAGGTTGGATATCAGGAAAAAGGTTTCCATGGAAAGAATAATAAAATNTTCATGGAAAGAATAATAAAATACCGGAATGCTTTGCATGGGGAGATGGTGGAGTCACCATCCCTGGATGTGTTTAAAAAAAGACTGGATGTGGCACTCAGTGCCAGGGTCTAGTTGAGGTGTTGGGGCATGGGTTGGACTTGATCTTGGAGATCTCTTCCAATCTAGACCTTCTGTGATTCTGTTAACTGTTCCTTCCAAAAGCTAATGCACTTGACTCTAGACTATAAAGGAAACAATTGTCTTTTACCAGGATCCCCAGACTGAAGATTTGCTCTTGGGTGCTAACATCAGTCATTACAGATTACTTATAAGAAAATTGCAGCCCTACTTAAACACAATCTTCTGCCTTTGGAAGAAGTCATGCCTCCTTTATTCAGAACCTTCTTTCTACCACTGACTTCTGCCATTCAATTCAGCTGAGGAGGGAGAAATCCGTATTTGCTACCTCATCACAGAGTGCTCAGGCCAACAGGTTTTAAGTGAAGATGTACATGGAAAGGCACATGCACTGAAGAGCCCATACAATGAAAATGGATCACAATGTTGAAAGTTATGACGCCTGAGCCAGGCTGGGGAAGTTCTGGGTGAGCAAAACAGCCACTTCAGAATATTAGAAATGTTAAAATCTCCCTTACTATCTCTATTACTAGGAGATCTTGATGATATCAGACATATTCCTCATAGTCCCATTAATATCATCAGGCAGCAAACACATGTAAATCCCAAGATACACACTGCATATAATTTTCAAACTTCAGGGCTGTTGTTGTTAAACACCCACATCTCTGTTTAGTCACTGAAGTAAGATATGTTAAGCACCAGTTCATCTGGAGATCCCATTACATTTGCTGTGAACTGACGCTGCTGCTTACCTCTAAAAATCAGATTAGTTGGTTAGACTCAGACCTTGCAAATTAGCTGTGCAGATTTCAAAACACTGCTCATCATACTTCTCATCAGGTTCAGTCTTATTCCCACTGAGTTTCACGATAAATGGCTCAGAATCAATTAACTCTATGATCCTGAACAACTGATGATATACCAGATCTTTTTAATCCTGTTATTTGATAGAGAAACCTCTTACAGAAACAACGAACACTATCACATACAACAGAGCATGGCTGTGCATCTCTTGTTACTCCTTAGTATTTAGCTTGTTAAACCTCAAAAGGCTTCATCCAGTTCAGAAACATGTACAAGCCAATTATACAGACTCATCCAGGAAAACTTAAGTGAAAAATTACACTTTATATCAGAACCATTTTTCAAAAAGCCACCAGTTTGCATTTCATGCAAAAGAAATGTGTTCATAGACAAGTGTTTGTATATCTCAATGAATAAATATGCTTCTATGTGAACAAAAACATAAATATATGAACCATAAGATAATACTTCCAGAAATCTGACTACACATTATGCTTATAAAAACATAGGGAAGCCATTCTGATAGCAGCCATGGTACAATATTTTACACGAAACAACTTCATAAAACCAAAGTGATGCTGTACCTTAAGTGGTAACTTAAGAGCAGTGAGATTCCAAATAGAATACAGCTATTTTTAAATATCAGGAAATACAAGCATAGGTTTCAAACTAAAAGAGTCACCTTGTCTAAAAGAGATATGTAAAAATATGTTCTAGACAAGGTCTTTTGGTAAAGAAAAGCTCATACAGACCAGAAGTAACTACTGCTTTTTTAATTCTCTGCCTTCAGTTGTCTGCACTCTCCTCTGTAGCTGTTGTACCTGATTTACACCACATGTCTCAGGCACAGATGAAGGCAGCCCCACTTCTGACCATGGGAGGGTGAAAAAATTTTGAAACTATTCTTTTTAATCAGCTATTCATCAGCACCAGGGACTTGACTTCACCTGTATATCTGGTACCACACAAACACTGCCACAGAAGTATTTTCAGCTTCAGCTAAATCAGAGTTCTCAGCCAGTGTCTGTTTTTACAGGTACTTCATATTCCTTTTTTAAATCTTCCAGCTGTGAAAAGGTAGCAAATAAACACTTTTCATGATAGAAAAATATTCTTTTCTGCAGCCTGTATTATGAAAGAAAATGTGTTTGCATGTACTTCTGTATCTGTATGCAATTGGATCTCTGGTAAAGGAGGAAGCATTTGGCAACACCCAAACAAACATTTTCCATACACTTCCAGAAAACCAAACAACTCAGTTTCAGCGTTCACGTTCCTAGGGGTAGCAGGTACAATCCTACAGACGTGGGGCTCAAGCTCAGTAAGAAATCCTGGCTCAAGCCACAGGGCTGTGTAAGCTGAGCACTACAATCTGGTTTAGCTACGCACGTTTAATCCGGGTGCAACTCACAGCCAGCTGATGCTGCCACATTTGGAGAGGCACACACTGAGGCATTTCTAAGTCTCAATATGAATTTCCTGGTGTCCATTAATCCACCCATCCCCTCTCTACATCACATCCCTGTTTCTTGGGCAGGGGTGCTCGTTTGGCTTGGGCATTCCAAATAGTATAACACAGGACTGCACTAACACTAACACTTTGGGTGCAGTTTGTCACATCCACAGAGCCGCCTCCAGGGCACAATCCCCTGACTGGTGACAACTGAAAAGCTCCTGCTGACTGAAGCAAACCTGGATTCTAACCTTTACCTTCAAGGAAGAACCTGTGTGCCCACCATAACATGGAGGCTTTCTCACCAGACTCTTACACTGCTTTTGATAAAAATGGTAACTCAACACATTTTTCAAAAAATAGACTTTTTAATACAGTCCTCCATCATTTCCTCTTTGTTGTAAAGTGTGTGTTTGCATATCCCATATCATGAATGGAAAACCCTTTGGTGAGGGTTACCAGACACATAAGAAATCCTAAAAAATGGAAATTAGATAACTAAACCTAAATTTCCAAGAAGCAAAACACTAAAGATAAATGCAACTAAAACCAGGCCCACTATTGGGCCTCCTACTCAGCCCATCCTGCTTCCAGGAGGAATTGCAACCTTTTCCAACCATGCAGGAAATAACATCTGACTTTTAGTCCAGGAGCAAACCTGCAGCATGATGACATTCTAGCCATCAGATTTTGTTCATTCCAGTCAGCCCTACAGTGCTCTCAGAGCTTTTTGTTTGCATTTAATCACTAACACTAACACTTTGGGTCACTTTTTTTTACTGCGATTTTCATAGTATGGAAAAGTTGGGAGTGCTGACACAGTCCATAGAGTTTCCTTGGGTTTCACACATCAATATAAAAGTTTTTGTTGTTCATTATTTAGAGAGCAAATTTTACTCCAAGTGTCACAAAGTCACTCTAGGTTTTGCTTGTCAGCATGCCACAGTCAGGCTCAGAGGATCATCAACACCTACCACAGAGCAGATTTACAATTTATTACACACATATCAATACCAGTTCCTGAATACTTGAAATGTTAAAGAGTATTTTAAAGCCTGGGGCTTGTGTTTGTTGATTTGAGGGGTGGTATTTATTGGCTTGTGAGGGTTTTTTTGTTTGGTTGGGTTTTTTTTAAGACAGCGAATCACTTATTTTAATTGCAAAGGGCATATGGCAAATCTTCCATTAAAAATTTTTGTAGATACCAATGTAAGTAAAAGATTATTCCAAGATGACTAGTGTGGTTATTTTGGCAAATAGTATACTGCAAAAAATAGTTTTTAAATGCAAACTCAATTTAGTAAATTTTTCCAACTGTAAAAAAGGAATACAAAATAAACCATTTAGGCTTTTTGTTTCAAATGACCTTTCTAACAAAAAAAAAAAAAATTAAAAGGGCAAAGCAATAGGAAGATGGAATGAAACATTTAGTTTCATGACAAATAAATGTTTCAAGTCAACCCAGAAATATTTCCAGGCCAAAAACCAAACAGAAATATCCCATAATTCCATAAAACCTATAAATAATACCAAAATAGGTACGGGTTATAAATATTAATAAATTTCCAAAATGTGACACCATATTATCCTGCATCCATTATCTTGATTTACAAACTGTAAACCTGCATTTGTATTCTATCCAGATTGCAATTTGGCTCAAGTCTAAGGCAACTTTCCACTGAAGTATTTGAAAAGCTTATTATAGCATAACACAAAAAGGAAAGAACCAAACCTGAGTTTCAGAAAATTATTTTTAAAGCAAAATAAGACTAATGGTTTATGATGGCCTAAACGACAGTTCTGACTCTGACTGCTTGTTATTGCTTTACTCTGGACTACTAGTGAGAAGTGTTACTACCAGCTATTCATAGAGCAAAATACTCCTAATAATTTGTCCCAGGAGCAATCACTGCACTTGGAAAAACTGTAACCATGGAAGGGTAGGAAACAGCATCAAATCCACTCAAAACCTACTGTGCTGCTGTCCAATTCAAAGAGATGAAAAATTCTGATAATCTTTGAGGGAAAGCACCAAGGTGTCAGTAGTGGCTGGAAGATCCTGGAGCAAGAGAGGGAGTGATGGGAGGCCCAGGATAGAGCATGGACAACTGGGAGGTATAAACATAGGGGGAAACATCTCACCTTGTGCCTCTGAGAAGGGAACCTAAACTGCACAATAGTGAAGAAATTAGCTCCTGTAATAACAAAGAGAGAAAGGGAGAGAGAAAGGGAGAGAGAAAGGGAGAGAGAAAGGGAGAGAGAAAGGGAGAGAGAAAGGGAGAGAGAAAGGGAGAGAGAAAGGGAGAGAGAAAGGGAGAGAGAAAGGGAGAGAGAAAGGGAGAGAGAAAGGGAGAGAGAAAGGGAGAGAGAAAGGGAGAGAGAAAGGGAGAGAGAAAGGGAGAGAGAAAGGGAGAGAGAAAGGGAGAGAGAAAGGGAGAGAGAAAGGGAGAGAGAAAGGGAGAGAGAAAGGGAGAGAGAAAGGGAGAGAGANAAAAAAGAAGACAGGAAGGCAAGCAGGCAGAAAGAATGAACCGAAGAAAGAACATATAAAGTATTCTAGTTTAGCAATACCGAGCTTAATTAGAGAGTCATAGAAACTTTTAGGTTGGAAAAGGCATTAAGTTCAACTGTTAACTCAGCACTGCCAAGTCCACCACTAAAGCACATCCCCAGGCACCACATCCATGGACAGCCTGTTCTGATGCCTGATCACAGTTCAGTCAAGAAATTTTTTTGAATATCCGACCCTGGTGCAAGTTAGGTCATTTCCTCTTGTCCTACCATTTTTTACCTGAGAGAATAGTCCAACTCCCACCTGGCTACAGCCTTCTTTCAGGGAGTTGTAGAGAGCAATAGGATCTCCCCTGAGCCTCCTTTTCTCCGGACTAAATACCCCCAGTTCCCTCAGTTGCTCTTCACCAGACTTGGGCTCCAGACCCTTCCCCAACTCCTTTCCCAGCACCTCAATGTCGTTCTTGTGCTGTGAGGCCCTGAAGTGGACACAGGATTTGAGGTGTGGCCTCACCAGTGCCCAGTGCAGGGGGACAGTCCCTGCCCTGACCCCATTGGCCACACTTTCACTGTTACAGGCCAGGATGCCATTTGCCTTCTTGACTAATGTTAGCTAACAGGCCAATATGGAGCTGACAAATAGACAAACACTTCTAGAAAATCCAGCCTCCATTCACATGCAAGCTCCAATGGCAAAAGAGAAGTTAGTACAAGGACAACATAAGACAAAAAGGAGCTTAATGCAAAGAAAGTGCTGTTAGAAAATAAATGAACTATCTAGGGAAGAGCACTTTGGACTTCACTGCAATAAATTGTGATACACTAGCATGAAGTTGATGTTAGAACTCCAGACCCATGCAACACTTATTAGTTTAAAAATTATTGAAAAGAAAAAGCCTTAATTATGAAAACTGTAATGAAATACCGTCAGCATATTTTAAGTGTATCATATATGGCAGGAGGAAAGTAGACTTGAAAGACAGAAATCTATAAATAAAATTTCACCTCAGAACCACTAAAAAATTATTCAAGGAAGGTGAAATCCTGCCTGGGTGTTCTCAAATCCACCACCTACTTCTCAAGGATAGCTTAATCCTTCCCTTGGACTCAGCTCAGAGTGTGAGATTGCTGCCTCTCTGGTTTGTCTCTAGCAAGGGTTGTACCTGTAGTCTTCCTTCTAGAAAATTTTCAGATCCATGTCATGTTTATCCAAACCTACCCTCATGCTCATGCAGAGCTGCTGTGATACTTAGTTCCACATCAGGAGGGAGTGGAGGCTCCTCATTTCATGTCTTTCCTAGCTACATGCAAAGCAGTTGTGTTGGATCCACCTTGCTGAAAAACAGCCATTTTGTCAGAAAACAAACTTCCTTCTCCAAAATAAATTCTGTCCAGTAAAATGCTGTAGTGCACACATTTGGTGCCACTGGGTGGTTGCCGAAGACATTTTTAGGAAACTCTGTGCCCTAACACAACAATCTGATTTCACCCCTGAAAAGTTCATTAGAGATAAGAAAAGGAAAATTCAAATGGTTTGGTCTTGTCTGTCAGACAAGCATAATAGTTCTGCCTGCCTGGGAATGAGGAGACCAAGAAAAACAAATACCATAGGTAGCCTGGAAACTGAAGAGCCTCAGGGGAGCTGCTAAGGTGGAGTGTTATCTGACAGGGCAGCAGGAGAGTTCGGGGCTGGAAGCACAAACCAAAAAAGATGGGAAACTATTGAACTGGATTCTGGGCACCCACTGACAGTGTGAAGTAATGGGAACCTCAGAAGGTTATCTGGCTAGGAACAGCAAACAGCAGCAAAACAGAGCTATGGCAACAGAGCCCAAGGGTTGAGCTGGGGGCTCACCAGGAATGTCACACCAGAGGGGACACACAGTCCAACAGAGAAGCAGCTTTATCCAAAATGAGTTATTGCATACAGAGGGCTGGAAAGACTCTGTGGGTTCTGCCAGTGAAATCCAGGCTCACAGTTTCACTCCCATCTCGTAGGACATGTCTACGTTGTACATTTGGCCTGAAGCCTGAGCTCAGGGGCTTTGGCCTGGCCAGTCTCCTGACTGACTGCTGCTGGAGTTCAAATTAGCACACAACCAGCACACCTCCCTGCTGAGAGAAGGCAACTGAGAGCCCAGAGGCAGAAAAGGGAAACTCCTTAACCCTCTTCTGAGCTGGGTTTGGAGCCCCAGAGCTCCCCAGTGCTCCTCCTGTGCTCCAGAGCAGCCAGTATGAAGTAGCCCAAATCCCCCTGGCCCATGGCAGGGCAGAGGGAGTGCTCTCCCCACTGCCTAAGAGCTGAGTGGCAGTGAGGAGCTGGGCTGTGCCACCTCTCAGCTGCTGCTTTCTGTTATTAATGCAGATTCCTGTGTTGACATTGCATCAAAGCATCTGAGCACACCTCAAGTCCAGGAAAGCTGGATCTTTGCTTCTCAGAAGAGAAACCTCAGTGTCACTGACCAGGCTGAGGTCAATGACACTGTTTATTTAACAGTGTGGATGGTTGGTAAATGGCGACACAAACATTGATTCAGGCCCAAGTCAAACACAGAATGCAAACCTGGCCTGAGTGGGGCCCAGCTTACCAGTTATTTTACTCTGCCAAGAAAGCAGAGCAGAAGTTAAAGAGGGATGAACTGACAGTGGAAAAGCACAGCTGAACAAAAGGATGTGTGTACAACACACCATTACTGCCACAATGAAGGTAGCACTGAGGCAGCCTAAAAAAACCCTCAAATCATGAAACACTGGTTGGCTGCAGAGATGCTGTTCATGTCAGAATATAGCAGAGCTGGATTTGCACTGACTGGTTCCACAAACTATTTCATAGGGAATGGTACCCAGCAGCAAAACTGCAGATCTTACAGCCTTCCAAAACAAATCTCTCCAGCTTCTTGCTTCATTTGCCTTACACCTTTTGATGTGCTACCAAACTAGTTAGCAGGCAAGAACGTTCCCAATTAAAAAAAAGAACAATAATTAAATGTTGGGAGAACACTGGCACAAATTAAATGTCAGATTAGTGATTATAAACATAAACACTCCCCCCTCCCCAAATAAAACCCACAACAACAACAAAACCAGAACTGCAAGGAACATACTGTTACAAAAGGGAGTTGATAAGTAACATGCTCGTTTGATTCTGGTCAAAATGCAGCGTATTTCAGTCTTTAAAGGTTGTGATGAACTGTGTGTTGGGTACTGATGAAGAATAACTCAGTGAATAACAGTAAAATAATAAACTAATTCCAGAAAATCATTATGTTTGTACAGGATTAATGAATAGGAAAAAGGCAAAAGTCATCAAGTAAGCTATTTTTTTAGAAATTATTCACTCAACTCTAGCAATAATAATTAATTACAAAATTAGCAGGTATGTGACAATAGACTGATTAGTTTATAGTGTGTCTACCCTGAAATACAATTAATTAAGAAAAGACAAGTAGCTGAGTTGCACAATGAAATTAGATCTTGTCTTTTAATTGTAAGCAATTGTATCATCACCTGTCTGTCCAACCAGTGTCTAAGCCTGTTAAATCTAATCACTGGCCTGTAAAAGAAGAGAAAACACTTTGGCTGAAAAGGCTACAGAAAATAGAAATCCTTATCAAAAGAAATATACACTAAATCAACAAACAGTGCATGTTAGACTCTACTATCTTAGAGGCCTTTTCCAACATAAACAATTCTATAATTCCATGGTTTCTTCAATGGCCCCAGTGACTATTTCAGACATTATGGATCAATAGCATTTTAAAAATAAGAACAAAAATCCTATAGCTGAAGCCAGCAATTGTGTTGAGAATTCCTACCCCCAGAGCAGACTGCAAGGAAGGATGAAAAGACCTGTATCTGGCTGAAATTTGGTCAGCTGTTATTGGCCAATGTGCCATTTATCATGCCTCACAACTACTGAGTTGATTAACTTGAAATAAATTATGCCACAATGGTTTCTCTTGCCAGACTGTCTCTACTTTAAGACCAATCATCTACTCAGTGAAAACTTTTCAGGTGAGGGACAAATGGAAAAAGCAAACAGTACCATGACATCAGAACTACTAAAATCAGGCTCCTGCAAACTCTGGTAGAAGATTTTTCAGAATTTGGGGCATTTATAAAGTAATATACACATCAATGCCAAATAATGTATGAATTCAGTGTGAAGCCTTCTGCATTGGTGGAAAACATACAGGACAGAATTTTGAGATCTCCTGTATATAAACGCCTCTCATTTATTACTCAAAGTTGTGAGAGAAAAATGTCTGTCTGATAACTCATCCCTGTGAAACTGAAATTAACCACAAAATACAATCGTGCAAGCCACATTTCCTTAGGAAATCAGACAAAGTGCCTTGATTCTCACTCTATTCATGTGTCAGGCTTCTCAGTTCATCCCTGACAACAAAGGCATAGGAATATTCACCTCAAAACCAGGGCCATGAGGTTCTGATCACATCACAAACACAAAAACTTCAATGAAAAAACGCCAATGAAAACACAGCATTGTGAAACAAAGCAAATATTTGAAATGATAGCACTAAAAACTCCTCTACCAAAGTATCCCAATATATTTCTGGATTTGTGCCATTCCTACATTGCAAATTCTCAACTATTTTAGATTTGTGCCTTTTTTTTTTTCCTTCAAGGCTATCAACTCAATAGTTTTTCTTGGGGTTTTTCTTCTCATTTTGATTTTTTTTTAAATGTATTTGCTTTTATACAAATGTTGGAGATCTCAGTTTTGCTTACACACTCAGTGCTCAGATGGTGCCGGTAATCCGTGAAACTGAAATATGTGACAGAAAAGCTCAGGCAAAAGCCATTCAAAAATAAATCTGAGAACTGAAACCAAGGCAAGGGATGATGACACGTTTGTATCCATGCTACATAAACACAGAAAGCTTCACCAGCACTCACATGTACAAATGTAGGAACCAGTTTGTAGTCTAACCTGACCCATTTGCCCCAGAAGCCTCTATAGATCAAAGGGGATCCAAAGTTAGAAAGCAGAAGGACTAAGGGCATTGGGAGTTTCTACAACAACCCTAGAACAGCTGGTGCAATGAGCTAATACGTCGCAAATTATCATAGAAAACAAATTACTGCCTCCTTTTCTGTGTTTATAGAGGGAGGAGGATAAGGAATAAAATCAAACTCAAAGAAACATTCATTAAAACAAAGCTCAGAGACTGATTCTGACATGAGTTTGCTTTCTGGAAAGCCATGGCATTCAAAATCACCACAATTCTGAAATGAGATCACTGAAATAGTACCTGCATATTTGGGTTTGGGGAGTGATTTTCACCTTAAGCATCATTAAAATGAGAAATTGGTTACAGGCACTGATCAATGCACACGACATCAATGAAAGAGTGCAGCTCATTTTTCTGTTCAACATGAAGAGTCTTGTGATAAGCATGTAGGAGACAGTGTGCACTCTATCAATATTATGTGATGATGATGATCCTTCTTTGATAAATGCCTGAACTGTGAGATTTGTGTATTTCCATAGCAACTTTAAGTCTTTGTTTGTCTAGTAAAGAAAAGTACCATCAGTAATATCACTGGCAGATCAGCTTTACTTGCATGTAGGAAGAAAGAAGGATGGGGAGAGAGTGATAAATATGAATGCTGGCATACTTGAGATTGTTTCAGTACTGCAAATTGCCTTCTAACTATTTAAGTACAACAGTTACATGCTGCTGTACTCAACTTACATGTCCCATCCTTTTGCTGAAGTAAAAATTAAAGTTGTGTAACTTCTCAATCTTGATTTGCTTATACACATTCAAATACAGCTTCAAGACTCAAACCCCTAAGTGCTTAAGAAAAAAAAGGATTATGATATCATTAGCTGCCTCCCAGCTCCCTGAAATTCCCTCCTGTCATGGTCCATTAACTGCAGCACTGAAGATACAGACTACTGGCTTCACTGTACACTGTGTTAAAGGTAAATAAACACTATCTACAAAGGAAGGTGCAAGTTTTTTGAAATTCAGAATAAGTGAAATATGAATTATTAGGAATAAGAACGCATTCAGACCCTGTTAGCAGGGTCTAATTTTTACCTAGAGTGAATGTTTAATAAATAAGCCAGTTACAGTAAGCACATAATGGTGACTGGGTCTGGAGTGGCACCATGGACATTCATGGCCTGGAACTAAAGTGGATGGTGCCCCACAGTACAAGCTTCCCTCTTGCCATGTACAGCTGTTGCTGCCTCTGGCTGGCTGGAAAGGAATGCCTTGCCATAAGCAAAGCAATGTCTTTAGCAGTTGAAAAGTTCTAGAATTAATCCTATTCCTGCTGTCTGCGGTAACATTCTGCATGTGTACATTTCTTTTGGCAATTTTTTCCTGCAGAAAGGATCTTAGAAAATCTGAATGATTTCCTGTGCTGTGTGATGAGCCTGTTCATATTATTCCATCAGGAATATTGTCTCCTAATTTCTAAAGGATCCACACACCTGGTACATATTTTTTGTAATGATATTTTATACAGTTTGCCTTATGAGCAGTTGTCAGATTCAATTGAAATCTGTTTCCTGCCAAATTTTCTGTTCTGCTCCACATCTCACTTGTTTATTAACCTGATTTGTTATGGGTAGACTCCTTCAGGACATGCACTAAGTCTCTTGTTATTTTTCAGAAAGTGTAATAAAATTTTTTTGAATACTTAAAAAAATTAAATGGGGCCAAGTTGTTCAATGGTTTACACTGGCATCATTCTGCCAGACTTTACAGAATAGTGATGATTTAAACCAGCTGTTTATTTAGTCCAATAAAGAACTGAACATCAGGTAAAAGTATTAATTACTGATTATGAAAAATTAAAACAAAGTTCATGAGCTCAAATTCTGCCCTTTGAAACCATTAAAAAGGAAAGCCTACTTTAAGTACATTTGATGAATAATAACTGAGCTGACTGAAGTAGTACTTGCACCATTGTGGATGTTTGCAAAACCATATTATCCCTGGAAAATAGAACCAGCACAATATCACAGTCTCTCTATGGCTCAAGAGAGGGAAGGAGCCCACTAGAGAAAGCAGCCTCAGGTTTGGTGGAATCCCCACATTTCAGTTCATGGTTTAAATTATATTTTTTGTATTCTGCAAATAATTTTTTTTTTTGCAAAAATGCTCAAATTGATTTTGTAGCAACAGATCTCCCTCTTCCTATATAAGTACACAAAATATCTGGAGGAGAGTAAGAGTCATTATTTCTCTGTGATCTAAGGGGTATGCAGCAGGAGAGTTCTGAAAAGAGGGGAGGAAAGAGCCTGCTGATCCTCAGCCTCCCTGTACCAAAATAGGTTCGAGCCTGCTGGACAGAGCAGCTGAGCCAACACACTTTGAACCCGCTTGGGATCCAATTTCAGAGTTTGCAACACAGAGCAAGGGCTCCATCCAGGACAGATTTACATGGAAATCTAAATGGGTGATCTCCTTGCTACCACTTTCCTCTCTTGCCTCTGCAGCCTGCAGCAGCTGTGTAGTTTGTTTCCCCTCACATGTGTCACTGAGGATGCATCTTTCCCATTACAGTTACAGGAGTAACTTTCATTGCAGGGAAGGTTTTACAGATCCACTGTGGTTTGTACAGAGCCTTCAGTCTGATGAATCTTCAGCAGGAAGGTGAGCTGGGCTCCTGCTCATCACCAGATGCTTCACTTCTGCCCAAGTGCAAGCACCAGACAAATTCCTGGTACCTGGCAGCAGCAGAGCTCAAATTGGTGGCATAGCAGAACAGTGAGTGTCAGAGATGCTTCTGAACATCAGACAGAAAAGAGAGTAATGCACCTCCCTGATGCACAGGAACTAGCATGGAGTTTGGAGAATTGCATTTTGTGGTTTAGGAACTTAAATTGGTGTTCAAAGGGATGCATCCCCTTCAAGCTAGTGCAAACTTAGGCCATGATTTTGGGAAATAGTCCCAAACAAACCAGAAGTGACCGAGCCACTATACTCGTTCCACTTGAGACAATTTGCATCCTATCCCAAAAAGAATTCCAACCCATCAATTTGTCCTGGCAGGCAGGTATCTTTACCACCAGACTATAACTGTGTTGTGTCTCTTCCACCTCCTTTTCTGAAGCTGCTGTGTAAGCATTGCCACCCACCACACAGACTAAATTAGAGACATCATGCTCTGTGACAGAGAGGTAAAGTATCTTGCTCTGATCCCAAAAGCTTTGCTCCAATCTCTGCTAAAGGTTTGCTCACCTGAAAGGCTATTGCCAGTTGATACCTGGTTATTACAGGTGACCATATAGCATTGCTCTGGGTTGTGTTAGCCAGGATGGGCCACCTGTTCTAGGGTGGTTCTTTGAACTCTGGAAAACCCCACGTGCAGCTGCTCCTAACCCCTGCATGATGGTTACAGACCTTTTTTAATCCTTTTGTGGAGTTTAGTCCTTAGGGAGCTACATTTTGTTTGAAACATCTGTATTGCTGAGTTTATTGCACAGTCAATTGAAAATACTGCCTGTTGTTCCAGAGAATAACTTGGATACAGACAGTAGGCTTCATGGGTCTATGATACTCAAGGGGATGAGCTGAGATAAGCTAAGAATAAACCATTTTATCTGAAATTGGTGAAGTGAATGCTGTTCACATGTTTCTGTGTCTCTCATGAAAAGCTACATGGCTGCATTTGTTAATTCTTCATGAAATGACATGGGCTGGCTGCAGGGGAATCTCTTCATACCATCACCATAACAGTTATGAAGTCAGGGTTCTATCTAGCAGAAAATTTCCACCAGCACAATTAAGTGCTGCTCAGTAGTCTCTGCAGACAGAATGATGATCAGCAGTTGCTGCTGGACACACAGGACAGTTCATGCACTTACAGATCTGTTAAAGCCAAAGTTGAATCCAGCAGATTACAGATGCTCCTTGGGAAAAAAAGCCTTCAAGATGCTATGCAGTGATGGCTACTTGCTACAGAAATGAACCAATGTGTGCACAGCGCTCAGATATTAAGCTGCAGGAACATGCCTTCATATTCCTTACTCAGAAAAGTCTGACAATCGTGTTTCAGCCTGAAAACCTCTTAGAAACACTGATGAAAATTACTTTCCATCATCAAAAAAGTATTCACACTTCAGCAAGAAGCCAAATAAGGACACTGTTTTGGGAGTGTCCCAGACACTGAACTACTGTTTTTAATCCTCTTACTTAAATACGCACAAGCACAGAAATCTCCTAAGGTGCTTAGCACTGTATTTGACAGAAACAATCCATGCCTGTGCGATGGTAAGGGAAAGGGAACCGAGCAGACACGCCTGCAGTCGTGAGCAGGGAAAGTTCATGGCCTGGGTCAGCAGACTGCAGGCACAGAGAAGATCAGCACAGGGTCACAGGCATCCTGCCTGCTTTCTGACAGGAGGGCTGGACATGCCTCAGGAGGCTCTACACAGCCCAGATTGCAGATGCCCAGGGGACTGGGGTCTCGTGCACAGGGCTAGGCTGGCCTTTCCCAGCAAACCTGCTCAAGAGCTTCCTATGAAGTAGATTCTAGACTAAGAGGAAGCTTTCTTTTATTCTTTTGTTTTGTTTCCCAAAATGGTTGTGTGAAGCCATCAGAATTTGTTTGCAATCTGCTACACAAAAGCGGCTGCATCCACCCAATACATCATTCTTTTGCAGAGCAACTGAAACAGCAGCCTAAGCAAGGACAAAAAGCACAGTTCGGTACCTCTGGTTCCTTCTCTCCCATTCTTTCCTTTTCTTGCCTCTTTTGTTCTCCTTTCATCTTTCACCCTCATTTTTTGCCCATTATTTTTCTCCTCGTTTTTGCAATTTCACCTCCACCGCCATCTGTAACTCCTCCTCCTTAACAGTGCTCCTCAAGAATAGTTTGTGCACACTACAGAGCTGTGTGTAGTTAGTGCCACATAAATTGGAAGCTCCTAGGTGAGAGAATCTGCTTGTACTTGCACTGCAATAGCAATCAGAATTACTGAGATATAAGGGGAGGAAAAAGTGAGACCAAACTTGTCTGCAAGACTTCAGATAATAAAATGGTTTGTTTGTTGGGTTTGGATTGTGAATTGGATTTCCTTTTTGCAGGGAGCGGCTGAGTTTAACATTAGTGAAAGCAAGTGAATACACATCCATGAGAACTTACAGAGTTAGAAAGACACAATTGGGCAAAATAGGACATGCAAGACTAAGACCAAATGTCTACAAAAACGTCACTACACAATATTGTGAAGTCTTGGGGAGGAGGGCAGGACTGGTTGGTTTTAAACTCAGTTTTGGGTTTTTTTCTAGGTCAAATTCTCATTGTGAACATCAGAAACAACAAAAGTACATACAATTAAGCACCATGAACATTTGTGCCACTTTGAAAAATGTCAGAAATGGGGAGAAAATAAGTTGTATGTGACGAGACCTAGAAAATCTGTTTGTTCCTGGTTGCTACTCCTTAGCAGCCATCAGCTCTGCTGTTAAAACAAACATCAAAGGTCTGAAATTCCACAATGACTTTTGATGTCTGCACAAGTTCAGTAGTTAAAGTTGAAGACTTGTCACATGAGGAGTTTATGCCAATTATAAAGCATAAAAAAGAAATCACACACATGCAGGCATATGTTCATTATTAAAACAACAAGTCCACCAACTCTCCTTCTCTGTTGAATGTTTGGCCTATTTTATGAGAAAATAAAAATGAAAAATAGCTCCAGTTTTCAAGGTAAAATACTTGAAAGAAACAAATAAATGTCAGTAGTCGCTTTCCCTGCCTGCCTTCCTGGACTCCTTTTTCTACTGAACTGTGCTGGTACATTCTTCAGCTTAACCCTCACATGCCCTTGTTATTTTTCTGTAATAGATACCTTTTCCCTGTTCCAATATAGGAGCCTGGATTTTTACACCATTGCCCAACAGACAAGCTGGTTCCCAATGTCACCCCATGGCATAAAATAATTTTCCCTGTCATTTAAAAAAAGAAACTAGATTACAGGTTGTCTAACTGTTGCCTATCATGCTTCCTTTAGCTGTCCCTTAACACTGCCAGCACTTCACAAGGCTGTATTTATCCCCTAATAAATGAGTAAACAGATTCCAAATTGGTGCAAACTGGCATAGCTTTTTAAAAACCATTTTCCAAACGTTTCTGCAAGCAAAAGCTATAGCATGGGTAAAGCTTACGGGTGTATTAAGAGAGAGTGAGAATAGATAATCTACAAAGCAAAACCACAAACCAAATCAAGCCAAATTGCAGCACTTCACCTTCCCAGATCCTGCACAGGACAACAACCTTGCCACAGTGACTGCCAGAGCAAACCAGCAGGATACTGCTTGGAAACCCTCAAATCAGAGCTGACATATTCAGGGCTTCCTGATTTCCTGCCACTCGTTTTGGAGCCTCATGGTCACCATGGCTCCAACCTGAGCAACCCTTGGCACTTCAGGGAGCTCTCCAGAGCGCGCCAAGGAAACATGGCAGAGCCAGGAGTCAGAAGTTATGATATCTCTTTCATTTACAAAAACTTAAACCATGTTTTCCCATTTTCCTGAACTTAAAGTTTTCTCATTTTCCTTTGAGTGGAAAATTTTGAAATGTCATTTTTTATTCCAGTTCAGTACAAAAACATACTGGAATTCATGTCTCCTCAAGCACAACTCCCCATCATAAAACTTCTGAGTCTCAGCTAGTTCTTCTGTCTTCAGTGCCTTTGAAAATCAGCCCTCTGAGCTCTCTCTGATGAAATCATAAAAGCAAATGCATGCTTTTACTTTATATTCAGTCAAATACCAGATGTTTAAATACTCTCATCATATTCAACACACAAATATCTGTTCAAAAGTTTTGTTTCACAATATTGTGGGAATTACTCTCCGTCATACAAATGCTAATATTAGAATGCTAGAAAGACAATTCATGCATAAATAAGAGCATTTATGGCCATTCATTGTTTGTTTCTTGGTGTTCATTTAGGCGTTGGTGAGGGAAGAACAACTGACATTGTCTGCCTAGACGTGTGCAGAGCGTTTGACGCTGTTCTGCACAACATCCTCGTCTCTAAACTGGAGACACAGATTTGGTGAGTAAGGAATTGGCTGGGCAGTCACATCCACAGTGTGGCCTCACCTTGAGCATTGCACCCAGCCCTGGGGTCCCTGCAGATCTGCAGAGTCCAGAGGAGGCCATGAAAATGCTCAGAGGGCTGGAGCTCCTCTCCTATGAAGGCAGGGTGAGAGAGTTGGGGCTGCTCAGGCTGGAGAAGATGAGGCTCCTCTTATAGCACCTTAAAGTACATAAAGAAAACCTACAGAAATGTTGGAGTGGGACTTTTCACAAGGAGAGAATAAGGGATAATGGCTTAAAACTGAAAATGGTATATTTAGATTAGATTCTTTACTGTGAGGGTAGTGAAACCTTGGCACAGGATGCCCACAGAAACTGTGGATCCCTGGAAGTGTTCAGGGCCAGGTTGGATGGGGCACTGTGTAACCTGGTCTAGTGGGAGGTGTCATACCCATGGCAAGGGGGTTGGAATGAGATAATCTTTAATGTCTTTACAAATCCAAACTAATCATTATTCTTCTTGTATAACAATTTTATCAAGCAAATAACAGCCTATGATTTCTGTGACGAACTGTACACTACACACAGTGAGTAGGGAACAAAGCCAATGTAAGCAACAATCTGGGAATTTATTTCCCAAAATTGACCTATAAACAGTTAACAAAGCTACAAAAATGTACGTACAGAAAAATAGTGAAAACTATCTTCTAAACACACTACTAACACTTCCCCAGTCACCTTGGTAAAAAGAGAATGCAACATGGAGGAGTTTGCTCTGCCACCTCTCCCCACTACCCTGCTGCCTCAGCTGAGGAGGGGCTTTTCCACAGCTGCCTCTGGTCACCACTGCTCCCTGGGTTGTGCAGGACTGCTGAGGAACATGCCACTTGTGCTGGAAAGCATCCTAAAGCTTTTGAAATCCCAGCTGCCACAGGCTGCTCTTGGGAAAACAGGATCCATAAAATCTTGGTGCAAAACTGTGTCACTGCAAAATAATACAAAAGGGGTTTGTGCCATGGTAATCAGATCCCATCTACAGCATTCACTTTAAGACAAATAGGAAGTGATGAATGAGATTCAAATTCTTTTTGGTATGGACCAGCAGCTGAGATTTCGTTAAGACCAGAGACATGGCTAAGGAATGCTGTGGTCATGCTTTCTTTTCCTATGAGCTCTTTTGAGTGGTTCTCTACAGTATTTCTGCAGCAATGAACTTAGAGCTGCTATTTGTTTTCTGGGCAATTGGATCACACAGACTAAGGTGGATTCAGATGCCAGGTAAGGGGCAGTGTCCTCTACATGAGCAACACCCAAGAGTGATATCCTGAGAGGGATAAGACCATGACATCTCTGGGCACTCTGCTCCACTTCACTGATATCCATTGCTAGAACAGTTATACATTCTGGGCCTCATCTTTTGTGACTTCTGAAAAAACATGGAGGTTTGGTTGGCTTTTATCAACAGATTAAGGGCTCTAAAGAGTTCACAGGACTATGCCCTGTCAAATACAAGAGCCATTAGCTATAATTTCTGTTTGCCATTCAATTCTTTAGCATTCACACATGCCACTTTCAGGGGAGGAAACTGCAGGGATCCCCTTGCACTGGGAAATTGTAAGAGAGTCAACCAGCAGGAGGCAAAGAGCAGGCAATGAGAGACAATGAGCTCATGAGCTCTCCTCTGCTTCAAATAACACCTGAAAAGTCTTTGGGGATAAAGAAGGGGAAGCAGAAATAGGATGTTTCTGTTGATCTTTGGAAGCCCTCCAACTGTAGCTTTTCAGCTGATTCAGATGCATTTCAGGCTACGAGCTCTGAGTTTAGCAGGGACAGAGACCCAGCAGCAAGCTGAGGGGCTCTCTGGCCCACCCTGTGCTCACCTGCTTGGCACAAGGAGGAGCAGAGCACAGCCACTGCCCCACTGAGTCAGCACAGGCTCCTTCTCCAGGGATCCTGGCGAGCATCAATGCAGCCAGTGAAGCTGAGGTCAGTGTGTCACAAGTTAGACAGCAGCTGAGCCTCCAATATCCCATAGGAAGGACAAGCAAATTTTCTAGCATTCTACAGAGAAATACACAGAGCTGTCTGCACCACAGAAGCCTCAGAGGGTTACTTATCACAAATCAACAAGTCCATCCCAGAGCCACAGTCAGAACAGCTTTGGGCTCAGTTGCAGCTCATTTTTGGCAACACATAATCACTCACCCCTGTTTGAAAGACACCCTCAAACACAGTGTCAGTGTCACATCAAAGGTTTTGGTTGAAGAGGGAGGAGAGCAAAACTTTGATGAAGACTTTCCCATGAGTGGAATGTAGTGTAGGAAGTATTTTTGTTCCTTAGTATTTTACACACATAAGAGCAGCTTGAGTCCTTTGGGAATGGGAAGTTTAAGCCTTGGATTGTCACTTTATGATCAAGCCAAGAATACAGCTGCAGCAGCAAAATGACACAGAAGCTGAAACTGCAAACTCAAAATTCAGGTGACAATCAGACCTGGTGGAACACCATATGATATTTTTAATTATATTATTCAGCAAGTTTGACAGATTTAATAGCTTCACTGTAATATATTATTTTATTGCTGAAAGAATTGTCTGTTGACATGTTGTGCAAGTATTTTTGAGATATGTAATAATATTAGCCAAGACCAAAACAATTATTATAAATCTAATTATTCTAAAACTTGGAACATTAAAGGTCACTAAGCCTGTCTCTTGGCAACTACATTTATTTACTTTCTGTTTCTGACAACTGATTTTCAGAAACACTAAAGGTGCTTTTGCTTTCAGAAATGTCCTGTTATGAGAAATGAAATGCTCATTCTCCATTAAGGGCAACATCCCAGAGACCATTAACAGTCATTCATTGTTGAACACTAAAACCTTTTCTCCTAAAGATGTTATGGTGCTACTTATTCACTTATTCAGCAATTTTATCAATTTTTTGTGGTATTGTACTACTCACATTAGTGTATTCTAAGATGCTTCCAAAGCACAAGTTCCCTGTGGTCTTGGAGCATTTTTGTTAGCTCCTCAGGAAGCCAATAAATTGGAACACTTACTGTAGAAAATGAGATCCTATGCCCTATTTGATATGTGTTTATGTTCCATTGGAATAAAGAGATGTGCTACAGATAGTGAAATTCTGTTCATTAGCTTATATTTATTATCAGACTGCAGCTGCAGCCTTTGGGCTGGCTGACATACTTAAAGTGTTTTCTAATATAATAAGTACTTTGGAGGAAAACAGTGTTAGTGTTATGAAGCCAAATTCTAAGACAGTTACAAAAAAAGCTTCTCTTATTTACTCAGTTAACTTGCTCTATGTTGAGCTGATGTTAAAAGCAGGATTTGGGCTGCATATTTAAATATATGTTAATACACAGAAAGCATAATGGCAAGATGTCTGAAATGGCAGAGACTCCCACTAGTGAACCCACACCACACAACACAATCTGTCATGTCAGGAGGATTTAACAGCACTGGCCCAACCCAATCCAGCTGGGATTAGCCTAACCCAGCAATGCCTATAGTTAAAGAGCCCTTTGCTGCTGGGATGCAGCACAGCCTGACCTGGAACATGAACCACTCCACCAGTGCTGTCCTCCTCCACTTCCACAGCCGCGCAAAAGGAGTCAGCTCAGGCTCATTTTCAGCAATTAGTTTAGACTTTGAGTCTAAATTTAGACTTAATTTGGCTTAGTTGAGTCCTCAGCTGTCAGAGGTGTGAGCTCTCTTTTTGTTGTGAAGAGTAGTCTTAGCAAATAGTGGTGGTTCAAAATACAACTTCAGGAGAAAGACTGTCTAGTGCTAAACTAATGTCACCACTGAGTGCTACAGAAGAGTGGGTGAATCTAGTAGTTATTACAGATATGTTAAACTTGTCACATCTGCAAATTCAATCTACTAAAAGGTAGAAAATGCCTGAAATGAGTTTCTCCAGGAAGCAAGTTCACATGAAAGAAACAAAAACAGGAATGATCACACGGCTCCAAAGGAAAGTGGATGGAAATACAGGAGCACTAAACTGAGCCCAGTGCAGGGAGAGCACAGCCACAGAAATAGTGCATTGGCTGTCTTCTTTATTCACCAGTCACAGGAGAGAAGACATCAGGTGCTTTGACAATGGATCACAATATTTTTTGACAAGAAGAACAAATTTAATTTTCACAAACAATAGCTGTCACCCTGCAAGACATGACTTTTCCAGGATGACTCCCAGTATCTTGTCATAGTTCCTGGTTTCCTCTTGGCCCAGATACCACTCCATTTATCCGAGCCTTGTCTCACTCCACTGTTTTCAGCTTATAAACTTCTACCCCAGCTCTAGCTCCTTGCTTGTTCTCACTTATCTCTCATTCACAGTCTTCCTGAGCCTGTCCTTTTCTTCCATTTTACCCCCCACACTCACTGGTTCCCATTTGCAGTCTCAGTCTCACTGATCAGAAGAAAACTTGCCTCATGATTCAGTCTCAGCTTTCTCCTCTCTTGCACAGCCCTTAAAGCCTGCTTGTCTCACCCTTGTCCTATGTTCTCCTCTGTCACTCTGATTTTTTGGTTTTCTGATGCACTTTACAGCTGAATGTTTTACATAGTCTGTAATTCTTTCTCACACACGGGTATTATAATTAGAAGTGTGTTTATGTTAAGACGAGGTTATTTACATACTCTCTTGGAGTGAAAAACAACTGATGGGCAGTTTTCACTGCAGGATGGGAGAGGTGTCAACCTTCTCCTCCAATCCCTGGTCTGTGTGGAAATACTATAAATATAGAGTCAGATGTTTCAATAAATAGTTTTGTGCCTTCTTCACCTAAGTGTCCATGTGTATCTTTGCATGTCCAACAGCAACACTCCTCATTTCTTATCATCTCTGCACCAGAAAATATCTATTTTCTATCTGATTTGTCCCACATCTGCACAGCCAGCAGAGGTGATCACAAGGAGAACACACAGAGCACTGGGATGCCCTGGGGTGATGCTTAGGGCAGCACTCAACCTTAGGTGAAGTCATCTGCTTCTACCGAGCAATTCTGAACCAAAATGTTTTGATATTTGGCTTTGATCAAATCCATCCTAGGTCAATGTCTTGAAAGAACGGCAAAAGCAACCCCTGATCCCAGAACCACCCCTGACTTGAAGTTCTCCTGGAAAAACAAAAGCATATCAGTAGAAGAGATAGTGGGAAAATTCCTTTTACCAAAATGAGTAAATATTAGGAAGATATTTCAGCTGAAGTACAATACAGGAAAGGGACACTCTTCACACATGCATTATTAACTTGGAAAGAATAGTTTTATGTCAGAATTCAGAGATTTTACCTCAGAGCATCAGTTTTAAGAACAACTTCCGAAGTTGTTCCGGAATTTCCCGAGCTCCCCACGTCCTGGAATAAAGAATTACAGGATGTACTTTCCTGAATGGTTTTGCTTAGAAATCGGACTTGATGCCCTTTTATTTTTCCACAATATTCAATGTATAACAAACATGCAGCATGAACGTTTTTACCCTAATAACTTAATAATCTACTTATAAGAGAGAGCTATGATAGAGTGTTAATCTCAAATGCCACTCTTGCCATCAGATGTGACAAAAAAATACAAAAGAGAAAACTGCAAATGCAAGAAGGAATGGAAACAGATACTACATGAGAGCATCAACACTTTTTGAGCAGCATGTAAAAATGTAGACATGCAGATCAAGATGGGAACAAATCTGAAGGGTTTTTTCGGCCTTAGGCCAAATAGATTATACTTCACTCTGGAAATCAGCATTCAGCAATGGGTCACAACTGCCTCCCTGCTTGGAAAGGGTCAGGTTCAAAAGAAAACCATTGGGTTTGTCCATTGCCTCTTTATGTCTGACAAATTCTGCGTGTTTCTCAGAGATAGAGAGGCTGTGCCCAAATGTTGGGTATTGAAAGAGGAGAGAGACTTTGTAAGAATTAGAAGAAAGGTGAAAACCCCTGAGGCATGACCATGAAAAAAAGCTGAGAAGAAATCAGATACACTTATATTAACACTGGACTCATTTAAAACAATTAATTACTATTTCAGAGAGAAAACACTCATTAAAGATTTAGCTGAGGTGTAAGAAATCATAATAGGCATGTTACAAGACCTAAACCCTCACTAGCAAAGAGCAGATTTAATATTCCTGATGTTTTTTAGACTAAATGAATGGGAACCAGATGTTATTTCCCTCCTTCCAGGAGGGAAAATAACTAAAAATTGAGTACACTGCTGTGTTTAAAAAGTTATTTTCTAATCAGAGACGTTTTGTTTTGCTTGTTCATAAGAAAGCTATTCATGGCCTCTATATTTGAAACACCTATTATTTACCGGGCAATAATTAGTCCAAAATTTTCTTGAGCCACCTGCCTCCCACCCACATATCATAATTTGTGGGTGAAAAACTTCTCAAATGCTCAGTTTAGTTTTTAAAATGACTTGTTCCCTCTAGATTTTTCTGCCCATAAGCAGAAATTTGGACTGAGAAGTTGATACATACAAGTGTGGCAATATTTATTATTACATTTCTTATAGACTAACCTAGAAATGACCAGACAGTCTAATGTCCATATACTGGTGTGCACAAAGCTCCTGTGCATGTGTAGCTAACACTAAGTTCCTCATTTTCAGTCCTTACATGTTGGCAAGTGGTTGATACAACAGTCAGTAAATGCTACTGGTGTAACAGTTAATTCAAGAGGTCTGGATATTTCATACAGAAATATTTTGTATCCTGATGGGAGGAAGGATGTACAAAAGCAGCAGCAGTTCAGTCAACAGTGTTCAAGAGAGGAGCTAGACAGCAAGAATGGCTTCCTGCTCCCCCTGCAATAAATATCTCTGGCCACAAACACCCACATGCACAAGCACTATTCTCCAGGGGGCTTATTCTGTAAATATCTCAGGCCCCAAGACTGCCGTGGCCTTGTCTGCCCTGGGTGTCTCTGGCTCAGCCTGGGGGCTCTGCAGCCCCTGCTCCCTCCTCAGCCCTCTGCCTGTCCTCTCCCCCAGATCCGTGTGCTGTTCCCATTGCCACATATGGGTGCAGAATAAAGCAAGCTTGCTGACACTTGTGTGTATGTCACTGTGATGATAGTGTGGCAGGAAACTTATCACATTCGGCATGTACTTGTGAAAATCCCAATCTCTGCATGCTGGCATTTGTACGTATAACATCTCAAGGAAGCCAGTTTAATTACTGAGGAGAGGTCACAGTGCTCTGGGGACAGAGCCCCTTCGTCCATGCAGAACTACACCAGTTTTTAACCTTCTTTGCCTCAGATGTTACAAAACTGCCAGAGTCTGCCATCTCATCCCTGTCACCACCATCTGGAGCCTTTTTCTTCTTTTCATGTTACCAGGAGACCCTCTGGTATTTTTAGGAATATCAATTTACTATTTTTCAGAAAAATATCTATGGAATTATGCCAAAGAAACACTCTACAAACTCAGCAGATGCATTATATGAAGACACCTTGCAGTCATTAAATGAGGTGACTGCTCTAAAGCCCATCACTTCCCACTGCTTTTCACATCATCATGATTTTTTGACCTCTTAGTCTATACCCTTTAACAAGGATTTAAATACACTAAAAACAGCACAACACCCTCTGCCTGCAGTTTGCCTTAAATAGAGCTTTTCTGTCTTCCCACTGTAGTTTTCATTTTATTCTTTTACTCTCATTTACAATGACTCCCTGGCATCCTGTTTCCTAACAACATGCTATTAGCACTTCTGGGTTGTAATCCCCTCTGTAGCTGCCTAACCCAACCTTAGCATTAGCATCAGCCTTATCGTGTTATCATGTAACAGAGATGCATGAAAAATTACAACAGTTGTGCAGCAGTTACAGTGTAATTACTTAGTGCCACTCAATGTGAAGTGCCGCAGTAATAGGTTGCATAACCAATTAAATTTCTGAATTCTGCTCACATAAGAAGCCTCAGAAACAATGTCACCATAGAGGTTTCTCAATCCTGTGTTCAACGGGTTTGTGCCCATGGTGTTCAAAAGGGAGCCAAAACTTGAGGCTTGCTGGATTTTTCTACTACTCCCAGTAGCAAGGAAAACACACTACTGTGGTCTTGTGAACTGCTACAATTATTAGAATTGATGTTAATATGGGAGAAGAGTGCTTGAGGGGAAAAAAAGAGTGTTAGATGAGTGAATTTACACTCCCCAGGGGTGTTCTTCAGCCTTAGACAGAGAAACCATAAGGAGAAAAGTAAATTACTTTTTCCAGCAGACTTTTATAATCATGTTACTGTTTATAAATATAGATTGTATGCAAATGGGAAATGAGTAGGCATACTGATGCCTATTGATTTGACTTGTGCAGTGTCCAGGCACATCTAAAGAACCATTGCAACAGGCTGCTTTCATAAATGGGATGGTGTTCTTTCTTGAATAATAACATTTCCATTTTCCTGACATATGTTTTGTTAATAAACACGGTGAAATAAGTAAAATGTAGCATTAATTATAATACAAATGCAATTAACTTTTGTAACCAACGTTAATTGGCTAAAATTTAGCGATTTTCTTTACAGCTTTAAACTAGCTACCAACATTGTAATACGCCTTTCATATGCGTCACTCACAAAACATGATTAACAGTATTTTGAAAAACTGAAAAAATGCAATTTACAGTTACCTTTGGAAAGGCAAGTGTATAAATTTGTGAGTGTGCCTGCTCTGTATTTTGCTACTAGAAGATACACATACAAAGAAAACAAACTGTATATGTTTTAGAAGACAGATATAACTCAAAGTAACAGCAAGATTGTCAGGGCTCCGTTCCTTCTGAGTTAACCTCAGATTCCCAGTCAGTAGCAGGAATGGAGAAAATAGTGGAGACTTTGGTATCCATGCCAAGTAGATGCTTGAGATCTTTCCTTTTAAATTAGTACTTGCCTGATGCAAATTTCTGCCGCATTTCCTGGGCAACAGTCAAAGGCCATGAATTACATTAATCAATGAAAAATGTAGTGGGTTGTTTTCATGAAGTTGATTTTTCTCTTCTGCTTAGATTGGATTATCTTCCCATTGGTTACTTGGTGTAATTCATTTTTTGGTCTATAAAATTTTATGGTAGAGTACAATAATAAATCAATCTTTATCTCTAATTGATGCAATTCTTTGTTCAAGACAAGGACATTCACTTATATTTGGAGAAAAAGAAAAATCATTGTCTCTGTAATGCCATCCTATGGAAAACTTTATAAATTCTTACACACAGTCTCTCAGACTGAAGCATGGCTGCTGTTCCAGCTCTGTGATAGGAAGTTTGAGGTTGTTCTGATTTAACTTCTGTTCTCTTCTCTTTGGGAACAGATAGAGACACACTATTTTTTCATTAAAATAAGGGAAAGAAGTAGGAAACCTAGTATCCAGCACATAAAAACTAAAATATGCACCTGTGAAGAGCTGCTGAAGCCAGGCCACTTTGCAAAAGAGGCGTCAGTATGAGACAGACAACACAGCAGTGCAAACAAGAGCAATTTTCAAGAAACAGCAAATCTATATTTCACTTAATCCTTGAAGAATCTCTTGGGCATTTTTGTCCATTGAAAAATTCAAAACTACTAATAACTATCATGGGATGACAATTTCAAACTTCCATCCTTTCTTATTTTCCACTTCTGTTGAACGAAAATTTTACACCAAGGAGATACTCTTCTTTTCCTCCTCAGTTTGGGTCTGTCCTAAAACTCAATCTCAGTGGGTGCCAGCAATGTCTGAATTGAGCACTGCCATGAAGAGACCAATTATAAGATTAACTTAAAGTCAAAAATGATTTTTTTTTAATCTGCTCAACTTCTATGTCTGTTTTAACTTCTGTTCTCTTCTCTTTGTAATTTCATAGAATTTTTTTGTAATTTGTTTTGTAATTTCATAGAAGAGAATCTATATGAAGTGATCATGTTGCATGAGACAGTATTTTAAAAGTTTTACAGATATTTATATTTACAGATAACACATCTATTTTGCTGCATAGTACAGAGTGTTTCCAAGTGGTTCCAAAGAACAATATGAAAATTTTACAAAGTTATGAAAGAGCCACTATTATTTGAGCTCAGGGAATTGTTTCCCAAAAGTGCTCCTGAGTTAACAACTCAAGGGCATCTCCTGCACACAACGTCTTGGGGCTGCCCTAGGTCAGAAGGAGGTAAAAACAATTCTCATTTGTTCCTGCCCGCAAATCTGACCATCAAAAAACATCACTAACAGAGAGACTCATTCATGTTGAAATCCTAGATTACAACATTTATTTGAAATATTTTACTTTTTTTTGTCTGATGCCTAGGAAATGTGGAACTCTTCATGTTTCAGTTTGGCTTCATTTGCCATTTCTTTCCCTTTACAGCTGTTCATGCCTGTGCAAAGTGGGAGTATAAAGCCTTAACAAATTAGAACTTACATTCCATGGGAATATTTTACAGGTATAAGGTAGCAAAAATCAAGCAAAAGACCCACAAAGAAAATCAGCCCCATTAGTTTTGAGATACACTATGAACTTCTGGTAGTCTACCAAAATTTAACATCCATCATTGGTGCAGATAAAAGTATTACTGTGTTACTGGGGCAGATTTCTGTGACTCATGTTATGATGTTAGTTTTTTGCTTTCTCTCTTCTTTGGTGCAAATATAAAAATAAATTTAAAAACAACACCAAGAAAAGTAGCTTTCTCTCACATTGAAGTGTTCAACCAGAAGCTCCCCAGAGGCTTCTGTGATGGCTCATTTATAATAAAATTCAACAAGAGCAGTTAAGTGATGCTGTTGTACAGTTTAAGTGCCTTTGCTAATTTTTCTGGCCCGGGGAGGGGGGGGAGGAGTTTGTATCATATATTTCATTTGAAGCAATATAAATTTAAGAGAGCAATCAGAAACATTCCCTCAGGAGTGCAGGGGGACATCTGGTCAAGGAACGTCCTTTTATAAATACACACCATGCATTTTTTGTAGCCACTCTTTCAATAATATCTACACTCTATTTCCTCCACTTCTTAATGGGGATTCTGCTACAGACTTAAATACTAACACACACTCATTATGGATATACAGTCTTGCACTATTAAACACACTTTCATATTTATGATCAAATACACATGTGAAAACAAAATTAATCATTTCTAAGCAGAGTCTGAAATAGCAACCAGTCTTCCTAACTCTGCGAGCCCCACGCTGAAAGCCACACACAGATAGCAGTGCCTCAGAGACAGGAAGATGAGGAGCTGCAGGAGTGGTTTGCAGATTTCCCAGAAGATCCATCATCTCACTGCAGGATGGTGGTGGGTTGGACAAGCAGTTCAGTCCCACAGCAACCCAGCAATACTGATGATCTCGAAAACTGTCCCTGGTTCACCTCTTTCCAAAGCCAAGCATTCAGATTATCTAGAGCTCCCTGGTTTTTGCACATACTGTCTGTGAACACCACGACCAAAAAGCTGTTGAGCTGGACTCCAGCAAGCATGGTATAAAAAGACATTCATCTGGGTCTTGTTGAATTGGTGCAGTTACTCAGTAAAATTTATGGCCGTCTTGTGTAGTAGACAAGACAATCATTCAAACAGCTGTAAAATTTGCAATTGCGTGAGAGACTAAACACAACGAAAAGAGCAGGAAGTATGATAAATCATAAACACAGGTCCTTAGTGTAACAGTAACAACCAGAATCTCCCTTTCCAATGACAAGGCTTAAAAAAAACATCAGTTTCACATTGCTGTATTTCCTTTAATGTACTGGATTACCCAGAAGGTAGTCACCCTACTGTCCTAAGCCTAGAGGACTCTTCCGGGCAGTAATGAAAGAGAGATAGGGAAACATTTATTTGGTTCATTAACTTCAAGAGCTCAGTGTTTTTCATATTATCTCAAGTGGAATCTCGTGCCTCCCCTACACAGGCCACACCAAGTGCTGGGGCCATGGGATGTGCCTTTAAAATATACAAAGTTCTGAAGTGTTGACGCCGCCATTGAGAGGAGGAGAACATCTGGATCACTGGGCCTGACTCCTATGAAATGTAACAGATATTGCAGGTGATGAAATGGTGCAGATATATCGACCTAAAGAAGCTTAAATCACACAGATGAGATTATGTGTACATTAAGAAGGCCCAACAGCATCCAGCCAAGCACTGTGGCAGGCTGGCTGCTGATTTAGATTGCTCCATTTACTTGGGTCCATTGTAACTGCATGTGACCAGATCTAAACAGAAGAAAACAAGACAGGAAAAAGTGTTTTCTGTCCTTCAGTTAAATTAACCCAGTAGATGAGCAGTATCCAAATATTAATATACACAGTAAATTCCATGTCCTTCTCTGCTTTCCTTTTAGACCGGTGGGAAGACAGATGGACCATCCTGCATGCCCTCTAGGTCGACAGAATTGTTGAACCAGAGAAAGAGAAAATGCTAACACCCTCTAGCAACTTTCTGTGCTTCTTCTCAGTCTGCTGTATTTTTACTTCATCCCTTTAAAGATCTAGCTTAACAAGCCTGAAATACCAAAGTCTACGTATTTAAAACACATTGAAAGAAGAAGGAATTTTTTATCTTTTTTTTTTTATACCTGCAATGGTATTTAAAAAAAAAAAATAAATGGCCTTTTTGATTAGCAAGAGCCAGCATTTTTATCAAGCAGCTGCAGCATTTCTCTTCATCATCTCCCCTTCCCTGCAGATGATTTGGTGTCAGAGCAGCTGAGACCAGAAGCATGAAGACTGAGATACCATGAGAACGGCTGTTCTTGCAACAGGGTTAGTGAAACCCATTCAGTAGTCACAAGAGATGTGGCAGCAACACAACATGTCCTTTTCAATTTAACAAATTCATTGCTTTTGGATACAGCTGTTCCAGCTTCTGGGAACTTACTTGAACTGAATCTTTTAGTGTTGTAAAAAGTGTGTGGTATCAGCCAAAATAAAGTCTCTTAATTTACTTTCTTCTTTTTTAAGTTTAACACCATTTCTGTATAGGTTGTTCAAAAATTATTATTTTAAATCAATAATGGCAATTTGCTCACTGAAATAACAGAGGAAACCCCTGTGTACTTCCGTAAGCACTGGCTGAGGCCTCCAACATCAAACTCTGTCATCCTTAAAGACTTGACCCAGCACCATTAAACATTACTGGGAATTATGCCATTGGCTTCAAAGGGAGTAGGAACAGGCCCTAAATAAGCAAAACTTCCAGTTATTACTCCAACGGGAGTAATCTTGTCAGGCCACAGAATGTGCCTATATAAGCATAAGAGTGCTTTCTAAATGATATCCATACACTTCCTCCAAGTGTTCTGCAGTTACAGATGCACAAACCACCCTGGTGCATAGAGCAGGTAATTGTACAGAAAGGCACAAGGGAGTTCTAAGAGAGCTTGTGAATGAACCCCAGACTGCTTACCTCATGGGTTCAGGCCCTTCCCCAGTATTAACCTTCCAAAATATGCATGCACAGACAGACAATTCTCACAGACCAAATTGACACAGCATGTCACAGGAGTTTTATAATTAAGCTGTGCCTATCTTCTGCCTTACTCTGAAATGAAATTAATTGAAGGGGGGGTAGAATTTAATGGGAGTTTTTTTCCTTTGTTGTGTCATTTGACTGCTGGCTGATTTGCTGACAAGTGAGGCAGACTGTGGACCCCACTGCCTTAAGCAGAAAAGGGCAGAACAAATTCCATACCCAGATATGTGAATTGTCTTTGCAGGGTGGAACTCTATTACTGCAATAGTTCTCATTACCCACACATGGTAGAACATGGAGACAGGACAAATGTCTGTACTATTCCTATCTGGTGTCTATGACTTGGGGTATTTGAACCAATAATACACATATGGGATTTTAACTCAGTGGGAAAGCAGTTTTCAGTACTTTAGAGAGTGTTCCAGTAAGCAGCTAAAGCCAGGGGTGCCTAAATTACAGATCACAGAATATGCTGACTTGGTCACAATGGTCAACTCCCAGCACTGCACACGACATCCCAAGAATCACACCATGTACCTGAGAGTATTGGCTAAATGCTTCTTGAACTCTGCCAGGCTCGGTGCTATGACCACTTCCCTGGGGAGACTGTTCAGTGCCCAAACACCCTTCACATAGGTGAAGAACTTTTTTTCAATATCCAGCCTAAACCTCCCCTAACACAACTTCAGGCCATTCCCTCAGGTCCTGGCATGTCACCACAGAGAGGAAATCAGTGCTTGCTTCTCCTCTTCCCCTCACAAGGAAGATGTAACTGCAAGGAGGTCTCCTCTCAGCCTCCTCTTCCCCAGGCTGAACAGATCAAATGTCCTCAGCTGCTTCTCAAGTGGCTTTCTCACAAGACCCTTCACCATCCTCATTTCTCTCATCTGGATGCTCTCTAAGAGCTTTATATCTTTCTTATATTGTGGTGACCAAAACTGATCACAATACTAATAAGCATGATTTAAGAATTACTACAACTCCTGGTTTCCCTTTTCCCCCCCACCTCGCTATTATTTATCCCTTACCCTTCCAACTCCAAAAGTCAACAAGGTCAGAAAGTTTTATTGAATAGGTTTTCTAAACCACATTTAAATACAATTTCCAGAATCTACTATGCCAAAACAATCTAAGCCTAAGACACTTTTGAGAATTCAGGCATTGCACTTTACTTTTCTGGATCAAGTCATGCTTCCTCCACTTTACCAACTTCCACAAGGCTCAAAACATCTCCAGGCTTTTGAATCTTTAGCTATCTTTTTATTTCACATTTCACTATAAGCATATCCTTATCCTGCACACCAAAGGAATCAAGGATGGATATAGGCCAGGGTAAACTTTCAAAATATCTCATTGTGGATTTTTCCTCCTCACTTCAGTATTCATGACTGTATTTGAAAACCACAGATATGCAAAAGAATGACTCTTCTTGGTATGAAACAGCATATTCAGGTTCAGTTTTTAACCTAAAGGAGTTCAAACCTATCTAATATGCTGAATGAGTAAAAAAAATCTTCAGCAATACAGAAGATATATATTTGAGATTATACACCTCTGCTTGGCAGAAAACAGGCTCATTCCTCAGGGACAGAAAGGAAATGCAAGAAACTTGAACTCAGCAGCTCAGGAGTTAAACTTCAATCAAACAATGAGGTCCAACAAAGACAATATTAGCTACTAACTCTTGAGACACCTACCACAACATTCTTGTTGGATTATTGATTCAGTGAGAGTGCAATTTTTAAAGGAAATTAAATCATCTTGGAGAAGGACTGTTCCAAAACTTTTAGATAAAGATTATTGTAAAGGGAGTTAAACATTGGAAACGGAACATGCATCCACCCTGAAGAGAAGGGATAGCACATAACTGCCTTGAGGAAAAGAAAGAAAAAGGTGGGGGAAAAGAAAATATATTGTTGGATGTTATCTGAGACATGATGAAGCAAGTGTGTTCTCATCTGAGAGTTTTTAAAAACAAAGAATATGGTGGACGTGTGTATATGCTACTCAAAGGAGAGAGCCTTCTCTCCCTCAGCAAAACACTGAGGTCCCCACCCACAGCAGCTTTAGCCATCAATATCATGCTGGCTAGCACAAGGATTGTACCAGCTCAACCCCCTTCCCAGCCCTAGGCACGGCCCTGGATAGATTTGCTCTGTTGGTAACATGAAAGGCAAGGATTTCCCCCAGTAACTCTCCAGATGAACTTGCTGGAGGCCTCCTGTGGCAGGAAGTCAATTTTTAGACTTTTGACACACAGCAGCTGCTGTCGAAAGCTCCCCACAGCTTTTGAAGCCACACTGACCAGTCTGCTGCCATGGCCTCCCTGCTCTAACAGGATCCTTAAAAACAGAATTTTATTCCAAGGGTTCAGAGATTTTCAGGGTTTTCTCTTTTCTACATCAGACTGCTCACATGGAGACTGTCAACAGAAACACATCCTCTGCTCTATTACCTGTTTAATACTTGTGCTAAAGAAAGAAAGCACAAGCAGTTGAAAGTTTTTGTAAGGCTTGGATAGCTATCACAAAACTATTGAGTTTTATACTGCTATTTGAAGCCACTATTTTCTGAGCAGGCCAATAGCATGGTAGGAAGTTAGGTTTGGTCCATCCAGTAGTTTTAAAATCAGTCCACATCATCTCCTACTTTGAAATAGACCCATATACAGGGAAAGAATTGTCATCCTTGTATTTTACTAATAGCCTGCAGTTTGCATTTCTCCTGAGCCCACATCATCTGGCATTCTCAGTCTAGTACCACTTGCACTACTTTTCCAATGGTATTCTGCCTGCCACATTATTTCTCTTGGAACTCAAGGATACAAGAAACCAAGGATTCCAAGAGCTGTTACTGGCCTTTTTCAGTTCAGCAAAAGTCAGGATAGATTTTTACCAGTTGGCATTTTTTTATTATTCCCATCTCAAGGAACAGCTGCTTTTCCCCCCTGTGCTGGCATCCTTCCAGGAAAACAAAGCCATCTAGTTAAGACAGATTGTCAGTAACAGACTTTAACCTGATGAGGTAATCACCAAATCAAGTCCTAAGAACAATGATAAGTAAAAGGGATTGCTTTCCTGGGTAAATGAAGAGGAAATAGCCCTGACATAATATAAATCAAATTTCTGAAACTCTGAGAAAAACCTGTCCAGTAGGGCAGAAATTTTCCATGTAGGCATTCCCCACCAGAGCTGCTATTCTCTGTGCCATGTTCAATGCGCCAATTAGATGAGAACCTGTTTTCTTTTCTCTCCTTGTAAAACTACCTTTTTAAAAGCTAGAATTTTGCTTCAAGTAAAATACTTGTCCTGGACAGGCTCTTTGGAGAGCACCTTTTTCACTAAAATTCTCCGGAAGAAGCAGGGAGAGCACCTTAGCACAACTGAGCAAAAAGATTCCTGCAGGCAGACCTAAAAGTCCTCTGAAAGCATCGAAGGGTCAGGTGTGGGGGTGGCATGCAGTGTTACACTTAATCAGGTAAATGGCCAGCCAATATTTACAGCTCCCAAAGATTCCAAAGAAATACCTATGCATTTTGCCAGAGCAATTCACTATGCAAATGCAGAGTAAACTTTAATTTATAGTTGGACACTGCAAGCTAGAAACTCCTGGCACTGTAGAGATTCAACTACTTATCATCCCAGAAAGAGAGTAAGGTCCTTGCAAATTCTTCTATGATCTTCTTCACAAATGTCTCTGCCCATTCAGATTCCATTCTTCTATTTCCCATTTTTAAAAATCAGTTACATCTCTTTGCCATCACTGCTTTTGTTCCTGTCATCCTTCACTAAATTTAAAAATCATTTCCAAAAAAAGAAGCTACCTACTACTTTCCCTGGCTCTAATAATAATATTCTGTCACTATAAGAAAGCATATCTTTTCACCTGCATCCACTTCAGCTTCCTCATCAATGAAAATGAGTACACAGCTTTCCAGCTATAGTCAGTCTGATACTTTTGCTTGAGACTTGTTTGCAGTGCTATTATTGTAATTTATTACATCCCATCCTCCCTAAATACTAATTTCCTTGCTGCAAACCAAAGATCTCTTTTTCCTGGCATCTAGCAACCCTGCAGTATCTTTGTTGACATCCTGCCAAGATCTTTGCAGGTTCTCAGCAAATCTGTTAGTCTCTGCTGGGGCCAGCTGCTGTCTACAACCCTCACATATTCTGAGTTTCGTTCGATTAGAAACCCCCCTGAATATATTACATGCTTCTGACCTCAAGGGTAATCAGATGGAAAGACACTTCTGCCGACCACTGCAGAATCCTTAGCTCACTAGCCCTGAAATTCAATTTGTATAATATCACAATGGGTGAGAAGAGATCAGGTCAGAAGAAAAAAGGAGTTTTCATCCAAATCTTCCTCCAAAAGATTCAATCTTGGCATCATGTCCAGAGACATTTATCCCACCCGCCCAAGAAACAGATGAAATCTCAGAAGCTGATGAGATTTGAACTGTTACCAACTTTTAAAATAAGCTTCAGAACTGTCAGCATTCCAGTTCCAATCCTTCACAGACTGCAACGTATTCACATGATTCAGCATTATTTTATTAGATGTTAAATTTTTCATTCTTCAAGAGATTTTTTTTTTTTGTAAAACTGGAAAGGATGGATTGGTTTTCCTTTAGCGGCCAGTTGGGCTGCTCTAGCTTTTGTGAAGTAAGATATCTAACATAGTATGAACATAGACCAGCCCCCAGCTCTTTGGTGAGACAGAACCATCAGGCTGCCTGCAGCCACAAGGTGTGCTGCAGAAACACCTGCTGAAAGAGGCACAGTCACTGCTCAGGCCCACACCATGCAAGCACATCATGTGCAGGGGGTATGAAAAGCAATGGCTCTAGGACTGGATGAACACTGACCAGCACTTCAAGGGTCACTATGGTGGATTGACATGCCAAACCTGTCACTACAGGTTCTACATAGGAACCAGCCCAAAAGACTCCACTCTCTGCAATAAACATAAATGTAAAAGAAAGGAATTTTTACCACTTAAATCTCAAAAGATTGATCCCAGATAACTGAGGAGTACTGGGGGGAAAGACAGTTTCCAATCATGTGCAGACCGAAGAGAAAGAAACCCCTAACACCTAGAAAAGAGGTGCACACCCACTCTCTAGCCACTGCCAGGAATGCCTTAGATGCCCCAAACATGCCAGAGTCCCATGGGCTCAGGTTCAGCGGGACTGCAGGCTTGTAGGTGATTCTGGGATCCAGTTTTAAGATAGCACATGTGTGACATTTAAAGTGGTAACTGGCTCCAAGGTAGCATTGGGGTATGCTTTTCAACTCCTTCCAGTATAAACCCATGCACTGCAATTTTTACCCCCCTTGGATCCCAGGGCTGGGTCAGACCTTTGTGTACCATGCTTTCTAGAAGCTGGGGTTTGGCAGATCTACCTTACTTTCTGATTGTTGTTTTTTTGTGTGCATATAAAAAATTAAAGAGGCCATAAACACAGAACAGAAGGAAAAAGCAAAGCAACCGAGCTGCTGCTTGGAGCTATGTGAACATGCTTGTTGCAAGAGATGGTTTTGGCTGTCCTGGTTTAATGCCTCAGTGTGAGTGGGTGCTGTTGATAGTGATGTTGATATCACTACTGACTGTCCTTATGGAATAGCAGTTATTGCACCCTCTGGCTCAATTTGGCAGCACTTCGAGGAGCACAAGCAGCACCATCCAGGCGCATGAAGAGTTTTTCTCTAGTTTTATACAAATGGAGAATTAGCAGGTGAAACTCTCAAAAATTGCATTCATATACCCACCTCTAGGTCTTTTGGAAACTCACCACCTCACATATCTGTAAATACCTTAAACCAAGATGCAGCATAGCTACTGATGCAAAATGCATCATTGGCAAGCAACAACTCACGAGCTTAATGCATGGCATAACAAACTGCACGTCAATATGTGATCAGCAGCAGCTCCTGAGCTCTGCTCTGTAAATGCACCCTGTGGGGTGATGACATTTGTGCTAAATGCCAACTGAACTCCAGACCTCTGTTCTCAGCTGACCCAACAACCCCACAACAGATTGGGGGTACCAAAGGACAGGCACATGCTCAGTCAACTCACAAATCTTTGCTGACATGACTTCCCATTCAATCCACATTAGTTCCAGCTAGACAGCATTTGTATCATAGGAGAAAAAGGCAAGACAAGCAGATTAAGGGGAAAGGACTGTACCTTTCTTTGGCACTGCCATATTGATATCATGAGAGTCAATGCAAAAGCATTCCTCATCTGATAAACCCAGTGCAAGACTCAGTATTACTTCTTCAGAGAAGTTCATGTTGTCACTAGAAAAGGGTTCAGCTACAATAGTGCATCTTACTTCAAAAATTTCACACACAATCCTAAGTAACTAGGAAAAGCTACTTCATAGTGATGATCTATTCCTAAATTTAAAAGCCCTAAGATTTAACAAAGGCAAAACAAGTACACTTGTAATGTAGAGAGAGTAATGTAAGATCTTAAAGGAATGCCATTGAGCAAAACTAATTTATCTAGAATAAATTTCACTACAAGTATTAACCATAAGAGCAGGATCAGAGAATCACATAATAATTTAAGCTGGAAGGGACCCACAAGGTTCATAAGCCCAGCTTTTAAGTGAATGGCCCAAAGAGGGATTGCACCTGTGACCTGGGTGTTATTAGCACCATGCTCACCTCCCAGACAGATAAATACAAACCTTGGTGACTTCATTTGAGTCCGACCACACCACTGGTCACACAGGTATTTTATAGGATGCATGTGTATGTTTCCACTCAGAATTTATTTCTATTACCTTTGATGGCATCTTTTAAAAGCAAGGTATTGTATAACTTGCTGTATAGTTTGCAGATAGTTCCAGTTTTTGGAGCTCAGGACATGCTCGTTTACCTGAGTGTTTAACAGTTCTGCAGCCCTAATCCCAAATACATCCCCCACCATGCTGTGAGGTGCACTGGCATAGCTGCACACTCAGCAACAGGAAGGACCTGACTCCTCACAAGGATTGTCAACTCATTTGTTGGATTGATACTTTGAACACTGGCTACTATTTTCCATTTTGTTATATGATGATAGCACTATCCTACTGGCCAGATACAAAGGAGAGGTGATGAGAGATCTTTAAGCAAAAATTCTACATAAAATACATTCAGGAAGTTAATTCATGCCTGACACTGGGGAGGGGGATAGCAGTGGTATTCCATACAAGGGAATCCCTGCTCACAAAAATAATGGATTACATATTGGAGATTTACAGCAACACAGCTAAGACATTTAAGAGATTAGTCCAGGGAAATTTTCAGGCTTTAGTCCAGAGAAAGCATCTTTGACATTAATTGGGATTTTTACATATGCTAGATCCTTCACCTTGGAGAATTTCAAACATGGGAATATTTTTCTCCTCACCTCTTTTATGTATTTCTCAAACATTTAAGCACCTGCATTTTGTAAATTTACTCATTGGTAAAGTCCTGGCTTCATTTTGTTCCTGTGAGGTGTGACAGTTTCTTCTGGGCCTGAGTTTTTCCACTTACTTTAGCAATATTCATAAGCTAAATTTACACATATGCTTAGATGTACCTTGGATTGGGATTTAAGAGAAACAGCTCTGTGAATTTGCTTGGATATCCAACTTCTTTCCCTGTGCTGTTATCCACTCAGAACAAAAATGATCAAGTTTCAAATCAATTGTTCCAAAGGTTTGTAAGCATATTAGGAAGATGTCAGTCACATTAATTTAAGTCACCCTGCTGTGCAAAAGAAATTGTTCCAAAAAAGTCATGCTCCCCCTCAATCACAATGTACTATAAAGTAATCTGGTGTAACCAATTCAGAAAATATCAGACCCATAACTATACAATGTGAAATGTAGTGTTGATAAGATGATTTTTAATTAGAATTTAAATCTCATTTTGCAGTTACTCTACGAGACCCATTTTCATCTTTAGCCACCTAGTACTGAAAATTAAAGATTTTCTGTATGCAGTATTTAATAGGTCAAACACAATGAAATTACAAGTGTAGATAATAAGGGAGAATCTTCTATTCAGTGAGGGGGAAAAAAATCAAATCTAGAAAAGAGTACATACAGAGCAGAACTGGTTGGAAAGCTCTCACCAAAACAGGTTCCTGCCCTGTTCTCCTTCTTGACTCCCAGCTCCCTCAGCAATTTAGAAAAAACACTAGAGAAGTTGTTCATAAAAGATTATCTAAGGAAAATGCTATCATTTGAACTTATACGAACTATTTTATTTCCCAGTCAAAATTACTTGAATGGAAAAAGAAAATCCTACTATTTGTTGTAAAAAAATTAAAGTCAAATTTTTCTTAATCAAGGTTCTTGAATCACTTCAAGTCCATTCTTCTCTACATGTAGAGTAAGTAAGAACAAATAAGATTTTTTTCATTGAGGAGCATTTGAGATGTTGGGTTTTATTGCAACTTAGGACATGTATGTTAATTTTTTGATGAATCTTAGTATTAAACTAGGCTTTAATTGTGTATTTCCATGAATAAATAATTTCTTTTAAAATGTAAAAAGGGTTTAATGAACTATTTAAGAGGAGACACCTACCAATTACTAATATAATCTGCTTGCACATTTCAGAATCATGCTCAGTTTCCTTTTTGATCAGAAGGTTTTCTAACCTTGTCACTGACAAACTTGAATGATTTGCCTGGTCACAAGGTGAAATCACATTGAAACAATGCTTCCTAAAACCCATAAATATCCCAGGTACATGAAAAGAAATTGAAAATTTTGCTTATTTGAAGATTTTTGGGTTTGCATTTAATATAATAATTATAGCAGAATCCAAGTTTTACAATGCCAAAAACAGGAACTCAAAAAGTGATTGCTGAAGAGCCTGTTGTGACTTGGAATGAAGCAACCACGGAAATCTCATCTGGGGAGACATGGCAGTATAGTCCTGCTGAAACAGTTCAAGGAACTCATAACAAAAATTACCATGTCCATGACAAGAAAGGAAGCTTTTACCTTATTTTTTGCCCTTTCCATCTAACTGTACAGCAATGTAAATTAGTGGGAAAACCACTATTTTTATTCTTCCCTATTCAGTTCCAAATGATATAAATAGGGGGGGTTCCACCCATTTTCCCATTCCTCAGTTCATACCATACACCCTCTTCTTGCATCTTGGTATAAAAAGTGGAAATAAGAAAGAGAAGGAAGTAGACAAGTGAAAATCTTCCCCGATGAATAGCCAATGCTTCTTAGTTAGAGAAGGTTTTTAAAAGGGAATAAAGTTTTGTATCCAAAAACTCCAGTTAGTGGGAAAGGAATCTTGCAGCTATAAAAATAGTTTTGTATCAGTGTTTCAAATCATTCAAAAGTATGTTTCCTACCAAAAAAACCCACAAATAAACAAAAAACTACACATACACAAAAACCAACAACAAACAACACAAAATTTTTAAAAACAAACAAAATTCTATCAACTAAACACCAACTTTAGCCCTGGCTCTCATAGCTGAGGTTGGCACTTCACACACTTCTGGGAAGGGCTAATTGAAGGGATGCTACCTTTACACCTGCACCTGCCTTTCACAACAACTCCCAGCTGCTTCAGTGGAGAGAACAAAAGCCAATTCCCAAATTCAGCCACTCAACAATCTTGACATCTAAAGATAAAACACATTCACCTTTTATGAGCTGGCACAAGGCCCATGCACTAGTTAAATTTCACTGGAGTCTGTTAGTTTTTTTACAAGGACTCTTCTGGGTCTTTCCATAGACGTGATTTCCTTCTTCCCAAGTGAGCTCCTGTACATAACTCAAGCAACCAACAACTCACAGGAAGATCTCATTTGGTCTGATTATATCAGAACATCACTGACTCCTCTCTCTCTCTGAGACCATTCCACTGCTGCAACTTTGGATGTAGTTCGTAAATATTGAAAACACATAGGTCAGCAGACCTTTGTGGTTTTGTGCATTGACTCACATTTTTCTTTTCAATTTTCTTCCTTTTTGCAACTTTAAATGCCTCTGAGGGGATTTTTGTTGAAGTGTGTCCGTGGCAAAATCAGGGCACCAGCTTGTTAAATAAACAATCAGCCCCCAAGCCATTCCAGAAAAAGGATGAGATTTCTCATACTTACATCTTTTGAGAGTTAAGGTTTATTTAGGTTTTGAATCCCTCAAGGCAAGCATGCAATGTGTAAAGCAGAAGCCCATAAGAACATTTCACCCCTATTGCTTACCAATAAGGAACAAGGCTTTTAAAAACAGATCAGAATGCCACACTTCATTAAACAACAGCAGCCTTCCTTGTCTGATAAACTTACTCCTTTATTTTTCTATTGCATTCATTTCTATCTATTTTTAAAAGGCAGCTTAGCTTCTATATAAACAAGATATTAGGTAGCCAATGTCTCTTAATGCTTGCACTATGAGAGGAACATCCAACTGGAAGGAAATCTCTCACTTTTAAATTTTTCTTTTGAGTGAGGATATTATTCAAAAATAGTCCAGGCTGTATAGTTAAATGCAGCTGGTTTGAAAGAGACACCAAAGAATTAGAAAAAGAAATTCATTCTTGTTTGTTAAAACATCCAGGATCTCACACATGTTCAGGGTTTTATTTGTCTATACCTAGATACACGCAAAGATATAAAAGATGTTGATTTTCCATACGAATGCAAAGAAACCTGACACCAGAAACCTTGCAGATTTGGTTGAAGAAAATGACACCTTAATGGAATGGCTGGCTGAAGTTCACAAAGCTTGAAAACAACTCTGGACCTGTTTTCAAACATTCCATAGTTGCCCATTGGCATTAGAGATGAGTCTGAAGTTTCTTCAAGCTGAAGGATATTCAGATCCAGGATGGAATGATAAGAGAGAAGGCCAGCAATACATTGAGGCTCTAAATCTGAATATAGCTGCATTCAAAAGCACCTGGATCCTAACAGTAGAAGAGCTCCTTTTTAAATAAATCAAAGATAAGAAAGCCTACTGAACTCTCAGTCTAGTTGAAATGCATACCTGAGGTGAGTGGAATGAAAATATTTTATTATTGGAGGAAATTAGGGTTCCCTAGTGAGCCCCAGCAGAATTAGCTGCATCTCTTACCATGTCCAGTGGGAGTTCATGGTGACCCCTCACAACTGGGGCCCAAGTATATTGTCTCATGGTCAGGAGATTTGTTTATTTTTTTTCATTTTGCAGCACATAAAGCAATTTTCACCTTAGGTAGCTTGTGTGCTTATAAAAGAGCAAAGATCACAAGTGGTTCTATAGAAGAAGAAAGCCACATCTATAATTTAATATCTTTTCCTTATTAAAGAATAGCAAAATTTTCCAGAGGTTTCCCTCCCCATTGTCTTTTGTGACCACTGACTGCCTCTATACTGCATTATTTTGTGAAAAACAGAAAGAAACTTTATAAAAAGTTCACCACAATTTCTTACTGCTCAGCAGGAACATAATCTGGACTTCTTGCAGTGCTGTAACCCAATTTATTTCCCTGTCAGACCACTTGATGGATGTGTCTATAGAGTTCTCAAACAGGAGATAAAACTTTTTACCACTGAAGGCAGATAGTACTTTGCCTTTCATTTGCCATCCAGGGGTTCAACCATCACCTGCTCAGCAGGGCTTCACTAATTCACTTCTCAATTTTTTGAACAACATATTTAAGTTTTTATCATTTAGAGTTCAAGTAGAAATAAAATACAAACATTTCTATAGATGAAAAATCTCCAGTCTCTGTAATTTGCAGCCTGAGCAGTATGTTATTCCTTCACTTTAACTCATAGTAATGCTGACCTTAAATAAAGCCAAAGAATGAGTATTTAGATCAGCTGCACTGAAGCTCTGAGTGAGATGTGTGAGCCTGAAAAATCAACAGGCACATGCACTCAAATGTATTTCCTAATATATATATTTCCTCATCTATTTCCCTTTACAAGAGTGATAAAAAGTACTTCAGCTCTCAATGCTGTCTTTATCAAACTTTGAAAGGTACAACCACACCTACACATGAATGGGAAATCCCCACTGAAAATGTATTAAGGCATTTTAATAACAATAGGGTTATGATTATTCCCACCCGTGCCAAACTTCTGATTTTCTAAGCTTAAAGGCAGGTAATAACACACTGAGTAATGACATTATGCCATTATTTTAAAAAGTATTTCTAATTTGTGTAGCAAATAATTCAACCTTTTCAATTTATAAAACTGACATTTTAGAATGGAACTTTTCAAGAAAATTCATAATAGATTAAATAAGTTTTGAGGACCAACTTGTTTCAAGGGAAGCACAGCTAAAGGCAACAGAATCTAATAGATCTGGAGGACAGAAATATCTGAATACACAGAGTTTATACCCAAGGTATCATATGATGACTATTAGCCTCCATTCTAATTCAGGGAATGGTGAGCAGACTCGAGAGCCAAGCATTCTACATGAAAGACAAGCAAGAGCCACAACATTCCTGCAAGAGTTGTTTTAGGGCCCAGCAACACAAACAGTCCAGGACATAGAAATTAAACTGACTTTGCCATCAATACATTGATTAGTAAAAACTCTTAAGTGATTGCAAACAGGATGAAATGCAGAGATAACCACATGAAGAGCAAAGCAAGCTCATAGCACTGATTTCTACAAGTCCACCTCAAACCGACCTACACACCCAAGCTTTCCTCAGTAACATACACCAGCTTTTAAAACCAGTGAGCACTTCCTGCTCTCCATGAAACTAAGCCCTTTTCCCAAGGACCCAGATATTCACTTAAGGCAGGAGAAAAGAAAATCAACTTTTGGTAGGGGTCTGAAAGCCAGGATAAAATTACCTATCACTGTGTTCTGCTCCTCTTCCTGTAATCCCCTTCACCAGCCCAATATCAATATTCAAATTAAATGCAGCTCAAAATCTAGAGATGTTTTTTTCTTTTTTTAACAATCAAGAAAATGTGAAGCAATTTTGCCTCTGTCAGATCTGTATCTAATCTTCTAAATCTAAGGAAACATAACCCACAGCTTTACAGGTTATTCTACACCAGCTGGAATTAATCCATAATGAGTCTGTGCCGTCCGGGGTTTCTCACTGCAGGTTAGATCAGACACCACCTTTCCACTCTTTTGGATCTGTTGTTTTAATGAGACATTTGCAAATATCTTTGTGAAAAGTATGAAGTATAAATGGCTAATAAAAGAGACCCTCACTAAGACACTATTTCCTCAGCAACCAAGTAATTGCCTTCTGAGAACTATTACAGAAACCAAAGTTATAGATAGTGCATTCAGAAGCCAAGATTCAAGTTCAAAAATAATCATACGTGTTAGAAACACACTTATTTAAAGCAAAAACATAATTTTTACTCAGAAATCCTCAGAAATTCATGCTTTATACAGAGAATATCCTGAAAAATGTGCAGTAGATGCTCTGATTTTCATTCCAAAGTCACAACTTCCCCAGAAGTGGAGCTTTTGCTGAGCAAGTAAATCATATTCAGCCTTTATGGTGACATTTCAGTGTCTCCAACAGTATATCTGAGGGTGCATAAGTTTTTTGTTCCTCTTGTTTCCAAAAAAAGAGTTCACTGCTTCCCATACACTATTTGCTTCTACCTGGTAATTCTGCCAATACAGAACCTGCCATGTCAACAGCTGGATCATCTTCCAAACTTCTCTCCTCAAGTCAGAAATAACACTGAGAAGATGGTTAGGTCACCAGATTCATTGCATTAGAGATGATATGGCAAAATTGGAAAAGCCTTAAACGATTTAAGTGGCTCAATAAAGTCTGACCAGCATCAAGACTGAAAAGACCATGAAAAGACTAGAGTTGCAGAAAAGATGATAGCATTGATTAAGATATTAAGAATCAAGATTTGTCTCTCAGAACACCCAAGGGCAAAGTTTACTTAAAATATAAGGAAGAAAAAGACAGTATGAGATGGCAATTTCTCGGTGTTCTAGTGTTGGCTGAATTAGGTGTGTATAACCTGGCTGTCCATAATGCCTCCATTCCCCCAAACCAGCACATCTTTGGCCATTTTCCAAATACTTGGTCTTCCACACCTACTGAAGGCTCCCAACTCTAGAAATCCAAACTGGCTCTCAGTTCTTAGTCTTCCTCTAAAAGATACTTCTCTAATGAAATCACCTCACAGCATAAATTGCACCTTACTATTTTCCCTCTTCATTACATTATGTCTTAAAACCAAATCTCTTAGGCTCCCCTCATTTCAGATGGGATTAAATGCAGTACAAAATGTTTATCCTGAATGGGGCAGGACTACAAGGCACCTTTTATTCCAGGATTGTGCTATTTCAGAAACTAAGAACTGCAGAACTGCATTAAGAAGTAAAACAAAATATTTCAATATTTTAGTTCAAATGTTGACAAATATTCACTTGAAATTGTTAGGTACATCTACAATGCTATAAAAGCAGTACTTGCTACCAAAAATATTATAAAATCCTACAAGTTATTTAAAGTTTGCTATCAAGTTTTCATAAGCATCTATGAAATTCCAGTCAATCTACCAGATAAAACTACAAGTTCTACTTCCACACTTATTTCAAAAGCCAAGAATTATTATAAAGTTCTTAGAGTTTAGATGTAGTAAATTTGTATTCAGGAAAAATATATCTATTTCAGATTTCTTAAAAACCTGCAAAAGCAGGTTTCTGACTGTAAATAAAGATTACATTAAGCAGTTCAATATCCATCAATATACATAAAATTTATTTAATCTTTTTCACATGGCAAGTCCTAGTTAAAAAATTAGCAGGTTTAACACTTAACATTGCTATTCCACAATCAACACCAAAATCATATTCATACTTTTGCAATGTCAACAGCTATTGTAAGAAAAACCTATGTTACAAATTACTCTAACAGCAGGATTTTACAATAGATGAACACAGGAGCAATTTATAATGCGTTTGTTGCTATTAAAAAACAAATAAACATTTATAGTCAGTGCTAATTAACATTACTGCTGAATTAGTAGTATTCCTCACTCTTCTTAATTAGAAGAAATATTGCAAGTATGGCATTAAAGTCAAACCCTGCAGTGCAGTAAAGGCTGACACATTTTAAAACCTCTCTCATCCTCTCAAACACTTGAGCTTCTGGAGCTACATGCACCAGGTTCAATATTGACACCCTCCACTACACAGGAACATGTGACAGGGCAGTTTAAGGAGGAAATGTCAGAAACAAATTACCAAGTCTGAGCACAAAATCCAAGTACAGCTATTAATAATAATCAAGCAAGTCCCTCCTAGTCCAAGGCAAGCAAGTCAATATACCAAAATACCAAGGCACATCTGTCCATGGAAGTGGAAATTCAGCTTGGCTATGACTGCAATCTCCACAGATGTGACAAAGAATATGAAACATTTACATTGTGCTTATAAACCTGTCACTGTTTTGTGGGGTTTTTTACCTTTTCTTAACTGCTGCCAATCCCAGTAGTACTTTGTGGCAAATCTAAAGACACATCCAGTTTGTTCTCATAAGAAAAAGCAACAAAGCAGCAAGTATATCATCTTACCTTTACTGAAGTCAACAGTCATGTCAGGATTGAGCCTGTGTGAAAGCAGAAACACATCTGACAGCAGATTCTCTGAAATATCCACTGGAATGATTCTTTTTTTTCATCTTGGTAAATAGAATATTCTCAAAGGTCCAGGCTGTGCTCAAAGGGTAGCAAAGGACCTGTCAAAAGAAAGAAAACAACATGGTGAATGAATTCTGTTCCCCACGCCCTTTGAGGAGGGGTTCCTCAACTGCCTGAATTCCATCATAAATGCCAGCTCTCAGGAATTCCAAGTCAGTAGGTGAGATAAAGAATAAATTCTGCTTTACTTTTCTCTAGACACTCTTATTGTCTTCACATCTTGAATGAGAGGTCAGAGTTATTAATTAAAACTGTTATTTATCTCAATTATACAGCAGTGAGAATTTATTATAATGCCTCATCACATGTCTGCACATGGTGGGCAATATTCAAGGTTTGACCTAAAAGTTAATTTAAAACACCAACCAAAAGAGTTTTTACTACAGTCACGAAGAGTTGGCTGATAATCTTACCTTTCAGGAGTCAGAAGTTTAGGTGTAGATCCCTGCACCTTATATTTGGTTTTAATTTTTATGATTTAAAACAGATCCAGTAGACTTCCTCCATGCTAACCATATTTCTGCCATGCTAAAAGGCAGAACAAGATCCTACCACAAACAAATGCCACTACTTACTCTGTCATAAAAACATGCCAGGACTGGATATCATTTCTTTTAATTTAAAAGTAATTTAAAGTAATACAATTTTTCTCATCCACAAGTAACCTAGTTTTTGTCAGCCTACCTATGAATATATTTTTCAAACTCTAACAGTGCCCCTCCATATTTCAAGCTTTTTTTTAGATGAGAAAAAGCAATTGCTACCAGCTTGCCAAGCACATGATTCTGTAAGTACCATTTCATGAGCACTGAAGACCATGAGGTTCAGAAACTTGAAGCTAACTTCTTGCATACTCTTTTCTGCATCTTCAGTTTCATGCCTTGGAGAAGGGATATTGTATTAGAGCTCTAACATTAATGTTTGCTCCATTTAGTTGGATATAATGGTTCCAGGAAGAACACCATAAGCTTGGAGGGCTTAAGTGAGACCTCAGACCCTGTAGTAGCCATGAACACATGGATCAAGTGCTTCAGAACTCTATCTGTACTCGTATTACTGAAGCCCTTGTAAATGTTGACAGAAATAAAAATGTTTGCTTCTGAATCAGGCAAAAATGTTGCTCCTATAAAAAAAAAATATGGCATTGAATATATACAAATGTGAGCACATATTTTTATATGACTGTCTTCAAAAGCTTAGAAAGTGTTTCAGAGATTAAGTTTCCCAGTGGTTTGACTGCCTCATAGCCACCTCATATTACAAAAGCACACACCCCACTGCACTACTGCCACATCGGACAGCATAATGCTCAGAGAAAAACTGAGCAACTCACCCTGAGCTTCTTTATGAACTAGCCACGGTTATAAATCTATGCAACTAATTTAGTATTTGCTGCATTGCTACTGATTCACTGATTTGCTCAAGTGTGAATAAATCAAGAGTCCTGTCCACGTGTCTGGAAGACTGACAAACAAAAATATGCCACAGACCACATGACAGAGTGAATTTAGAATTCCTTGTAGTGTCCAGCATCACAGTTCTACAGATGTTGACCCTGACTAGCTGCAGAGAAGCTGACCAACCCTTTAACTTTGGTTAGCAAACCAGAGGCAGATGGGTGACAGTACAAGCAAAACAAACATGCAAAATGCCCAGACACATGGAGTTGGAACCATTTACTCCTTCCAGGAGCTAGTAATCAATGCAAATCTATGCATTAGTTAGGAGGTGTTTTAATTCCAATAATAAACATTCCGTGATTGATGAATTTTTCCCAGCTGTTGTCTACATAGCTGTTTAATTAGAGCATGCTGGCAGAGGCTGTTAATCCTTCACTGAGTTGCCGACTCCATGGCATTCCACTTTCTGCAGGGCAGGGTGACAGTTGGTAGAGGGACTTGGGCGGCTGGTCAGGGGACCTGACATTTGGCAAAGGATCAACGTGTTAGATGACAAGCCAAATTCCACCAGCTTCCTAAAAATACTAGCAGGCTGACAAACAATTGCTGGTGCTACTTCTGTGATGGATGCTGGAGCTAAAAGCACAGGAGTGCCAAAAGCACAGGAGTGCCTACTTCATGTTCCTGTTGTTCCCAGAGGAGTGCCAGCCAACCATAAGTACCAGGAAGGAAACAAAATCAGCTGCCATTAAAAAAAAACAAACCTGCCAAAGGCTGGCATTTGCTTTAGGTCTTCGACCTCCTGAATCCATATGATTCCCTTGCTGGGATACTCCATCAGGGAAAGGGAATCCCTGGCTTAGCTATCATGTGACATATGACTAACCAGGGCCTTAGAGGTGGAGATTCCCAAATGGGTACAAACAGGGGGAGCCCACACTGCTCCCCAATGGAGCCTTCAAGGCCTGACTCAAGGAATGACATCCAGAGGCCAGTAGGATGCTCCTTTTCATTCACCCAGCGCATCACAAGTGGCAACAGAACCGCCAGTTGTGAAAACAGCTCCTCCACCAAATGTATCTGTCCAGGAAAAGCTGAGATTTCCTAACTTACTCTACACATACCAACAGTTTTTAGGTGCTGTCAAGCTCAGTAATATTCACACTGGTCATTTTCAGATGAAAGCAATTTACTAACATTTCCCTGAGCCACTTAGATATTTTGGATACTGACCTGAAACAGAAAAGAGTTCGAAAGCTTCCTGTTCTTAAACTTGGTTTTGTTTCCTAGGGGCTGTTACAGATTACACTCTTTATAGTATCAAGAGGCTCAGAATTCTGTCATTAAACTGCATCCCTGGAATCAGTAAAAATTCATGTCACAAACAAATAAAAACCCCTATTGTATTCCAGCTGCAGGGAAAACTTACCTTGCCAGCAGCATAATCTTTTATACTGAATGACAAGTTGTACTTAATGCATGAATTCATCTATCTGTAATTGCATTCATGTTGAAAAGTTTATGAAAAATTAAAGTATATCTGTTTAGGAATAATTAATTTAGTATTTTTAACTCCTTAAATCTCAATTTGCCATTAAAGTTTTTGATCTCAACTAACAAACTCAATCTCAACTACAAAATACATCCAAAAAGCTTTACATTAGAAAAAAATTCTTACCCCCTTTTTCAACAGTAAACTTTTCAACTCAATTAAAAATGTTTGTGATTTATTGCTTCATTATGTCTTTGCAATATACAGGAAAAGAACACCTATATAAAAGATTGATGTTTTGGGAAAAGAGATTTAAGCCTAGTATCAGAAATACCCTCGTGGGTTATGGTTCTTTGCATGTGGTATCTGCTTCTATACAATGAACTAAATGAAACACTAGCCTCACCAAATCCTTACCCACCCAGGTGCTTCGACATTTTGCTCAAGGTACTATCATAGTCACCTTATTTTAAAAGAAAGTAACAGATGAAAGCAGATTACATGGTTGTGGAGAAGAGGCTTAGATTCTGTCTCTCCCTCCTTGCCTCATCCCTAAATCTAAAATAAGACAAAAAAAGTTTTAATATTTGAGATTATTTTAAAGAGGAGGTTATGTCAAAAGGTCCTTTTGTTGCTTAGTGGCTCAGCAGCCCAAAGGCAGCTAAAACAACATTGCTCGCTACTTAATTTCCTATTTACTTCTAACAGGGTTGCAAAAGACAAAATTCAAATTGTAGGAAGAAAAGTCACGAAAGAGCCTGGCAAAACTTGCACAAACCAGCAGTGCCAAGTCTTACACCATCCTATTCATTAGCTCTGCTTGATGCTTTGCTTGCAGCAATTCAAATTTTGCAAGCAGTGACATGGAGCTTACCTTATCGTTTGTCATAATGCTTTTCTAAAAGACAAATTATCAACTTCACAAGCTTAGGAGAGCTTTCCCTGCAGCTGTGTTACCTAGTGAACACTTCACTGAACTTACCAGAAAGTCGAGAAGAAAGACAAGACAATTTATAACCAAAGAAGACATAGCAAAGCTTTGCCTGGTTTTAGCTATAGTGGGATTCCTACACAAAGCCATTTAGCACCTCATACCTGAGTATGAGTTGTACATGAAAGCAGAGCCTAACCCTGTTAACAGTTATTCCAAAAGTTTAATGTCTGCTAGGTATACTCTGTCTGCATACTTCATGCTGTTATTTATCTCAGCAGCTGAGAAAAAAAGGAAAACACAAGGAAAGAGAGCTGAAGAACAAAATTAAAAAACACAGAAGGAAAATGCAAGGGCCCATTTATTTGCTGGGAGAGACCCTGTGGAGGCAGCAGCACCCAGTTTCCTTGGCACCAGCTATCCATTACAATACAAAGCATAATAAAGGAAACTTGTGAGTAGTGCTGCACATGCCCCACAGTTTTTCCATTAAGATCACAGGCTACTTGGAGTTCATTCTCCTGATTCCCATGTTGTCCTACTCATCATTTAATACACACCAGTATCTTCTGAGTATAGTCAGTCATACTTCATACATCTTCTATATAAACTAAGAGGTAATATAAATCTGATTTTCTTAAATTACTTAGCAGACACTACACCATGTTTAAATTGAGCCTTAATACAAAAGAAATCATTTAAGACTATAAAACAAAATCTATATTAGACAGACAAATCAAAACATCATAACCCTTCATACTACCTCTGCTGCTCTTCATCTCACCCATAAATATAGGTTTTGAAACTCCCTCAATAAGTTGCAGGGTGATGATTATTCTGTAGATTTTGAAACAAGATCTCTCATGTCCTCTCTTGCCTTTTAAATCTGATCTCCTCTCCAGAAACAATTGTTTTTCTCAGAACACCAAATTTTCTGCATAAACCAGTAAGTGGGTGAACGTAAAATTTTTCTAGTAATCATTGCTCTATGAGTGCCTTGATGTCATATTTTTCCAGCTAAAGCACATGAAAGTTTTCAAAGTGTCAGCTCTCAAACAAGCCCCACTTCCCAGAGATCAAGTTATTGTTGTGTGCCACCGGCCCCAGGACAGCCTGGGACCAGCACCTTCCCACACCCTTCTTACTGCACTGGCCACTGCACCTCACCTTCCCTGGGCTGGAGCTTTGAGCTGCAGAGACATCAGCTTTCCCCAGGATAGGATTTCTCACACCAGTTAAGGCCATTTTGTCACCCTGCTCCATAGCATAAGCCAGAATCCTGTTACTTGCCACGTGTTGATCAAATGCACATCATTGCTCATATCTCCTAATTCCACAGCCTCTCTACTCACCTTAGACACAGCTCATGCTGATGAAAAAACAGAAGGAAGAAAGTCCAAGTATGCTATGTAACACTACAGAATGGTTAGGGCTTGACATCAGCTTCACAGACAAGGAGAGGGATAACACATGTAAAAGTCACTCATGTGTTGCTTTAGTTTTTCATGTCGATCAAGAAATAAAATCAAGGTCAAGCTTAATCTTTAATGCAGTCAGGCCTTTGCCTACCCAGTAATTTTGTGTCCCTTGAAATGTGAACTTCCTCCTCACAAAGCACAAGATCAGGACACCGCACAAAATTTGCAGAGAAGTTCAGGGGAAAAAAAGCCAACCAGGAGCAAAAGAGCCCCAAACCAACAGAAAAAGGCACTCTCCTTGCACATCTCCTGTAACACACCAGGGACTGCAGGCAGAACTCAAGAGTCTTTGCACAGTAGCCATTGAAAAGCAGAGCTGAAGCCAGATTTTGTGCTCTGACCAGGGCTTTTTCTTCCTCACTCCTAGCAGAATTATCCAGCTTTTGCTGTTCCCCAACACAATTCACCATATTTGTTAGGGAGGCTCAGATGACAGAAGATGTTCATTCATCTCAGAGTGCAGCCAGCCAGATTTTCAGAGGAAATCTCGTGGGACTATCAGGACAGCTGTTCCTTCAAGAAGTACCCTTCTGTTTTCAGTTTCATTCCCATTTTCAGAGTCAGACAGGAAATATCTAATAACAATCCCAAATTCTGAAGTCCCAAAGGAATGTAAAACAAGCCTCTAAGGCAAATTTATAAACAATCTGATCTAAACACCCACAAATTCAGAAACACCCTAATAACATTTGTGAGGAAATGAATTGCAGACTTCAAGACAGATTTTTTTTGTACCAGCACAAGATTCAGAATAAAGCCTTAATGAAAGCAACTACCTTTCAAATACCAAACAACAACAATTCAAAGCCAAAACAAAAGCATGAGCTGATCCATTGAGATTTAAGTACACCAAGACACCATGTGAAATCCCAAGTCATGTTTTTAACACCTTGAGGCTGACTCTGATCTTCAATGCTGGAGAAAGAGGGTGAGAGAAATGGTTTTCAGTCACACTTGTGAAAGACTCCAGAGATTTCAAGTGACTTCCACATGCACAATGCAGCCCTTCCTCCACTGGGCCAAGAACCTGCTCCAGTTACTATATTAGGTATCACTCTCCTGCCCATCATAGAACTTTGGTGCTCTGACAAACAGTACTCAACACACAGATAACCACTTTGGCCCTGGATGCCCTCGTATAGTCTCAAAGTTTAGAAGAATCCTCTCTTCCCAGGGACATTATTTAAAATTGCTGAGCTTTGTGACAAAATCACCAGTAAAACATGTGTGAAGAAAGGCAACAGCAAAGAGACTGTCAGCATATAAATCTCAATTCCTCTTGGTTCAAAGGAGTTGCTTCATATTTAAAACAACTACTCTGTACACAAGTATTCTTTCCACAGCCAAAACACTTTTTTTCTCTAAGAAACCATGATTGCAATTTTTGCTTAATTGAGTTTTTTAAACTCATATCTTCTAACATATCTAAAATTACCTAAAAAAAAGCTAATTAATTTTCTTGGTGGACCACAAACATTTTACTGAAAAGATGATGACAGCATCTAAAGATGTCATAGTAAAAAGGAAAAAAAGAAACAAAGAAACAAAAGTCAGCAAGAAAAAAGCAACAGTTACTTCTCACTATTCTGTATTATAATAGAACCTCAGTTCTAACCACTACCAAATGGAGATTCATGCTGCACACACAAACTGGAAAAGTTGACTCCCAAACATTCACCATGTTACAAAAAACATTAACATACTGGCTTTCGTGCACATAATGTCAAAGACTTCCAAAAAAAATGTTGCTATCCTGCTGGAAGGAAGTGATAATTCAAAAACCAAAAAACACAATTTCATTTTATTTAATATATGGAGTTTTTACAGGTTTATTAATAAAGGAGAAATAAGCCATCAGAGCATTTACACAAACTTCTATCCCCACAAGCCTGTATACAGTCTTTTTTAGCACCTTGGTTTTTCCATCACCTTTCCCCACCAGCCCCCCTTGTTATATCTGGTCTCAACTGTATGTTTTCACCCATGCCATGTAAGATACCAGGGCCACAAGCCAAATTCCACTCTCAGTTACACAGATTCAACCTTTAACGTCAGGAGAGTCACACCAGTGTAAACCAATAATAGATTTTGGCTGCCCTTATAGACCTGATTTTGGCAGGTGGATGACACAGGATTGGAAAGTTGTATTTATTTACCTTAGGAAACTGGAATTCATGTCCAGCTTAAAAAAAGATTTGAAAGAAGTTTAATGGCCCAAAAAGCTAATCTGTAATGGAATTCCCCACAGAATAAAACCACTATAGAGGAGAGTTCTTGCACAATTCATTTATATGCCCTTAATTCCTGTTTAGAAGAGGTCCAGGAACAAACAAGCAGGATACTGCAGAGCAGAGGCAAGGTGTAATTGTAGCAAAGGCACAGGGGTAGGACTTGGAGCCAGCTCTACTTATTGTCAGCCTGGCTGCTTGTGAAGGGTTGCCATTCCCCTGTGGCTTCTGAGAGCGCTGAATTACAGATACAATGGCAGGGAAAGGGAAGGGAGGTAAAAATAAAGTGCCCTTTGAGAATTTTTATTAAGCCTAACAAAGAAATCATGCAACTTGGGAAGATGTAAATCACTTCTGAGCTGAAAAGCTTGTTATTTATGCAATATAGACAGCTATTTCAAAATTGCTATGGAAGTCATTAGGAGTACAGATTTTAATTCAGCAGCAAATGCACTATACAATGTGTATAAATAAAAAGTATAAAATTGGAGTGAAGACAGATTTTCAATGTCAACACACCATTAAATTGCAAGTAACAGTCAAGCTCTATATTATCATTAAATGGTGGGCTGCTTCTTCAAATTAGTACTCCTGGGAAAGGAAATAACACATATTTAAAAAAGAAGCTTCTGACCAGTGCACCCTAACAGGCTTAAGATCAACCAAGGGACGATCACTGCAGTGAGGCAGAGTCACAGCAGGAACATAACATTACTTCACCAAGACGGATATTTAACACCTGGTAGCCCTACAAAAAAATGTATATGTTAGGCAGGAGAAAAAATAAGCCTGTATTTTAGGGAGCAAGCAGCAGAGCAGAGGAAGATACCTGCAGGACAGCAACACAGTAGATGAGGCTGAGAGGAATGTGTGGAATTAACGAGAGCACTTCAAAGCTTTGTTTGAGATGTAATTGGCAGATATGCCATCCACAGAAGTTTAGTGTTGGAACTCATTTAAATAAAGAGCTAATTAGTAGTACTGGGATGGTGATTGTCACCCACTAAGATGAGAAGCATTGAGATTCAATGTCCAAGTCAAAAGATTGATGTGGATTATGCAGCCTCAATTCTATTGAGAAGGATGGTGTGAAGTTGTTTAAAGGAGCTTCCGTTAGACACCTCCTTTGCACTGGATAAGATCTGGAGGCAGATTTGCTTGGCAAGGTTTTGCACCAAGTCAAAGTCATTTAGCTCCTCAGCATCAGGGAACCTTGGTGCACTAAGAGCTGTTTCAACAAGTGATCACAATGGAGCTTTTGAGTTTATTTCCATAATATTTCGAAAGCTCCCCTATCTTCAAGCCGCACAGCTCACTAGAGCTGGGCAAACAAGAACTCTTGACAGCAGAGCCAAGCCAAAGAGCTTAGCTGGGATCAACAAGCTGTTAGAGCTGACTATACACATTTGAAAAAAATATTACATAAAGTGATATGTATCTTAGGTCACTGTGGGAGCCAGGAAGCAGTGCCAAGACATTCTTGCAGGCTTCTCCCTTCCTTGGCTTGCCCTCATTCATGGACAGAGAGCCCAGCCCAAGCCAGGGCTCAGTGGAAGCTTCTGCTGGCTTTACCCACCTCTGACGACTGTCAGGTCATGTTGCAGTGTCACTTATATTTAGATGAACAGGTGGGCAAGCCCCATTTCCAATTTAATCAAGTTAACACTTCATATTTCTTCATGGTTTCCATATTCTAATTAGCTCACTGTTGCAAACTAGGGAATGGGCTACTCCAGCCCGTTAGAAGTTACAAATGTTATTTTCTCTACAAACATTAACATTTTTCTTCTCTTTCAGTTTCAGTGCACAAATTTGAAAGCCCCTGACTCTAATGTCCCATGTGAAAATTTAACAGTGAAAAATTCCTGACACTCATGTTAAAATTGATAGAGGAGATGAAAATTTAGCATTACTTTTATATAGAGAACTGATGTGTTAATGTCATAATAAATACTGCCACTTTCCCACTTCCTACTGGGAATTCTATGGGATTACAGGAAGTTTATAGAATGGTTTGGGTTGGAAGGGGACTCAAAGGTCAGCTAGTTCCAAACCCCTTGCTAATGGAAGGGACACCTTGCATTAGACCAAGCTGCTCAAAGCCCCATCCAACCTGGCCTTGGACACTTCCAGGGATGGGGCACCCACAGCTTCCCTGGGTAACTTGTGCCAGTGTTTATCCTCACAGTACAGGATTTCTAGCTAATATTTAACCTAAATCTACCCTCTGTCAGCTTAAGCCCATTAGACCTTGTCCTGTCACTACATGGCTGTACAAAAAGTCCCTTTCCTGCTCTCTTGGAAGCCCCTTTAGATACTGGAAGGTTCCCTAAATTCACCTCAGAGCCTCATCTTCTCTAGGCTGAATAATTTCAACTCCCCCAGCCTTCATAGGAGAGCTGCTTCAGCCCTCTGAGCATCTTCCTGGTCATCCTCTGGACCCCCTCTAACAGGCCCCCATCCTTACCCATCTTCTCCCCACCACAGCTGGGTGCAGAACTCCAGGTTGGGGTTCACAAGACAAGAGCACCAGAATCCCCTCCCTTGATCTGCTGATCACACTGCTTTTGATGAGGCCCAAGATGCTGTTGGCTTTCTGGGCTGCAAGGGCACATTGCCAGGTCATCCTGACTTTCTCATCAATCACCACCCTCAAGTTCTTCCCTCAGGGCTGCTCCCAATCCATGCTCTACCCAGCCTCTATCTGTACTTGAGACTGTCTCCACCCAGGTGCCAGACCTTGCCCTGGGCCTTGATGAACTTAGGAGGTTTGCACAGAACCCATCACTCAAACCTAAGTCCCTCTGGATGGAATCCCACTCTTCCAGTGTGTTGGCCTCTAGAAATTTGTGTTCAATTCTTAGAAGCAAAGACACCATGTCCTGCCATGGAGGTCTCAACAAAGTCTAGAGAGCCTTTTTGGCCTCCCCACTCCCTCTATCCCACAGCACGGAAGAATCAGAGTAACATTCCTCAATATGTTATGTCACCAGGCTGGCAGAGGCCCAGGACTCTTCACCCCCAGGCTACCAGCATGACACCTTTCACTAGCAGAGCTCCTGCAACCCACACATCTTTCTCAGAGGTCTGGAGCCAGAGAGTGACAGACTCATCTCACCTGAGTGCATGAGAACAGACCCACTGGGCAGCTCTGTGCCTCACCTTGGGCCAGGTCCTGGTTTCTGTTAGTGCAGTCCAGCCCTGGGGGTAAGTATTTACCTCATCATAATTATTGGAACAGAAATAGAAAAATGAAACTAGAGTAGCCTCTCCAGTGAACCCAGCAAGACATCCTACTCCCTTAAGGCACACCGGTTATTTCTTTCTATTTCTATTGAAAGCAGAATTAACTTTCTGGTCTTGGGGACTTTTTATGACACAATCTCAGATTCACCACAGTAAGCCACTTACAAAGGTATCAAAGGTGTACATGCCCTGTGGGAATCCCAAAATCTAACTGATGACTACTAACATTTTCCCTTGGTGTTTTAAAAATCTAAGATATTTGATCATCAGAAAGTGTTGATAGAAACCCCCAAGTTACAGTCTCCATTTTCACTCATGTTTTATGATAATTTAAAATAACAGTGGTAGTAAATGTGTTCACAAAATGACATGATGAGCAGGCAACTCTTCCCATTGCTCTGATGACAGGTAGGGTTAATGTCAGCAGAGTAAAGGATAATTAATCTTCTGTCAGTGCAGCTGCTTCACATAATTTTATCCTAATAGTGAGTATCACATATCTTTGCCAAGCCAATTTAAAGGAGTAGAAACAGAATACTGCATTCAGATGTAGTTTACCGTGATCACTTCCACCCTCATTGTAGTGAGTTCTCAAAACTCATGATTTTATACCTTTCTGGTGCTGTTTTGTTCCTATGAACATCTGAATAAATTTGTTAAATTTACTGCTTCTAGTGACAGGAGCCTCCTCTGGGCCTTCTAATAAAAGACACGGCCTTTGGAACTCAGGGTAAAGAATCTAAGTTTTTGTTTGAAATCTTTGCAGGTATTTTTAAGGCAACATCCATGTGGCATCCAACTTGTTCACACACAGAGACAGGACCTTTATAAATCTATTCTTGCTGGAATATAAAGATGGACAGTAAAATAGCTGGTGAAACTGGTTTCTATCATAAAATGGACAATCTCTAACTGTTCCCACCATCCAGATGGAACTTCTCCCCTACAGGCAGAAAGTTGTTCCTTTAAAAACAGCTCCGTGAGAGGTAAAGGCAACTCATCCTCCTTTTTATCATACAGGCATATTGTTTAAGAGAAAATTGTAACAGAAAAGGTAGAAACCTTGAAAAAAACCCTTTGAGATGGAAAGCTTACAGACCATGCCCAGAGAAGCTGCAGGACATCCCAGATTGCTGCTGTTGCTGTTTTGCAGAAAGGCACATGAGACCCCCCACAGTTCCCATGTTCACTGTGCCATCCACAGAGCATTGCATTTCACTTGGCAGCATATTTCTTTTCTGCTGTCCAATTTTGCAAAATACGGTGGCTAAAATAAAAAAGAGAAAAATAAAGCTTTAGGAATGCAGAGTACAAAAATGTTTAGAAGGATGTAGAGGTGAGGAATATAAGCGTGGCAATCTAATGAGGGTTTAATCTGCGCCGCTCCAGTAGCTCTGCACAGACCTAGAGAAGTAGACAAGAAAGCAAGAAATTATCATCAAGAAGCCAGAAATAGAGCAACATGGAAAAGTGCACCAAATGCAAAAGTGTCACCCACTGGGTGGCCTGTGTCCAAGTTCATGGAAAGCAGCAATCAATCAGCTTTTGACAGCGGCGTTTAATGTTACTGAGCTAAGCAGCAGACTCCTCAGCAAAACAAGCTCACTGAGAAAGAAAGTGACAAACTTAAACTTTGAAGACATTAATTAAGAACAAATCTGAGGAGCATTTTCAGAGAGAAGGTTGTGTTCAAAGTTGCAGCTTTGGGCATTGCCACCACAGGATTTAACACTGAGCCCAGGAAGAACAGTGCAGACTTTAACAAGCTTTTCCATAGGTATTAACAGCTGCTGATAGGTCCAGGTCCCAGAGCAGACATGAAACCATGCTCCCTCTGTGAGAAAACTTCCACAGTTGAATATACACGCAGGCAAAATGCTTGAAAATTCTGCCAAGTTATTCTGCCCAAACGTGAAATTTTCACAGCCAAAGAGCACAAGAGTAGCTAGCACCAGGGTGTAGAAATGGCCTGAGTGGCTCTGGAGTTTCACAAGTAGTTTAATGTGCAAGAATAGAGGAAAAACAAAAATAAAATTAAAAAATAAATGTATTTGCAGGTATACATCTCCTGTTACTGAGAGTGGGAGGTAATGCAAACAAAATGTTTGAACTTACAGAGAGAATTGCCAGATATACAAGGGAGACCAATTAAATGCTTGGAGCATTGCTACTGCAAAATGCCAGACTCAGGAAACTGAAAAAGTTTTAAGGAAATACCTGGGCATGTCAGTTTGCCTTCCAGAAGCAATTCACAACAGTGGAAGCTGTTAAATACATCCAAGGGCATGTTAAGACAGACTTTTTCCCCCTCCATTTTCCAGGACATTTTAACAATTCAGATTTAATCTAGAAAGTCTCTGCTACAGCCAATATTCACAGGAATATTTTCTAAGCTAATTACTGAGACACATGTATTGCCAGAGCTATCAATCTATCTTATGGGGTTTTTTAAACACATACTAGGAGCCCATTTTGCTTCCTCATCAAAGTTTTAATGATTTCTTGGTCCAGAAGGTAGACTTGATGTAGAAAAATTGCATTTTTCTATTAGAAATGCACTTCAACACGTAACAAATCTAAGCAAACCTGTGTTCTAGAGCAATGACATGTTCAAGGTTGGAAAAAGGGTCCCCTACACTCTACTGTTATCTGTACATAGAGGATTCTGAGACAGGTGCAGGTGAACAACCTTGACTTTTATCACTTACCTGAGGCTGATATCACCAGGCCCTACACAGAGCTGGGGACTTGATCCGGTGCGACGACAAAAAGGAGCAGGTTTGAGAGGAGCATAAATAAGAGTGAAGGATACAGGTTCCTTTTGCTCAAGTCTCATGGCCAGTGTTCACCTAGATTGAGGAGTATCTTTTTTTTTTTGCCATATGCAGATTAACCTGGGGGACCCTCAGACCAGGAGATTATTGGGAATTATGAAGACAGAGATGATGTCAATAAGCACAGTCACCACTATCTTTGTAAATATGATGAAATCTCATTTTTGAGGGGTATAAGTTTATCACATATGAAGATAACATTGTTGGACACTCATGCTCAGAGTCACTGGATATGTCTACAATCAAATTCTCTGCTTCTCAGACACACTGGTACTCCTCTGTTGGATACTACTAATATTGAAATGTCTCCCTTCACAGCAGTGTTAGAGCACTTGGCAAACATTAACCACAGCACCCTGTGTGACTGTAAACACATTGCAGTATGGAAATGAAGCAGAAGCAGCCCTCATCCAAACAGGAAATTCTCACTCAAGGGGTAAATTGATCCACCTTATCTCACATCTTCAGCCAGTTCTTAAACATTAGATTATACACACTCCTAAGATCTTGCATAAATCATGGTATTTTTCAATAATGGTGAAAATAATTCCTTTGTTAACTTCACACAACAATGACAATTCACAACGCTTTCATACATAGAGCAAACAGACTTTCTGAGAAAAACATGCAAAATGAAAATTATCTTTGCAAAATTGAAAGCATGACATACCAGGAATTCTCCAGAATAATGACAATATGTTACTGTTTCCCTCCCAACATACACCACTTAAGTGAAATAAAAGAGAAAAAAAGTATCTGGCTAACAAAAACAGAAGTCAAATGTTTTTGCCCAAAACTGTTAAGAACTAGAATATTATGTACATTTCATTGATCAACAAAATAGAATGTTGATCAAACACTTTTGCTTTTCAATTTGATACTGGTAGAATACTTTATCCAGAAAAAAGGCATCTTTCATAACTGTCAGCTTTTGGCCCATGCATTCAGGGCAGTAAAGAAACAGCCACTACTCAAAGTCATTCCAGAAGGAAGCAACATCTGCAGCAATTGATATTTAGTTTTGTCTGCAGCAGAAAAAACAGAGACAGTACACAGATGAAAAAACTAGTGGTACTCATCAGTAATTAAGAAACTGAATGCAGTTCACCAAGTAGTTTTTTTAAAAATAGGAGAGACAAAGAAATAAAAGCAATTTGAATGAGGAAGTGAATGCTGTGCACAGTAGTCTGTGATCTCACAGAGGAAATACACTTGGCCAGACTTGCTGGAATGCACACAGAGTAACATTATTACTTGAAAACTGCATATGAGCTACCAGTGTCACCCTATTTGCAAAACAGAAGCCACAAAAATATGAGAATTGCAGCCATACTATAAACACTGCACTTTAGCAGAGCTAGACAGATGTGTCTGGAGACTCAATAAAAAAATTAATCTAGTAAACAGCAGGGAAAAAAATTCCAAGTATTTGTTACATTATTTCTTTGTTAGTAAGGAGTCTAGACCAAACAAAATCCAGTACGACAAAGACAGCTCTAGAAAGATATACCTGGCATGGACAGAATTCACCATGAACCTACAACCACCACATAAAATAAATCTTGAGGTCACTGACTGCAGAGATTAGAAAGATATTTAGCCCTTGCTTTCTGCTATTTGTGACAAAGGAAAACACCTCACTGAGTTGTACTCCAGGTTTCCTGCACCTGCTTTCCTACACAGGAAACAAGAGAAATGCACTTTTTCAGCTTCTTCCTCTTCTACCTAAACCAGAAAACATTACAGATAGGGTTTCATCTCAGCTTTTGAACTTCAGTTTGAACCTGTTTGACATTGATTTTGCCAGACAGAGACTGCTTTCTGGTCTTTGTGGAAGGTCACAAATAATCTTTGATCTCACTACTCAGAGAAAACAACTTCAAGAACCAGGCTGCTGACTGTAGGGAGTCTAGGTTAGGCTCTTTCCAGTGTCTTGCTTAAAATGTTGCTGGGTCACCAAGGCAGGTCTGGTTTTGCTCCATCTACAGAAAAGAATTCCCAGCACATATCAGAAATAATTTAAGACAATTTCAGAGCACAAGGAAAAAAATTCCTGGTTCATAGAGTAGTCCACACACGTGGAATAACTACTTTTAACCTTATTTTGTGAAGGTGGAAACCTATGTGCCTAATTTAAATCTTTATTTCATTTTATAAATACATATCAAGTCCAAGTGGGGAAAAATATGAGGATACACTCGTTGTAATTAAAATTAGACTTTACCACTTCAAAATGCATCCTCTCAGATGCATCACATTTGCTTTAACATTCATATGAGAATCCTAGGAGACTTCTTGTTGTGGGCTTTTTAAACTAATATCATATGCAAATTTGGTTGATGAATAATATGAACTGACAAACTGCATACAAGATGTTGATAAGCAAAATGGATATTTAGAGCAAAAAGGTATCTGAACTTTGTAATGGGGCCTCAGGAGTTACCAACCAAACCTTGCATATTCATGAAAATAATTATTTCACAAGGCAAAAAAAAAGAAAAATCACCTGAACAGCACATTCCAAAGGGGAAGAAAATATGCTAATTAATTTGCTGTGACAGGGAATAACTATAGCCTTAGATATCATATTTTCTTTTCTATCCTTTTAATAATAGGTTTAAACTCTAAACTCCTCTGACAAGAAATGCTACTTGACCACAAAAGAAGTACAATCATCGCAAACTGCCTAAAAACATGGAGAGAAAGGATCAAAACATTTCATTTTTAAGTGCCCAGTGAATAGTGTCCTCTGGGTGTCCATTAGAATATTCTGTGGTACTTGTGTGGAAGCCTCAGGTGCCCAGTAGGGACTGAAGTCACTATCAATTCCTTACCTATGGGATGGCCATCACCTTGCAGAAAATAGTACTTGTTCCTGAAGCAATTACATTAGAGCAGATGAAAGAGTGGATATTCCCTTCTGAGGGAGATATTTTGAGTTCTATCATAAGATAAAATCAGTACCACAGGTGGATTTGCAAATTACAAAGTTCTGGCAGCAGTTCAGATCATCTCCCTTATTCAGCAATAGATTCCTGGGGTTAACCTTTAGCATTCTCAATATGCCTCACTGAATAGCAAAGACCTGCACAAGGGATAGAAAAAATAAATGTAAGCATGCAGCAAGAGAAGCATTACTACTGTACAGATGACTTTCAAATTCCCAGCTTAGTCTGATTTTAAATCAAAGTTCCCTGAAAATAACCTGTGAGGCTATCAGGCAAGTTCTCAAGTTAATTCATTGGAGGAAAGGAGTCTTAGCAATATGAAGATATAAAATTTTCAATGAATGCTCATACATTCACATGGACATACTTAAATGCAATCAGGTATGAGAAACAGTTGAGAACATTCTTCAGAAAAGCAGGTGATTGTATTTCAGGAATGCTGCAAGCTTGATGCATTAGAACCAAGGGAATATTAGAACTGACCATGAGGCCCTCTAAACTATAATATTTTCTGCAAATATCCAGTTAACTTTTTTACTCATTTGTAAAGGCATGTTGGTGAATGGCTGTCATCCCTTGCAATGAGATGCGTGAAGTCTTTCCAAGCAGTATAACAAGTAACAGAACCTCCTAGAACTCTTTTGAAAGCTCTGGAATAAAAGTTTTGTTCAGACCTCTTTGCACACCACAGTAAAGTCCATCCATCCAACTCCAGTAATATATCCTTGCTGCACAGCTTATAGGGTATGAACACAGATTTCAGAGCTATATGTTTTTCCCTTTGGAAACACCTGTTAAAGCAGCAGTTACACTTCCTCCCTTGAACTCTTTCCATAATACCTCTCCACCAGGTGATGCTAATATTGTGATACTGAGTTAAGAAAAGTGAAAGGAAGCACCAATGCTTCTATTGGAAGTGACCACACAACTGTCAAAATCCAATGAAGTTCTAAAACAAAACCTCCACACTGAAGTGCTACCCTAAAATACATCCGAAGTTGCATCCTGTAGGTCTTGTCAGATAAAACTTTACAGAGTTCTAGGTAGCTGCAGGCAGACCAAAACAAAAGCTCTGCCAAGGCTGCAAAATTACTGTTTAAGTGTTTTAGCCTAGTGCTGAACACGTGCTAAGATAACCTCCACAATCTACTCACTAACACACTTCTAGGCTTGCAGCTTGATAATTCAAGTCTAAATCTCCTTCCAAACAACCATTTAGAAAATACACTTTGTTTTAAACTGGAGTTCAACTGTAAGAAGATGGCAGGATTAAGTCACAGCTGGTATGCTATTCTCCTCAAAAATGAGCTCTACCTATGTTCATTATTCCAGCACAGTTCAGATAAATATTAGGGTTTAGCCTCCAAGGATAGAATGACACCATGTTTGTCCTGCAAACAGCCATGAATGCCTGTGATATTACATAACCTGCAGGACAAAATCTCACCAAGATAAATGTTTGCACAAAGTGGTTAAGTTAAATCATTTTGGATGACTATTTTTGTGTAATAACAGGAATTAATAGAGGAAATCATGCACATTGAGATTCAGCTGTTTTGAGAAACTGCACCAGAACTGAACACATTTCTCTCTATTTTGTGGAAGTTTGTCAGAAAGAAAAGCAAGTAAGATGTTCTTTATACATTTGAAAAATAATAAATTAAAATTCTCATTTCTGTAAAAATAACTTCTTCATGACAGAGGTGATATTTTATCCAAGTGTTTGTTCAATGTTTTTGCTAAGTGCAGTAGAATATATTTGAGGTATTTTCTAAATGGCCTTTTCTTTCTGATTTATTCTGTGCCATTATTTAAAAAGAAATAAAATCCCTGGAAGAAATTGTAGGATGCATCAGGTAAACAATCAACTCTGAACACCATCAGCAAGACACTGGAAAGAGCAGTGTAAAGCTGGTCCATATTAGTTCCATTGAAAGATGCCTACAAGCAAGACAATGGTGCATGAGAAATCAAAATGTAACACTATTTTGCTATTCTACCATTATTTGATGATTAACAGAATAGATGTAAAAATACAATCAAGGTACAGTTTTCCATAACATTTTATTTACCTACATTTGACTTAAGAAGTTATTTATCTCTGATGTTAAATTTAAAAAAACTGTTTATCTTTTAAACCACGGTACAGATTAGGTGCTACATAAACGATTCCAAAAGTAACTCCTCTGAAGCCACAGCATTCATTTTTCTTTTCCTCTGGTGCCTACATGCTGACAGATGGAATGACATGTTTTGGGTCAGGGGGCTTTTCCACCAAGCAGAACAAGTCAATTTACATTCTCATCAAGACCTAGCAGCCTGTGTTTGAGTTTCCTTCATTATATTGGTAAAGTATCCCACTTTAAAAAAAACTAATTCACCCTGTGAAAAGTAAATACTTGAACCTTATCACATCTTTCTGTATAAGGCTCTAGGCCAGACTGTCCTAACCAGAAAACTCTTTGATTTACTTAATCAAGAGCACTGCTAGTTTGATGTTGCATAAATTCCCACCCAGATACTAAGTGAGTCAAGTACAACTCACCCACAATCAGGTACCAAAATCACCCTTCATTCGTGCTCATGTAATGCCCCAGACAAGGGGAATGCACAGGCCTGGGGAAGACTATTTCCTGTGGGCTCTGGAATTATCCATGCTGGATGACAAAGGAGATAATGGAAAAATTAAGATGCAAAAAAAAAGATAGGCAATGAAGGTCAGCTTAAAAAAAAAAACACCTCTAAACTTGTATGCAAAAAACACAAGCCAGAACAGAGAAAACATGATTTTCTTAGTTAAAAAAAAAAAATCTATATGGTGAGTCTAAAAGTTATAAAGCAAGCCTTGAAAGAGTGAATTGGGGACAGAGAATTAGCTGATCATTATTTCAGGAAACCTTCATGTCATCTACAGGATTTCATTAATTTTTGAGGAGAGAGTGGCATTCAAACACATGGAGAGTTGTGGGAGTGTCAGGACACAGAAGTGAATCTCACTCAACAAGCAATACACATCCAACATACCACTATCAAAGACACACTTATCCTATAAAACACTCATCAAATCAAAAAGATAATGGCCTAAAAAGTAGGGAATGTTGTTGTAAGGAAATTAAAGGAAAATGTAAATTGGTAAATGGCTGATCAGTCTCTAGAGGGTACAGGTGGCATGAGTTATTAATTTATTCTGGGCTTCTACCATAGCATTTAAAGTGTTGCTCCTACAGAGAACTTAGGGGTGTTCTTACACCAATTAGAAAGATCAATCTCCTGATTGCCTATCACAGAACAATATAGGGTTCAGAATAACTAACCTGCAACAAAGATTTTAAAAATGATTAAAACCAGTTGGGTAGAGGAATTAAATAGATCTTAACTTAGAAGTAAAAAGATCTCTCAAAAGACATTCTGACCTGTAGAAAACAACATACAGGCTAACATGCTACACTAAGGGTCACAGTTTTGAGAAGGTACATGCTAAAAGCATATCAACTAATGGAAACTGATTTTATTTTGGTTTAGGGTTTTTTTCTCTCCAGTGAAATACTGTAAGTAGGAATTCTCCTCAAATACTTGGCAAGGTCATCAGATGATCACAGTGCAAGTATTTAAGATAACACTGAAGCAGAAGAAAATGATGGCCTTTTCACTGGTGCTCACTACAGAGGCCACTGGGGGATTTTTATATCAGAAATAAGATTAAAGTTCTGCCTGACACCATTACCATGCCAAACCCTAAGTAATCTGCTCAAAATCACTGACTACATCAGAGACAGCTCTCATATCTACTAAAAATATGACAGCAGCCAAAGGAACTGTTTCGGTGTCAGATGTGAAAGGTACCAGACACTAAATAACTGAGCTTATTTTCAACTTTTTGTTGCCCCAAACATGTCATTATAGCTACTTTTATTTACTTCTTAAAGACTTAATTAACACTTCAGGCAAGAGTTACAAAAATAAAGTTTGATCCTGTTTTACCAATGGAATTGGCGGGAAATTTTGCTCATTTCAAGACAATCAGACCAATCCAAGAGGTCTTGCATAGGTACAGAAGTTTGAAGAGAACAGCAAGTGCAGGAGAATTCCAAAGTGAATCTGGCAGATGACACAGTTTGTCAGGCTGACAAGTTGATGAGCACAGTAGCCTGAAAAACCAACACCACTCAAATTGAACTCAGGTCAATCCTTCCTGTCTTGATCAAAACAATACCTACATTCCACGGCAGACAGACAGAATGCACAAGCCCACACATCCTTTCCCTGACCATCCCTCCTCCCAAGCCACTGGCCCCTGTAAGTGCTCCAGTCCTCCGAGGCTGTGACAAACTGTGTCAAACCTCCCCACAGCTTCTGAAGTGCAGTCACACAGGAATTGCCCAGCATGAAAATACAAGTCTCTAAAAAGCAGAACTGGGAAGATACAAGTACAGACAAAACCAAAAGCAAGCACAGAGCAATGCAAGAGAAAAATACAACACACCTAAGTCAACCTATGTGATTTATGTTGCAACCCAGAGCAGTAGCACAAGACCCTCACTCCACAAAGCCAGAGGCTGATGGTCAACCAGTCTGACTTTGCCCCATGAATCACAATTACAGCAACACCTGTGGTAAATTACTAAAACCCACAGTGCTCAATAACCCCCTTAACACCTTTCACATTTTATTATTTTTTAAGGCATGGGGGCAAAAGGGAATGGTAACACAAATGTGTTATTTTTTTTCAAGAAAACTTGCCTAGAAACAGTTGCTCCAGGTTTCTTGGCTTTCCCTGTAGAAAGTGATTTTCCTTCAATCTGTGAGCAGATGTTTATATCCTTGTTGCATTCTAATGCACTGAATTATTTACTGTGGTAAGATTAGTTGTGTAGAGGCCTGCTCTCATTTGCTAGACCTGCAGGCTGGGCAAGATGAGCAAAGAGTGTTTGAGAGGGGACTCTGTTCTTCCCCCACATCATCAAGATTATAGTTCAAGGACACTCTCAAAAAAACTCTTCTTTCACCACTATTACCCAAATTTAAATGTTACATCAAGTTTATAGTTTTGCTTGTGCAATGTCAGTTCTATGAAGAACAGGGAGAGTGGAACCTAGAGATGGTTGTAGCCCAGAACTCTGGCATTGCTACCAGATGACTGTGGCTTTACAGGGGAGCTGTAGCAATCCAGTTTGCCATGCAGCTTCATGTTCTTCCTTGTCTAATAGCAAATGCTCATTAGCAGGAGCTGTCTAGGTGTATTAATTTTGAAGTTCATCTCCAACAACTTATCTCCTTTGTATAAAGCAGTCATGATTGATGGAAGCAGGGAAATGGAGGAAACAGTAAAATCAGAAGGTACCAGACCAGCTGTAGATACACATTCACTTCATTTCAACCAACTCTGCATTATCTTCCAGCTGTCAGAGCCATAACTTTAAGTAAAAACAAGATTGCTTTTTCTACAGCTTGTAATTCTATATTCATAAGAATTCATGTCCAGTGACAAAACTCACCTGACACCACCACGGAGTTTTCCTGTGGCACTCAGTAGTGCTTATGCTTTGAGTCAGGTACAACCAGTAATACCTGACTCAGTGATTTTCCCTGTGCAGACTGTTGGCTGACAAAGGCAACTCATGGTATAAACAAAGTTCCTGAACCCTTGCAGGCCACTCAAATCTGGCTTTTGTTTCTCATGTCTGCAGCAAAAACTCAGTAGCACACATTTCACACTTCCATGAATTCATGTGTGAATGAGAAAATGCAATTGTGACAACTTTCAGAGATCGTTCATCTAAACTTTCATCATTGTTCATACTTTCATCTAAAAACTTGAGGAGCAAATCTCTTGTGCCATTTATTAATTGGAAAGAGAAAATTCATATACAAAATTCCCATAGGACAACCCTTTAATAAGTGAATGCAAAAGCAAACATTATTATGTAAATATTAAATGAAACAGGAGCCATGAATACGGAAAATGAGAGGATACAAAAGCCACTGTTTTTCCAGGAACATAACTATTTTGTTCTGAGCTAACCCTGTCTCCAGGATTCTTTCACCCTCCAGCCAAGCTCCTCACCTGGCCTATTGCCTATTCTTCATTCCCTTTGTCTCCTTTTACCTTCAAGCTTCTTGCACCACCTGGCTGGGCCTCCATTGTCCAAGGCAGTGACATTCCCCTGCTTGCCCCATGTGGTATTTGCTCAGCAAGGCAATAGAGGTATTTAATGCATAAATGTGTGTCCTGTCACCACACACTGCCATGGTTCAAACAATGGCTAGTGCGGGTCCTGAAGTACTCTTTCATTCCACTACAGTGCTTTTTTTCTATAATTAATCTGTTCTGAGGGACAAATCCAAAAGTCTCTTGAATTGCTCCCTCAGAGCAAAGAGGGGGACTATTTAGTGTGAAATAGAAGAACATTTTTAGGAGCAGAGTTTGTACTTACTTACTGGGTCTCAACCCAGACTTTTACTAGGGCAAGTCTTCTACTCTCATTTTTTAAATCATTGTTGAATCTGGGCATGAATATTTAGTCCAGCAGCACAAAATTCCATCTAGCCTGTAATAAAAGGTTGCAGAGCACAGTTCTAGCTGATTGTCAAGCCTACAGTGACCACATACATGGGAATCAACTAAGTCCATTCCTTAAAAATATTAGATGTAGCTAAATAAAAAGTAAAAAATCTCAGGGTGTGGGCTTGACATAATTTACAAGAGAGGGTAAATGTTCTAAACTGGGGTCTCCATTGCCTCTACACAGCAGAGGGGCTGTGAAGCAGGGGCCTCCCACACAGCCCCTCCTAAATGTTAAATGTTCACATTTAACAGGGGTCTCAGCCCACAGAGAATCTGACTCCCAAAGGAGCAATACTCCATTAGCATGAGAATTAGTCAAAACTCCAGCAATAAGATGACTCCATGTACTGAATGGGGAACTGAATCTGTAGGCAGGGAAAGTTTGAGTGATTTTTGTTGTTATTGGTGTGTGTGGTTGGTTGGTTTGCAGTTTTTAAGAGGTAGTGTTGGTTTGTCATTAATGCACATCAAATCTGAGGATTTATTACCTATGAGTAGCTCTAGTGCAGTACCATAACTCTCACTACCATATATTCATACACCATATATTCAAAAGGCAACAGTTTTCCCACACTGACAGTCATTTCTCAAAAGCAGCATGAGGAGCTTCTAGCAGATGACTTCTTAGATCACTGAACACAAAGGAAAAAACCTCTTTTGTTCACTAAATATTTTACTCAGCTGCCACTGTCACTCTTCTGGAGTTACACAAGTCTCCTGAGAAGTGGCTCAGGTCTAATCCATGGAGCCTCAGACCTATGATCCCCCTTCTCCAGCTCATCCAAAATGCCTCAGAGGTGAGTGAGGTGTTCAATCCCTGCCTACCTACATATTTAACTTGCTTTTCTGCCTGAGGCCCTTTCTGTCACAAACCCCATGGAAGCTTCATGTGAGTCAGAGTGGGAAGAGGAATAGTCCTTAGTTTGTCTTTTCATGGTCTCCACAGGTGGTTTGGACTCAGAGCCCCTTTACTACTGCTTAAAAATCTAAAATAGAAAGAGTTTTCTTCTGAAATATGTCACTTAATTCCACTGTAGGAGAGAGACTTCACTTCTTGTAAAGTGCAAATCAAAGAGCCAATACATAGAGCTGGCAATTACGTTTACTATTTATTACGTACTGTGACATATCACATGATGTAATGCATTACTATAACACACTATTGCTAAACACTTAATATAGGTTTACACTGCCAGGAAGGAACACTACCTGCACCACAGTACTGTGTTAGTTACTATGAGAGTTGCCATCCTGAATTAGTTTGAAGGTCCATCAAGCATGGTATTGACTGACACCAGTATCAGATGTTTAAGGAGGGAGTCCCTATGGGGGCAATTATAGACTAATTTACCCATCAGGGAAATTCTTCTTTAAACTCCATCAATTATACCCTGAGGCATAGGGATTTATATCTCATGTGTTTAATCCTTTCTAACTTAACTCTAGGTTATCTTATTACGCTTATAAATGCTTAACCCTTTTTCAAAGCCTACTAAGCTTATTTCTCTTAGTATAACAATTATAAATTATGCATAACTTTTCGAACATGTAGATAAACACAAAAAAATACATGCTAACTGGAAAATTATTAATGGGAATTGCATAAAAATCCATCATGTATCACGGAAAATTCAGCAGAATGAGAAACCTACAAACATTCAACTTAATGTCTTCCAGCAAACTTCTGTGGATTAGATAAATAAAAAGCTGCATCTAGAATGTCAAAGTTAAGTGTCAAACATCAAAAGAAAAAAAAAAGAAAAAGGCAGTGTTTGGTATGTTCTCACCGTGTCAGTAAGCCCATTTATATGGGTGTTTCCTATGTTACAGTATCCAGAACGTCATCCAGCTTCTCAACACACAGTCACAGATGGAAGTCTGTTTTGTCAGACATGTAATTCAGCGATTTCATGGAGAGTAACACACGAGACTGCTGTGGAATTCAGTGAGAGACCCTGCATTCACATGGAAAGCAGAGGAAGTGTCTTTGGCATCCCCCCTCGGTGGCCCCTTGACAGGAAGGCTGTACACAGCTAAAGTTTCCTGCTTGCTGCAGAGCTGCTGGGAATGTACTGAGGTAAGGAGGCACGGGAGTCAGATCACTGTATTAACAGGAACTCTCCTAGGCAGCCTGAGGAGCCGAACAAGAAAGGTTTATAAAACACAGGGACAGAGGTCCTGCCTGTTCTGTACATATAATAGGACACAGGGCACATCATGGGTTTCAGCACGGAAAACTGCATGGGCAGTAGGACTTGCCACCTGACCAAACTGAGTTCTGGAAAACTTATATTCAGATGTGGAGAAAAATCTGAAATTCACATAATTAATCCCACATACATTAAAGGAAATATATTAATTTTTTTTTTTAGTTGCTCTGAATCTATACATCGGCTTTCTAAGGACACAAAAGAGAGTCTGAAGTTGATTAAAACGAGCAAATTTTCCTCCAGATATGAAAGGCTACCAGGGTAAGGGAAGGGTTTTCTGGATACAATTAAAATACTCTTCAAGGAATAAGGCTCAGCTGCCCTCTGACTGCTGCAACTGCCAAGTTTTTCAAGTGTTTCCTCCTCCTTTCCTGCTTTCACCCTGGGAACTTGATGGATACATAACTACCATTCCTAGAGGCCATTCTAAAGTGCCTGCTCTGTGTAGGGCTGTTCTCTGCTCTCTTGTGCACAGACATAAAAGAAAGACCCTCTTCCCCACTCAAAACTCAGTCAAATCCATACCAACATCTACTGACAGGCAGAGACAGGTTGGGAAGGGGAGGCACTTATCTCTCCTATGGCTTTTTAATGTGTATAAATTATTCCAGGTCTCTGCCAGAGAGAGATCAGGTAGACTCCATTCTTGTCCACAGTTCTCAGAAGCCAAAAGTTAACATAAAACTTTCCATTAAATGCTTGCTTTCTAACACAGCACAAATAAAAGCCCCTGAGGGAATAATTGATGTCATGGTTCACCGGATGAAGAACCAGAAGTATTTCACATCAGTCCCAAAACTTCATTTATCCTAACTGTCATGCAAGATGAAAACATTTGTTTCAGCTCAAGAGACCTCCTACCCCTTTTCCTACATATAAATTTGTTTGGTTTAGGATTAGGGGTTTTTATTGGATTAGAGGGAGGGACAGAGGGATGGAAGTTAAAGCAGTCAGGGGATTTTTAATAAAAGCTAAAGAACTAAATTCTTCTTCAAAAAGGAAAAAAAATGCCACTAGTTGGAACAATCACAGTTGTCACAGGAAATCCAAGTTCACATTCCCGTGCTCAAGCAAGCACAGAACAAACTGAACCCAGGTATCTTATATCATATTCCAGTATTGCATCCAGGAGTCTACAATTCCCAAGGATGGAAGGATGCAGTATCTCACACCATCTGAGCTGGCTCTCTAATCCGCACCCCAGTCTTGACTTGTTTTTCTTCAACTGCAACCACTTCCTGGGGTAGAACAGTCTAAGGATAATTCCATGTGAACCAACACTGATTTTTCTAATGAATACATTAAGGGGAAAAAAAAAGAAATCACCTAGTATGAAACTGAAGCTGTAACTCTATAAAACTGATGGGCACAACTTCAGAAGCAGCATTAGTGCAATAACAAAGGATTTCTTCTACGGTTCAGAGATTTCAGGATAGAATAGACCATACCAACCACGATGGTGCAACTGAACAGGGGAGCATTCTAGAAACTTGCTCACACAAGACACCTGCCCCCTGTGTCAGGCCCCAAAATCCTGCTTGTGCCTGCTCCTCTGTGCCTGGAGAGCTGCTCACCGAAAGAATGACCGTGCCAGTGCTACTGCATCACCACACCCAAAGGGCACTGCCAGGGCCTGGGGGATGCACAACAGACACCAATGGAAGCAGGATTACAGCTGCTGGAAGTGCAACAGGCAATTCCAGATACAATGTTTTGTTGTTTAACAGCAGAATGGTATTCAGGTCAAAAAAGCATTTTAGATGCAGCACACTGATTTCTGACTACATTCTACCTATTTAAAGCAGCTTCTGCCAGTCACAGAGAAAAGGTGTCTGCTGGAAATCCAGCACTTATTCTCTCTGAAGCAGTAAAAATATTATTTAGGAATGTCCTTATTGGCAACATTTCAAAGCCATTCAGTGCCAGATTTTTTTAAACCTCATGTATCATTAAATATCTCCTTTCCATGGCTGGAGTGTAAGACAGAGGGGGAGAAGTGCAGACAGAGTCCAGTCCCCCGACTAAGGGGTCACTGGGAGACACAGTTCACCAAATCTGCTTTTTAACAAGTCAGAATAAGCCTAAACATGATTCTTTCCCTTAGTTATTGTTGGTAGCAAATAGCTTATATTTTGTTACTTTAACACCGAAGATAAAACACCTTTCCCTATGGGATTGCATCTAGCATCTGAATTCCAGTTGCTCATCCACTAAAAATATCCTTATCTTTCAAATACCTAATAAAGGTTGCATTTCCCAGCAGAAAAAAATCCTTTTATTTTTCTAGTCCTAACCAGTTTCCTAGCACAGACACCACACTGCCTCTCAGGGCTCCTTCTGTAGACTTTCCAGTTCAGTCTGCTCTGGTCAATGACCCACACTCACCACAACTCCACATTTTACCACCTCTGAAGGTCTCTAGAGAGGTGCTGTGCACTGAACTAAGGCTCCCAAGGCAGCAATCAAGTCACAATAAACAGAAGAGGGAAATCCTTTTCTAGTGACACACACTGAGTGACTCAAAACCAATTCAGAGGCATTTTTAACATCTCCTTACAGAAATACCTTAACACACTGAGGCTTTTAAACTAACCCACAATGTACGGTGATCTGAAGTTGTACAATATGTGCTGCTGGTACCACAGACACAGCCTTTCATACAGACCCAAAAGGCCTGGCTGACAAACCATTCCTTTACAAATAAAAATTGTCTGAGTTAACCTTTTAGTAGGAAAGGGAAAGCTTGCAACTCAAGTAGAAAGGGCAGTCAGGACATCTTCCAGAATTCTAGTGAAGCAGATCAAAGCTCTCCACCATGGACCAGGGGAAAAATATCACAGCCACAAGAGCCCCAGCTCCCTCGACTGCAGAGGCAGAGCTGGATTGCCCACAGTGGGCAGGCACGTGGGGAGCTGCCCATGCCAATGGCAGTGCCTGTGCCCAGCATGCAGCACAAGGGAGCTGGGGAGCACAGGGCACAAGGATGCTCACCCGCACTCATCCCTCAGCAGCACTGGAGCCAAGCCCAAAGAGAGGATTGAAGGAAGTTCCTCCAAAGCTTACAATGACATTTTCAACTTAAATGCAGTTTAATTTCTGGTGTAACCTACAGAAATCATGAATGGTCTGACTAAAAAGTTGTAGACATTGTACATAGCTAAAGACTACAGCTGTTAGCAGAGACACAACCAAACCTCAGCCAAATCCCTGCCCATTTCACTGGAATCAAGTGAAATGACTGAACTGGGATTCACCCCTCATTCCCAAGAGCTGATAGTATCAGCAATCACATAGGAGAGAGAGTTTTCATCTGCTGCATCACTGCCACCAGAAAGGGGAGGAAAAATATGGGTATGAGAAAGAATCCAGTAAAAGTTCCAAAGCTCAGTACTTCTAGGAATTAAATCAGAGTGCCAAAATCGCTGCCTGTTGGCATTCAGATCTACTCCAATATCTTCCCTTCCAGGAATAACATCACATTTTAGTGGATGGAGGCGAACACTGCAGTACCACTATCTAATAGCTTTTCACCCATAGGAACACCAAGAATTTGGGTTCATTTGGCTTATATTCCAGCATTAACCTCTCATTCCCTCTACCTGTAGTCTGGTAATAGTCAGGTGTATTTAAATGGCTTGATCAATGTGTGATCAGCAATGTTTTAATTTTAAAAGCATGGCATGCATGGTATTGTATTTAGAGCCCTCTAAGATTCTATTTTAGAGCCCTCTAAGCTTCTTCAAAGAGAATTTTCATTTCATTGGCTTTTGAAATGGAAAATACTTTTTTTTGTTTTCTTCCATTAAACTGTTTCAATGCATTTAAAGTTTTCATTATATTTTTGAAGGCTTCCTCTACTTAAGTTTTCAGTTAACTTAATTTTCATAGAATATTTCTTAACTTCTCCTTCAATTGTAAGTGTGGATTCCACAGACTTCTTTTCTCTTAGCGTTCTTTAATCATGTTTTACATTCAAACATATATTAGAAGTTCACCAAAATTCTAATCTGTAAGGTTCTCCTGCTCTAAATTAATTTCTGGGACCAACCAAAAGAGAGGGGCATTGGGTTTTGATCATAAATCACTAGGAATGATTTCAAGAAGTACTAAATACTACATCTAATTGCACTAGTTCATCTCACTGTAAGCTACCTCATCTCCCTTGAACCTTTACTAAGCTGAGCAGTAAGCAAAAGTCTCAACCCTGGCAGCAGAATTCACTGAAGTATTAAAGCAAAAAGCCATGAGCAAACTATGATAAATGTGCAATTAGCATTGAAGAACAAATATTTTGGACTGGTAGTTTAAAACAGAAGGCCAGATACATGGCCTACAATACACAGTGAGCATCAGATGGCCCAACACCAACTGTTGATTAATTTCTAGCAACAAATAAGAGGGGCACTACAAAAGAAAATAGATTTCTGTGTTGCTGTAGGTGTAGTGGAAATGCTGCAGACTGATGTTACTTTTCAGCAATCATGTTAGGCAGAATGTTGTTTGAGCACGAGATGTTTGAAAATTGCATTTGTCAAGGGCAAATTGTTTTGCTTAAAAACACAGACTAGAACCAGGTTACTGCTGGGCCAGCTTGACATTGCATAGAAATATCAGAAGAGAAATACCTGGCATAAATCTACACAAAAGGAAAAGAAAATAAGGAAATAAACAGAACAGAAACTTCCTAGAACAGGAAAGAGCATCTGGATCTAGACAGGACTGCACTACAGCTGAACTGCCTTGTACCTATGCACTGAATGGCAATTCTCAAGTCTATGTATATTCCTCAAGAAAAAAGAAATTGAAGTTAAAAATTAGTTCACAATTTCTACTTTTGTTCACAGCATGGTTATTCAGCAAGGTTCAATTATAATAAGCTGTGAACAGTCACAGTTTCCTTTCCATGTGATCCATTCGTCTGATCCCAGGAGACTGGATTCATCACAAAAGAAAACCCCTCATTTCCAGGAAGCACAGCGTTGCAAGCAAGGTTCCCTCACCAACTGTAGAAAGAAATGTCCACTTTTTAAACTAAGGCACAAATAATGAAGCTTTCATTGATTCCACTTCCATTAGCACACCCAGGGAACCCAAACAGGTGAGAAGGTGAGAACAGGTCCATGTCAGAAGCAGCATATGCTGCCTCACACATTACACCTCAGGCACCTGTCACAGCAGCCTTGCTTCATCTGCCCTGCTCCTCACAACCAGATCCACACCCAATCTGTTCACAGGAATGGATCTAGCTTAATTAAATGGACATATGAAGATGTTCATAAAGATAGATTATATTTAACATCTACATCACTGGAAACGTCCTTGATAGCCTAATTCATCCTTCCTTTCAGACAACTGAACACTCATTCTCAACAGAGGCTGAACATGCTAGTCATGCTCAGAAGGGATTTTATTCTTACTTTCCACAATTAACACCTGGGAAGAGAGAGGCTTTAGCAGCAGCACAAAGGTTCTGTACGCCAATACTTTTCTTGCTCATCAGAAGAGCTGCTGGGAACATCAGAAGAAACACTCTTACACTGTCCTACTCCAGCTACAAGGCCTAACACAAGCACATGGCTAAGTAAACTGTCTCTAATAGCCAAAAAATAGAACAAAACACTGCATTGATCATACCAGTAACTAAATATACTTCAGCCACTTCAGTTAAAGACCCAAGCTTCAAATTCAAGCCTTTACAAAATTAATTTTCAGTTTCCTGGAAGGAGAGGAAAAATCACAGCTACAGAACAGCTGGATGGTCTAATTACTGCAGCATGAGAGCTTATTTTGGACAAAGCTCCCAGCTTCTGCAAGCCAAACAGCAATTACAGGTGAAAAGCTGAAGCCCACTGCCCCCACTACACAGGTCATTCCAAACTAAATAAGCCCAGCTGTTTTCCCTTTGGTTCATGGAAGATCCGTTCACAAATTAATTATTTTCTTGCAAAGCAACAGCAAAGGGTAGATGTGATGGTGGAATACAAAAAATATTCATTAGGTAAGGGAGGGAAGGGAAGATTTAGGTAGCCACCATAATATGGACGGGGTGGCACTAGAGTTGTCTGTCTCTGTCAAATTAAAGTCTCAAAAAATTATGGGAAAAAGGATCCTTGGAGAGAATTATACATACAGGGAAAAATGAACAGGAATCTGATAATACCCCCAAACAAAATTACTCTTTTTGTATTTCAAATGTCACAATTTGTCTCAGAGAGATCAAACCTAGAGATTAAGCACAAGCAAAAAAGATTCTGGAATACTCTTGCATTTTCTGCTTTTGGATCCTTAGCAACCTTAGCCCAGAGTAAGAAGCAAAATGTGATTTATCACAACAATGGATAACCTAACTTCAAAAAATTAATTATGGAATTTAAAAAAATTAATCAAGACCTATTTTTATACCTGTGTGAAGGTATAATGACTTTGGATTTTCCATTATCCCCCTTCTCTTTCTCCCTGTGAGGAGGTTAAGTAGAGAAGCCCCTACTCACTGGCAGGCAGGTCTCTGTTACAGCATTAGTCCCCATCAGTTTCACAGTTGATGTACCACCGGAAAAAATTAACACAAAGAATCAGGATTTAACCTCTGGTTTCATTCCACCCCCCAATTTTACACAAATTTCAGGGTTAGTAATAAAGATAGAAAAAACTGACTAAAGACATTGTCCCCAGGTGAGATTGGCACACCACACTTCAACAGAAAATTACTGCACTCCTTACTCTGAAGTTGTACTTTGGCTGATCTGCACATGGGCATTGATTCTGTTTTAAATTCACCTCAGTCACGTCAAAGAGGTAAAAGCCAAGACCAACCACACGTACAAACAGTCCCTTGGGAAATGCCAAACTGCTGCCCACCATGAGGGCAGGGAGCTTTGGGAACTGCAGCCATGGAAGAGTTGCTAACAGACAGGAGAGACAGTAGGAGCCCCTGGGAGATGCTCTGCAGCAGCCAGTGCAGGTGGTACAAGCAGCCTCCAGATTCTTTATCTGAAACCTAGAAGCATCTGGGAAAAGCCACATTTCAGCAATGCAGCAGAAAGGCACCAGCATTCCTGCTGCTTATCTGCAGGGATCTTCTGGGAGTTGTTCTTCCTGCATAAACTGTAATTACAGGGGCCTAATCAGTAAATTCCATGTTATGTTTCATCTCTTAAATGTCTACATTACTTTCAATTCCCTCTCATAATAGAGCAGAGTGAATATGTAGAGACAGAATAAGTGAAGAATTTACCAAGGGCACCCCTCGAAATGGAGTGGGCTCATTTCCAAGGCTGCACAGAGAAGTGAAGGGACATAATACTGCAAATGAACAACAGCCTCAGTCACCCAATACACCTGCAGCAACTGTTTTGGCACCATGGCTTTGAGTCAACAAAGATTCTATTAACAACATTTGCATATACAATTTCTTATTTTGATGACTTCCATGGAGCTACTATGACACAGTGGCTGTATAGGGATGGGAAAGAAGTTTCAATTATAGATGCTTTTACCATACAAAAAAAAAAAAAATCCTTGCAAGTCTCTGTCTACCAGTCTAGTAAAGCAGCCAATTTGGAGAAGCAGCTGGTGTGAATGCCACAGCAGTCTGAGCACTCTTGGCACCTCCCAGCATTTAGCAAGGCATAAAGTCCACAAGTGCAAAACCAGCCTATGCACAGTGTGTTATGTATTACCTGTTTATATATATTCTGTATTATATTGAATCCCTGAGGCACAGTCACCTCTACCATGTTTATATGCTGCAGTTTGGAAGGCAATTCCTTCCAGCACACAAAAACAAAGCAGAAAAGAAAGCTAATATTTGTTCTGCTCTCTGATTGATATTCACCTTTCAAACAGAGACTCCCTTTGACACATAGCAGACGAAAGAGAATGGTGGGAATTTGAATTTACTTTTTTAAGATTTGATTTTTATACAGTTACTTAACAGAGTATTAAAGTGTTGCAAACTAAATTCAATACTCAAGTAAAATAGAAATTAGTCTTAGAGACATCATCTATATATATATAGGGACAGACTTCTGAGAATTTATTTTTCAGCAAGTTTTTGGAAATACTGGCCATATTGCCATGATTTTGTTACTTTCACCATCTTTCTCATGAGGTTGCACATTAGTCAGAGTCTTGAACCCATCTGTGGAACAACCTCTACTGCCTGAATAGATTTGAATCCACATCTTTCAGGTGAATGCTCCGATGTCTGCAATGAAGCTGTCCTATGAATGTTTAAACAGGCATTTCACACTGCTGGTACTAGAAAAATCCTTCCCTAATCTGACTTTAGGTGCCTGTGGCCCCTCAATCGACATCCCCCGCCCTTTCTCAAGCCTAAAGGGAATGAAGTGGAGAATCTAAAACATGATCTCACACCCACCCAAGGAGACATCCTGCCAACCTGAACTGCACCTGGAACACAGCATGTCAAACTGAGTTCATCTTAGCAATTTGCATATTTAAGTGCTTAGCTCATGTTATGCCACTCTACACATTCAAGTTGATGTGAACTCGAGATGACCTTTGTACTTCCAATATTGCAGAAAAAAATACCTTCAGATTTTAAAATGCTCAGTACTCTACAAGACTACTTCAGATGACATTCAAAATATTCAGTGCTGTGATATGACAGAGAAGCCAGTTACCCGTTGTTCTTCACCCAATATACAACACTTTTTATGATTTTTTTTCTTCCCCAGTTTTCATTTCTCATGGAGTCCATAGCCCAAGCCAACAGAGCCAGCCAAGGTTTGGGCACACAGTCAAACGTGTCATGGAGCCACTGCAAAAATATCTTCCATTTCACTGCACTTTGCATCCCAGAATTTGCTGCAACCCTTTACACAGCTCAACTTGAAGCAACTCATCAGGGAATAGGATAAAAAAGGCATCCAGTAGCAGAAAAACAACCCAGTCCATCCTATCAGAGCAGTAATTTTGAGCTAATCAGCATCTAGAAATACTCTTGGAGTTCTAGAAGAATCTCAAAATACTCATGGATGAATTGCTCATAAAAAATATATCCGGAGTGAGAAATTTAAATGGATCCCAGAAATCCTTTAACACCACCTCATTATTGATAGATATCCAAGGCTGGGTTGGATGGGGCTCTGAGCAACCTGTCCTTGTAAAAAGGTCTCTGTCCATGGCAGGGGGATTGAAGCCAGGTGGTCTTTAAGGCTCCTTCCAACACAAACCATTCTGTGATTCCATGCTCCAATGCTTAGCCAGAATTATGAACTAATGGTTGCAACATAAAACCTAAGGAACATTCTTATATTTTAATTTTTTTACATTTACACATTTATTCTGGAATTAAAAATGAAAAAGATATTGATGTGGGACACAACACTTCTCTTTTCATCAGACTTGCAAAGTTATAAAAGTGATTACTCTTCAGGACAGCTTCTTGTGTGCAGGTGAAATTCTGTGCTCTGACACCTCAACAGCTTTGAGGAATAAAGTCAGGAATAAACCCCGTGAATGCAAAAAAGAAACTGGCCTGTGGACATTTTGATCACAGCTTTTTTCATCAGAAGCACAGAACTGCTATTTGATCACTGGATATTTTTCACACTGATTACAGCTGGAATCATAAATGGTAAGCATGCAAAAAATAAAGTGGTGCCAGACTAATAAGAAACTTCCACAAATACCAACACAAAAGCACTGAATAAAAAGTTGCACAGAGAAATTCTTGACACAGCTCTCTTGATGCTTACTCACAATCATTCTCCCTTATATGTGCAAATAAATTTACTTTGCCAATACAATGGCCACAATAACATACACAATTGGTTTTGACAGCAGCAATAGGTTTCTTGGCTTTCTCCCATGATTTACAACCAGAATAATAGTGTCACTCACTTTCAGATGTGGAAAAAAAATTCAGCTTGCTCAAGCTTATTTGAGCTGTGCTTAGGCACAAACTCTGTCCCATTACATCATTCCAACTACTGCTAGACAGAACTTCAGATACTTTCATTCAGCAATTACATACCCTTCACTTTTTTTGAATTGTCATTTAAAATATCAACTATAATTTCCCTCCCAAACAGAAAAGTGAAAACACTACGGCCACCATATATCAGGAGACTAAATAACAGTAGACAAATTAAGTTGCATTTGTTTTCTATTTTCATTGCTTTCCAGTGCTGCCATTGGCCAATAGGATGTAGCTGAACAGGAAGAAAAAACACAGCACATCAAATGCATTTGAACATCATTAATTGATCACAGCTATAATTAACATGCAAATAAAACATAGTTGAGGAGATAAAAAATATACAAAGCAATACTAAGCATGAATTGACTCCATACCCAGTTTTTTCCATCTAAAGAAACATTTCTCGTGTGTTAGACTCATGAGGACCCAAAATGTGTGTACTCTGACAAAGAATGCAGCAGATATCAAAGTTTACATAAATTTGAGGAGAGACTGTACAACTGCATGAAAGAGAAACCCCAAAAGGTGATTAAATAGTAGAAGCCATCTCAGCTTTGATCAACTCTGAGCTGCAAACTATTGAAAAGCTATCAAGAGTGCTTGGGCAAAGCATTCCCATGTACCTGCCCGATTTATAAATTCTTTAGGCATCCACTTATGGTCACTGCTGCAGACAATAAGTAGGCAAGGTGAACCTTCTCAAACTGCACAACTGTTCTGATGTTTATGTCCTTACAATGGCATCATTGTAGTGCAGGCTGTCACAGCAATGTTTTACTGTGTATGATCAAGGAGAGCTGCAGAAATACATCAGTGGGAGCTTTAGCACACAGTTCATGCCGCGAGTAAATTAATGGACAGCCAGGAGGCCAGGAAAATTTGCCAGTGCTAAACTCAATCCTGCTGTGACTGGACATTTCCTGGCACCTCAGCTAAAATTGGTGGAATATGGCCATAAATATGCTAAGTTCAAGAAACACAGGTCAGTAGGAAGCATTTTAGGTGTCCGGCTTTGATACAATGGAAGCACAGTCTCAAACCTTATATTATTTATGGAGCATCTGTGATAAAATGTAAAAAGCATATAGAAAACAAAAGATATGAGAGGTAGAGCTTTTTTGCTTGTGCTTTTTTTCTTTTTAGATCCCATCTTCAAAGTCACGATTTAAGACACTTCTCATGCATAATTTCTGGCAAGTGTACTTACAACATCTTGTTGACATTTCACAGCTATATCTCAGTAAATACTTCAGGCTGTTGGTGATTAGTTATTGTTAGACATATATATAACTACAGAATATTTAATTTCAGCAAAATAATATTCTGAGTTAGGAGGCCTAAACAGGGATTACTCTATAAAACACTACATGTAATTCAAAATGACAAAGCAGAAAACACTCAACAATTGCCCTGTAATTGTCTGGTACAAGCTGCTCTACTCTGCTCTTTTAAATCAAAATGCCCATGGCCATATATAAAATTGTACATTCCTTCACATCAATTCCTCCCCATTAACACATTTATTACTATTCAGTTTAGTATTCTGCATTATTGTATGGTGCATGATCCTGCACTCCAACACAAAAGCTTCTGTAAAAGAACATAGATCTATGCCAGTTATCAATATTTCCAATCACGACTACGACAAAAAAAAACAAAACCAAAAAAATCCAAAACAACAAAACACACATGCCCTGGGATCCCTCCCCTCTCAAAATTTTAAGTTTGACTTTTCAACCATACTGCTCCTCACTCATGTCCATAATCAAAACTTCAGGCTGCCTTCTTTGGAAACATCATTTCTATGTATATTTGACACTTCAAGCTGTTTTTTATGTTGTTTATTTTCAAAGCAGAAGATAATGACAACAATAATTGGAATTGTCTGAAAAGAACTTTTATTCTCACACAGCCAAAAAAAAAAAAGTGTGACTAAATTAATGTCCCTATTGCTTAAGCACTGTTCATGCTGGAGGACCACTCTGGCTTTCTCCCTCACAATGGAAACTCTGTCATTGGCACCAGTGAAGGAAGATCTGGATCTCTTTGGCTAGACCCACTGACCACTGAAGTCATCAGCAAACTTCCAGTTGGTGTGAGCTTCGTGTTACATTTTAAAGTCAACTCCTGACAATCTGTTCTAGGTCAAAAGTTAAAATACTTTTGCTGTTACAGGACTGCAAACCAAACTATTCCATTTCTGTAATGGAACAACAGAATTATCCACTCCAGTTAGGCCCATTAATTATTACAGAAACTGATGCATTTAGTAACTCAGCTCATTATTGGATAATTGCTATTGCAAGTTTTGCATAAAGAGGAATAGAGGATCAAGGACTGGAATACGGTGTAGAGTCTCCCTCACTGGAGGTATTACAGAACTGGCTGGATGAAATCCTGTGCCATGGGCTCAAGGATAACCCTGCTTGAGCAGGGCAGTTGGACCAGGTGACCAGCTGTGGTCCTTTCCAACCCAACCCACTCTGGGATAACCCCAGTTCTGGCTCTATAAAAACTGTCAATCCCAGACTGAGATAGCAGCATCTCCTGACCCCAGCTGTAGCCACAAAGCAGACAGTGGCTTCCTGGGGCTCACAAAGTCACAATAACAACAGAAAACATCCCTGTATGATAAGAAGCAATGATGCTGCTGATGTTGCTCTGTGCCTGCTTCCATCTTCACCCTCCTGCTGCTGCCCTGGGAGATTCTGCAGCAGGAAACCAGGCTGAGGGATCCCAAAGACACCTACTCCTATATTACCATTGCTTCACCTGCCCCTCAGACAACTCTTCCCTTGTTCCACCGGGTCAGACAGAACTGACCAGTGTTGACCCTTAGACAAAATTGCATTCTTGGGGCAAAACATCCTATGCAACCTCCAGCAGCCTGGAGTCAGCCCTTTCCCAGGTGTATGTTAACTACTGGGTGCAAAATGTTAAAGTGTTCACCTGTGTTACCCAAAGGCTTAGGCATTTAGAGCTAAAACAGCCACATTTGAAACTTGGCAAGTAGTAATTTGTAGGACACAGAACACTGCACACCATGTCCCCAAACATCAGCCTACATAAATAAAACCTATACCAAAAACTGGGGCCCTGGTGGAGATTTTCACAAACAACCACAAGGAATATATTTGCAATCCTTGGCTGTCACTTTGTTTCTATGATGACTCCTCATAAAGACATTCCTGAAAATGTGAATTTCAGAACCATCTCCCGAATTCTTAGGAAAAAAAAAGGCTCTATTATCTGTCCTTCCACAGGCAATCCACAAAACTGTTACACATTAGGTGCTTTACTGCCTCATGGTTAAAACTCTTCTTCCTTGACTTATCAAGTTCCCCACACAAAGTAAATGGTGACTATCAGGCAAAATCTTTGAAAATAAAAGTAACTGCAGCAGCCAAGGCATGACCACTTCTGTTGGCTTTTACTGTTATTTCAGTATCTTTTAATAGACAAAATTTGTTAATTGATTAGAGACCCATTAGAGAACAGGTACGGAAAGCTTCACTCAACTACTTGGACTTGGTTCTTTGCCATTCTTTGCCAAGAGAGAACTGTGATCAAGGAGCAGGGAGTTCTCTAAGAGAGGAGAATTTTTCCATATACGAAATTACTGGTGTTTAGGCTGTGGATCCTAGTCTTTGTTTTCCTATAAAAAAAATATTTTCCCTTTCTTGCACTAAATCATCCACACACTATGCAACCTGGCCTTCTTTTCAGGGAGCTGACTGCATTTGCATAAACAATAACAGTCTAATGTTTATCAAGTCATTAATTCCTCATGAAAGCATACAGCTGTATAAAGAGCCTTTTTTCCTTAGAAAAATTCAAGTGTAAGCTATTAAAAAAGAAAGCAGTTGCATGACTGTAGATCTTGGAGATTGAAGATCATCAGGGCTGGCACATAAAGAAATCAAAATATGGAAAATTTATATAAAAGAGACATTTTTACTGATGTTTTACTTGTTTCTTTCTGTTCATATGAATATGGTTCCGGATCTGAAATAGAATTTTATCTATTGTATTTTTAAGCAGCATTATAAAATAGTAAACTGGTCAGAAATTCTCAAACATATGCTTACCTACAGCTTTCATAACAATCAGTTTGGGTAAAAAGTCTACCTCTATATCTTGTCAGTGCCCCCTTCATTATCACATCCTTTATATTCCAAAAACACTACCATGGTTAAAGTGACTAAAAGTCCTTAAATATAACAAATACAAAGGCTTATAACTGTATACAGATGAAAGTTATAGAACTTTTCCACAAAACTTCACTCAATTTTTTTTATTTCTCCTTCTGCAATTTTACACCCTGGAAATGCACTTTTCTGTTAATTTTAAGTTGTTAGTAAGGGTTGAAAAAGAGCAGAAAGTAAATTGTGCTTGTCCTACCAATTCCCATTTTACTGTTGCAGGTCCTTGCCCCTTGAGTGCCTGGGAGGTGCTCACACACATTTCAAACACTAACCCATAAGACAGACAAGACATTACAGTGAGACAGCTTCGGTGTCCATAAGGCCACTGCCAACAATCAAGTACCTCAGCATACTGACCTGGCATTTCCAAGGCAACAGAGGCAATTTGGGATAAAATTTGGACCCTGCCAGGAGGAGACTGAGGCTGTAACTCAATCAGTACATGCCTCCAACATAGCAAAAGGAAGGTGGAGTTAAAGAAACACAGAGCAAAGGCAAAGAAAGTAAATCCCACCCTGGCAGCACCCCAAAATGATTCAGTGCAATGTACATAGAGAAATGGTCCTCTCTTTCTTACAGTTAAAATAGAAAGGCTTCAAGCACGTGCTAGAGGCATGGATCAGCTCCCCACAGTGGTGTCAGCTTTTCCCCTTTATCATTATGCAATAATATATGCAGTCCAGATTCTGATCCCCGTGCTGATACTGAATAGCATCCCTGGCTATGCCAATACAAAGAATTCAGTGTAACACACCTGGAGGTGAATATGCAGCCTCAGTGGATACTAGGTTGCTCTCCAAGCATTTAACCAGGTATATAAATACTCTATTCTGGGATAAGTGCTGCAAACTTTTACTTTGATTTAGCCAAGTTACTCTACAAAGGTTTCTTTTGAGTTTAATGAGGCTGTGCATGGCGTGACACCTCAAAGTCAGGACAGTAGCAGGCAATCCAGTGCAATGAATACCATGCAATCAAATATATAACTCAAAATTCCTTGGTCTCCAGACAGTATGGGAAGTTGTAAGATAGGTGGAAAACATGGCCTTTCTTCCCTTACTTTATGAAAGGCAGTAAAGCCTCCTCTAACAGCAATGAGCCATTGCCATAAATCCAAATGGAGAAAGCTTGTTCACTGAGCAAAGACAAAACAAGTTACTGTATATCACAGCAGAGGATGGATCTAAAGATCAAAGGGTAAATACCACTTCCTGCAATGTGTTTTTCCAGGATACAGCTTACTCAGCTCCTAAGTTGTTCTACAGTAGAGGAAAAAAAAACTGTGAAAGGGTGGGAGAAGTGCATGTTTAGACTCTGGTAGATAAACACCCAGACACCAAAAGTAGAGCCATGCTTGTATCATAGAAACAATGTATCTAGTCATATGAAATGACCCCTTTATTGTTATATATTTTTCCTCTTTGTATTTAGTTTAATATATTCTTTTCTCATATTCAAGGGCTATTTAGGATCCCTTGAAGCTGAACAAACAAGAAGTGTGGCTATGGACACTAACTCCTAACTGCATGCCTTGTTTTGCTGTGAAGAGCAGTGCTCATTGATGGCTTCTGATGGCCTGTGGATAAAAAACATTTCAGCACTCTATTCATACCATAGCATATAGTTCTCTCCTTAACTATATGAAACATCCTGTACAACATTATATGAGGTACAGAGAAAACACAAAAAAAAAATCTATAAACACAAAAGTAACACAGTTTTGTAAGAGCTTTCTGAAAGGCTTCTAATTCCAGCTCTCAAAGTTACCAAAGTTAAGATTTTCTCTTCACTGTATTATATCCTTTACCTGTATTGATGATTTCTTTAGATTTCAGTGCTGCAAGACTTTCCCAAGAGATTCTTACAGAGTGACTGGAAATATGATGGATTCTCACAAAAATGTTGTGATTGGGAAAGCAACAGAAGTTATCTGGAAGTCCTTCTCACACACTAAACCACTCAGAAACACCTCCCAGTACAGTTGCTCTGAGAGACAAAGATGCCTCTCCCTTGCAAAGAGAAAAGATGGGGTAAGATAGATGTGCTGCCACTGTGGGAAGATTAAAAGCCCCACTTAGCAGTGCTAGCTTTCAGCACACACACAGAGCCAGGTGCTACAGAGGCTTGAGGCCAGGCAGCCAGACCCTCCTTCCACAGTGCCCACATCAGCAGTGTCAGGGGACAGCCCTGAGCAGGGACTTGGAGGCAGCTCATCTTGAGTGCTGAGGGGCCAGGAGGCAAAAGTCATTTTCAAATCCCCATTAGGATGACACAAACTGTTCTGTTCACCAGATGAGCACAACTCTGCTGGGCTGAGGCACACGCAGCAGTGCTGGTCACAATTCAGAAGCCCTCATGTAGCCATTTCCCACCTGACAGAAGTATCTCTGTGAGCACAGGGAAAATAATTCTTGCCATGTGGTAAGTGTGAGTGAAGTCTAACTTTTCCAAATGGTGACTACCACAGCCAGCCCAGAGCAAAGACACTTCTTGGTTTGTTTTTACCCCAAAGCAAGGACCTGAGGTTTTTCTTGATTTGTTTGTTTTCCCCTGACAACTAGGGACTGCACTCCTTTTGCTCTGGAAGCTAAGGGCAGGTTTGTTTTGCATTCCCCTGACAACCCAAGCTCTATGGCAGGTTCTCCTGACTCAAGAAACAAACTACTTATTTACTTCAGTGAAGAGAGACAGCTTCAGGTGTTCCCCAGAGGGAGATATCCCCTGGTTTTGGAAAACATTGAGGATAGAATTTGCCCTTGTTTGTCAGAGTAGCTAGCAGTGGTAGGTACCCTTTCTTGTTGGTTCTTCACCTTATTGTGAAGAATGTAGATGTGATTCGAGTCAAAAAGCACATTGTCAAGAATTGGCAAACCAGCATTGCAAACGATAGGAACTAAAGATTGCATTGCAGAGCCAGAATATCAGTCAATGTATAGCTTTAGCCAAAATAAGGCATGGAACAAAGAAATAGGGAAGTTGTGGTTAGTAAGCATGCTGATGTGCTAACAAATTATGCTGATGTACTAACAATGTCTTCTGATGTGCTAACAATGTATGAGATATATATCAAATTGCTGCTTATGCCCCTGAGCTAACACTGAGGAAGAAGAGGAGCCTTCCTCCAAAAGACCACCAGAAGAGGGAGAGCGACCCTCTAGCAACTACAGACACATACACAGGAGACCTGTGCTATGTCAAATTCAGGAAATGAAAGAAAGAAGAAACTTCAGGGAAAACGTAACTCAGGGGATAACAAAAGGCAGGAACTCACACCCTCACTCATGTGTCGTTGGTGGGGCGGTGATTCCCCAACGCACCCAGCACTGCTTATTGATTTTCATATTTATAAAATACTCTTGATTAAGCTATTAAACTGGCCCCTCATTTATAACATTATCAACTGTCCAAACCCTTAGGTACATGAGGAAGGTTTCTAGGTGCTCCCCAGAGAGTCCTTGCAGCCAGTGCAGCTACACGGCTGCAGCTCCCCTGTGCCCATCCTGTGATCGCAGCCAACCAAGAACAGGTCTCTGCATCATCCCTACTTTCAGCAGTCCATAAGCTGATGAGCCATTTTTTCTGTCCTTGTAATATGTCTCTGCCTCTAGAAGCACAAATGCACTGCTCAGACCTTACTGATAACATTGGTGAAGATGAACTGATGTCACAATTAGCCTTCCTCCATCTTTAATACACCAATAACTTTGACCAGTATATACTTAAATATAATCCACACAGGAATCAACATTCCTTCTTAGCTTTATAGCAGCTTGCCATCCAAAACTATGCAAAGGTTTTGTTTTAAATGTTCAAAAATAATTCACAAAAACCTGGGAAAAACACGGTGAAATTGAAGCTATATTGAAATGACATCAAATAAATGAAAATTAGTAAAACACAATGACATTGTACATTGACATCAACGTGTCTTTTTAAAGTATCACCACTACAATCAGTTTTGGCACTGGTTCTCTGTCTGAAGCTACAGTTTCTCCCTGGCTTTATTTTTAGTGTCTTTTCTAAGCATGAAACAATTCAACCAACCACTTAAGTCTAAGCCCGTGAGTAGTCTCACTGAAACAAATGTTTTCTGAGTGTAATTCCTCCTTAGTTCTCCAAAAGCCATTCAAATTGCATTTAAATGTAGAGAACTTTTAAACCTGCAAAAATCTAAAAGTAAACAATTTACTATCAGAGTTTACAGCAAGCACTTCAACTAGGCAACAATGTTGACACTCATTGGCTTAGCTCTTTATTTTATAGTGAAAATGTACAGAAAAAAATCACTCCATTTACCAATCCTTTGGGAGACTTTCATTACTGGTCTTATATAACAGCAATTGAAGATAGAAACAAAATATTATTTAACAAGGTTTTATATGACAACATAAAGAGTGACTGCTAGCTGAGTGTTGATCCAGACATGTTTCTGCCAAGGTCACTTCCCTGCCAAAATACACATCCAATAACCATACATAAATTTTTATTTTTAATGAATAACCACTAAATGGTTGCATAAACAGAGTAAACTGTGAGTAACTGTAGGTTATAATGAATATCTGTTGTAGCAACATTACCTAACACCTCACACAGGCTGACTGCAAGACAGTGTCACCATCACCAGCCCGTTGGTTGGTGGCAAACCAAATTATGTTGGAACACATCAGTGGTTTCCCTTGGTGAGAAATTTACATCCTTGCAACATCAACTTTCTCACTCTCAAAGCATCCCTCATCTTTTTCCTTTTCAGACATTTGGCTTTGAAAACTTAGAATTTATAAAGGAATAATACTGACCTGGAGAGTCACTGTGGCAAGACTGTTCCCTATACCCTGCCTGAAATATAGACATGCTTATGTGGAAGGTGTGTGGTCTGAAGTCTGAAATAGGAGTCTGAGATTAAAAAAGTCAGCTACCAACTCCTTGTGTGACCTTGGCCAAGCCTTTCAACACCCTTATCCTTCAGTTCCTTAACTGTGTAACTAAGAAAGGGATGCAGAGGGCTTTGTGAAGGTTATTGATTGATTACTGTTTGCAAAGCCTGCCAAAATGCCACTGGGAGAAAGCTTTAAACTGTAGGTGTTTAAAGGATCAATGCACCTTATTACATTATTATTGAAATAATGGTAAATACATTGTACCCAAAAAAATAGGAGAAAGGAAGAGAAAAACAGTTGCAGACCAGCCTGCAAAAGACGAATTGCGTTTGGTACGTGATGTCTGATCTTGTAGCAGAAAAGAAAGCACAGGAAGAATCTTTTCTAAGAAGGGGTCTGATGCCAAGGGCATTCAGCATCACCCAGAATTAGGCACCCTCACTCTTCTCAAGGATTTATTTGGGAACCATCCATTTAAATCTTCCCAGTGGGGACCATTCATGCAATTTTCTTCAAAACACTGCCTTGTAATTTTCTTGTTACAAGATCCTTTTTTATTTCTATGCTTTCTTCAGGAACATGTATATTTAGCTAAATTCTGATTTCCCACCTATGCAAATACAAGGGACATTTTACACTTTCTTTAAGTACTGACACGTTTACGACTGTAATTTCTCTAAAATGTCATTCAGCCAAGATTGATTATTTGCTGCATAGTGAGTAGAGGAAAGAAAGAAAGGAGCTGTCAAGCATTCTTGCTTTTCTCTTTGGGGTGGAAAAATAAGCTTATCTTTAGAAAGACAGATCCTTTTATTAAAGGATGAAATGAGCACTGAACAAATACTATGAGGAATTCCAGTTATGCTGATACTAATAGAAGAAATAGTTAAGATGGCAGAAAAAAACCCTTGTGTGTTCAGACTTCAAATGCATTTGTACTAGGTGGGTCTTGACCTGGTAACACTCCATTAATTTCCTGGGGCTTGCATTTGCATGTGGTCCCCTTTGCATGATACACTTAACACATTGCCTCTCCCAAAAACATAAAGCATTACCAGGTCATGTTTTCACTAATTTATTCCATTTCTCAATCTTCCTCTCACGTATTATAAGCATCATTCTTACCTCCCTGTGGCCAGTGAAATTCTCCACTGGAAATTGTCAGTATAGTCTATCAAAATTTTGTTATTGGTGTACTGTAGAATTATTATATAATCAAGATTTGCAACAAGCTGCATAGAAAACAAAAGTGCCTTTTCTCAAATATTTTGTTCTCAAAAACAACTAACAAATAGTTACCTCTATTCCCCACAACTCAAATATCTGCACTGTTCAGGCAGATTAACAGGATTCCTTTCATTTTTTACTGCTCTAATCCTTGTAAAATCTTGGCCAAGGACCAAGTTTTGGTACCTTATTGACAGAAAATCTCATGGAAATCTAAGACTCTTCAAACTGACTTTGACAACTTGCAAAGGCTATTAAATTAACCAATTATATCTGTGAATAACAAACCAAAATGCCAACAAATGGTTCAACACCTTCCCCAGTGCTGTTAGGAAAAGTGTGTATTTATACATAGAACAGTCACCTACAGTACAATGTGTGTTCAGTGTAATTTGACAGGTAAAACTGTTACCTAGTAAAGCAATGTCCAAGTTCCAGCACAGCTTTGAAGGCATCTCCTTTCCACAGCAGCTCTCAGAGTCAAGCTCCTCCAGCCCCCTGGTTGCAGCACACCTGACCAGCTCTCACAGCTGCTTTCAATCCCCAAATTAGAACACAGGTGGAGCTTGAGGCACTACAGCAAAACGGTTCCAAACATTACAACCTGTGTGGATTTCGAACACTGCCACTGGTCCCAGAGATGGCTGTTAAAAGTACTAAGGACTGGGAAAAGGCTCTTGAAGGAACAAGGAAGGACATTCACTTTAGAAAGCTGTTTTTGACTCTACATATTGTTCAATCAAAACAAAAACTTCCAAGTCTCAAGGTGCTGTAAGCACTACACAGAAGAAAAAGAGAAGATATGAGAGCTTAACTCCAAGCCACTGCAAGGTGATTCCAAAGCAAACTAAGCAAAACAGAGCTATCTCCATGGAAGTCCAGAGTTTATCACAGGTAGTGGTTTGGCCCAGCTGGCTGACATTTTAACTCTCCATCTGAGCCTGAAACACGGCAGACAGCACAAGTTTCTATCTCTCATCTATGAGGTATCCCATTTTCTTCCAGAGCACTCAAACAATTTGGCCTAAAGAGCACTTCTGCTGCATGGACATGAACAATTTGACAAGATAAATTACAAAAACAAACAAACAAAAAGTTTCAAATTAAAAGCATGGTATGAAAGCAGTGCTAAGGCCGACTCACCACTAATGTTCTCCTCACAAAAAAAGTTGTTTCCTGCCACAGGAACCAGCACAGGGGCAGAGCACTGCAGAGGCACTGTGTGGGAAGAGAATGAGGACACTGCCTTGGGTTTAAATAGGGCTCCTGAGCCCAGGGCACTGGGGGAGGTCCCAGGTGGGGCTCATCAGGGCAATCAAGGCTCCCAGACCCTGCCCTTGGCAAACTGTTCGCAGGGCTTCAGAAAGCAGCTGTGAAACACGGGCTGAGCCCACCTTCAGCTCTCCCTCAAAGCTTCCCACCAACTCCAATATTGAAACATTTTTGCCCCTTTTTTCCAACAGCCTTGCAATTATGCCCAATTTTGCAGACTTTGTTTTAAGCCTGACACTAATACATGAACTTGACGCTGAGCACAGAATCAGTTAAAAAAGTGGGGAGATGGAAAATACCTCTTTGGCAATAAAGTGCATCCCACATCAAAAGAGAGTTGCTCCCAAGATTTTCTGTCCTCTGGAACCATTCAGGTCATGAGACTTTCACCAAATCCCTTCTCAAAGTGTTTCCTAAAATCCAATTTTTTATTTTTTTTCTCAATTTCACAAAGAATTAATTTAGTCATAATAATGCACCCTTCAGCCGTCCAAAAGTCCTCTCTCTTCTTAATGTGTGGACCTTTGCAGTATGCTAGACAGTTCACATATCCTCTTTAGTCATTGTTTCCTCATTAGATATTTCTTTTGGAAAATAAACTTGGCAGAGAGCAGAAGACAGCTCTATTACCACCAAGCCTCCAGTGACTGCAACTGGAAAAAGAAAAGCTCCTTAGTTAAGTACTTCAATGTACAAATAACACATTTTGGAGTTAACATCAGTCCCCAGAGTGGAGATTCTCAGAAGCTCTGTATGTGGAAATCTCTCTCAGGACACAGAAATAGCTTTAACCAGCTAAAGGATTGAGGAGGAAGATAGTGTTTTCTCATAACAAAAGCACAAGTTGGATCATCCTGGCTTGGACATGAAACTACTGTGTGGTCTCCTGTGCCTTTGTTTCCCTATCTATAAAATGTATCCATGGGAATTTGCTTCTATTTTTCCCTCTTAGTCTTTCTTATGAGTCTCAGATTTCAACCATGGGCCAAGCAAAATTTTGAGGGGAAAAGGATACCAAAAACTCCAAAATGCCTTAAGTCCTAAAAGCATCAACCCATGCATCACATATATAATTCAAATACTGAATGAATTAAAAACATCATCGTTCTCTCTTGATGGGGAAAAAGAAAAACACTTCCCAAACTCAGAAGAAGTCTGTCAAAAGTCTGTTGGGAGGTCCTTATATTCCAGTGTTGAATGGGAAGTAAACAGGAGAATGAAAAACTGGCAAATGATGTAATGACTGCTGCCTTTCTCTCCACCCAGCACACAAGCACTGATGTAAGTGGTAGCTGGGCTGTGAGTGGAATACCTCATTTGGGATCACTCCTGATGCAAATTTCAGCACCACTGTGCTAGGTTGGTAGGACACTGACAGATTGGTTTAGAGGAGATGAGAACCAGTATTTAGTTTCCCTAAGGACTAAACATGTCCAACAACCACAACCCTCACCAGAAACGAAACCCCAGGGTAAATTTTGTACTGAGTTGGCAGCACCATCCCTGCTCATCCATCACTCACGACAGACAGGTGTCTACCAACCACTTCAGTCGGCATCAGTACACAAAACCAGGTGCAGGTTTTTGTCATGACACAAATTGCACAGTGAGATCTGGATGAACTGCAAGAAATTGCAGCTGGATTTTCAAAGCTGCATGGGAAGAAAACCAGAACAACTTTCTGTAAGCCAAAGAGAGATTCCTTCATTCTCTTTTTTCCAGAGCTAAAAAACTAGAATAGAAACTAGTTTTGACCGAGATGAACCTTATGAGAGAAAGGCAAGGGGCCATAACATCCACTGTCTCCAGGCTGCTTCTTGAGCTCCTGCTCCTGGTCATCCACAGCTGAACATAGGTGCCAAAATGTTTTTCAGGAACCAAGTACTCTATGCCAGAACTGAGAAAGGCAAATTTACTGCCCAAAGGAGATGGTCCTTGCTTGAGAAAGTATTTCGGAAAAGAGAATTTTTCCTTGAGTGCCTCAGCGGCCAAATGGTTTTAGTTCAGCCAATATTTTCTAAGCCCACACTTGTTTGATTAGAGCAGTATAAGGAAATCTGGCAAATCCATACCTGATGTCCTTACTGACAGTCTTTGTGTGAGTTAAAACATTACAGTGCACATAATCTGAGTTCCTCTGCAGGGTATTTCCATCACTACTGAACCATCCAATGCCATACAGTGAGAGCTAAGTTGGAGCCATGTGCTCAATACAGTCTCCTGAAACACAAAACAGTGACTCCTTTTCCTGTGTTATTTTACTACCTTTTTACTGCATGCTCTAAGAGACTAGGCTTAATTTTGCAGAAATACACAATTACAGGGGTGAACTGGACAAAAATCTGTAATCTTGGTTCAGTTAACAAAATACCATGTGAAAACTTATCAAGAACTTCCTTCTCTACCAAAAAGACTTTCAAGTTTGATTCAACATTGCCTGACCAGCCTGAAACTCAACAGCAGCCCACTATGAAGAACAATTGTACTAGCTCTGCCCACACTACATCTGTCAAAAATATTATTATCCCACAAGTTTATGTTTATAACCAATCATTTACTCAAAAAGGATGGAAACCACAAAGAGTGTCCCTCACCTTTTGGTAGACTTACAATGGGAAACTGAGTTTGTTCTTCAAAGTAATGGGTAGGAAGAAACTCATTTGTCTCTGCTCTGAAATGAAAGCACACACGATTAACAGTCTAATCAATCATGCCTCTTGTATTTATCTAGTTTGGTGTGATTTGTGTTTGCATGATATTCTTTTTATTATAAAGAATTCAGGCTCCTACGTGCAATCAAAACCAGTTCATCAACACACAAAACAATCAACAGCTTGTGTAAAGAGGCAGCAACATGATTGCTTCTCAGTGACCAGTAACACTGAGTGAACAAGGTGCAGGTCACTACAAATTCCTCCATGAAACTAGCTAGATTTACAAACATGAAACTACAGTGGTAAGATCTTCTGAACTGGTAAGTCAGAGAGTTTGCTGAAATTATTCCAGTTCATAGTAGGGGGGTTCCTGGCACTCAGAACAGGCCATACGTTTTTGTATACACCGCCCTGTCCTATATGCATAAAAGATGCTGCAATATGTGCCATCAGTACTAAAGGACTATTATATAAATTTTATATAAATATATTTCTACTGTGATTAGCAGAGCTACGACAGCAGAAAACAAGCATAACAAAGACAAATCAAGTGCCATATGGACACATGAGATTTCAAAGAAAATTAGCCTCTCCATCTAGACAAGATAAATGACTCATCCGTAAAGACATGATGTACTGAAAGTAATAATTTTAATGAAGAAAGGAGGAATAAGCCTTTATATTAGAACTGTAAACAAACAGTAGTGAAAGCAGTAAATTGAACCAATAAAGTCCAGCAAAAACATGAATCATCCAATCCAACAGAAAATATTTGAAAAATACTGAGTGGGAACATGCCACAGAGACCAAGATGAGACAAAGTAAACATGTCATGTAGAACAGATGCTGCAAAACAAGCACAATGGCAAAAATAATTATATGTTAATCAAAGTCTCAAGAGAAAAAAAAATACCAATATATTGGCAAGCATCAAAACAGCTGCATCTGGTTTTGAATACAGAATTTACAAAAACCCCACCTGCAAATCCAGCCATGGAGGAGATGCAGGTACAACCTATACCAATAATTCCTATACAGATATTTCTAGCTTGCTGACTGAGAGCATCTAACACAGTTGAGTATTTGAATTCATGAATGAAAACATTCACCTCTTCATAAATAATTTCCAGGTACATAATTTCTGCCAATCTTTGTATCAGAAGGGGACTGATGAACTTCACCTTACCACTCTATACTTCCTAATTAAGAAAACCAAAGTTAGCTGCCTAGACCACGGTCAGTCTTCAATCTTCATGTGTTAGAAGAGCTTAGAAATGTTAATTATGCACAACCAAGGCAAAATTCCTGTCCAGTAATAGATGAGACCTAATCCATGAGGCCTGAGTAGTACATATTTAAGTCAGGAATTACCACTCAACAAGAGTAATGCCTCCAAAAATGGAATCTCAGAAGAGAAAAGCATTAGAACAGAGAAAAACATTCCCAGTTCAGTTAAATATGTTAACAAGTGTATATACAAATATGAAATTTCAGAGGGTCTCAAATTCAAAAACACATTCAGATGGTTATAGTTATCTATAACCTATAGTTGTCTATGATTATGAAACATAATAGAGAAAACAAAATTGTAGTTCAGCAAGGCTAATTCATTTTCTAGAACCAGAAATTGAACTAGCCTTTAGCACTGATGAAACACTAGAATTTTAACCTAAGGGAAATAAATTCTCATTTTGATAATTCTGTTGTAATTATTATGTATCCTAAACTACAAAGTCCCTGCAAACAGCAATACAGAAGACTCAGGTCTGACCCTTCCTACCTGAGAGTCTGAAAAATAATTTCCATCCTAAAATTGATTAATTTTTACAAGAAACAATAATGAGAGAGTTGTGATCGAGCAGAAGCAGAATATACACATTAGACAATTTCCACCAGGAATTAATGTTTCTCAGAAAGTAGAAAGAATTTTTTATTTCCTATTTTTTCTGCTATTAGAATTCAGCCTTTCTCTCTTGTTCAGAAACCACAGAAAAATGGCTTTTGCTCAGCTTTACATTCAGCATGGCAGAGGCTTAGCCAATAAATGCAGGGAGAACACAGCAACAGCATAGACAACTATGGATGGCTCAAAGGAGGAGGGGGAAAAAGGCTGGGCCAAACACAGCTGGTTTAAAGACTGATTGTGACCCCTAAGCATAATGGATTTTGAATACTAATAAGGGTGAAGCTAAGCAATGCACACAGCTGAAGAAAACAGCACCATGTGACCATGCTGATGGTCTCCCTACATAGGTGCACTCACAGGCACACATACCAACCTCTTAAGAGAAAGCATTCATGTGAACAGGATTTCATTACTGTTCTAAGACATCCTTAGCCAAATTTTCTCAATGTTAAAGAAGAAAAAAAAAAAAAAGAAACAGCCAAGAAGTTGCAAATCTGTCAGAGAAACTGTAAAAAACCAGAATCAATCCAGAAAAACAGCTGATTTTGATGTATTCAAGTGCTTTGCTGAATTAAGGTGGAAGAAAGTGCTTATGAAGCTTTCAGCTCTATTCTGCTACTTTTAAATGTTGTGCTTGCAACTGACTGGCATTTGAAACATCAGATCCCTATTCACACATAATATTATAAGTCACCTGGTAAAACACAAATAAAACTAATTATACACCATAGCTAATTTATTTAGCCACTTCTTGCAAGCTAAATGAAAGAACACATCTAGTGCATGAACTTGTACATGAAAAGCCATCCCTCTCCAATAAAACATTTTTTTTAACCTCCTGAGCTGGACCCAGCTGCTTTTCATACATCTATAACAAACTTTGTGCCAAATGAACTGCTTATATATTTTTCTAAACAAGCCCCACTTTACTTTTTCCAATCAGTCCAGACAGATGGCAAGTAAAGAAAACACTTTAGTGTCAATCTGGTGGAGACTGTCACTGAAGTAATTTTGCCAAGAAAAAACAGACTAAACATTAATGAGGCCAAATAGAGAAGCTTGTTTTACAGGCTGGAGGTACTAGATTTCTCTGGACTTACAGAAATTCAACAGAAGCTTTAAAGTGCTTGCAAGGAAACACTTCTCCACTTTCCTGCAGCATGTAGCAACCATGTTCCAATTGTGGTGGCAATGTCCAGTCCACACCAGCAAGACTGCGTATTGCATTTCTAAAAACATTGGCAAGGAAGTGTTTTGTTGGGTTTTTTTTTCTTCTTGATGTACATAGAAGTTTTTGCACCCTTGCAATGATTATATTTTCCACTACAAAGAATGAACTTTGTGGAATTTGCCCATGATGTTACCAAGTAAGTCACTCCTAGTGAAAGCCTTTACTGTTCAGCTTTTGAAAACTATCTGAAATAATTACACACTGGTGCACAAGTATCAACTCCAGCCTAATCTCTCTTGCACCTGCTTTTGTGCATGTATCTAATAATGCCAAGAAAAAGGAAAGAAGATTAAGGATGATTCAAAATAAAAATTCTCTTTGACAAGGTTTGTTTTGCCTTGTCAAGACACAGTAAGATTTTTGCCTATAAGATTTTTGCCTACAAGACACTATTCAAGTTTGCATTATATAGTATTACCAATTCCCTCCAACTGCAGTACTGTCATTGCTTATCACATGCTAAGACCTGACCAGATACAATAATCACTAAAGCAAAATTAGCCTGAATGTATCATAAAAATTTGTGATTGCCTCACGAGGTTTCAGACAGGTTGGTTATATCCTTGGCATCCAGGCCCCCTCAGCAATTAAAGGATCAGTTAAGCCAGAGGTGCAGAGTGCATAATACAAGTTTTAAAACAGCTACTTCACTTTAAAAATTCATCACAGGAAAACTGCCATCAGTAATCTTTATGTCCCAAACATGGGCCTTTTGGAGAAAACAATTTCTTAAAATGCTCAGACGCTGTTTTTATTGGTAAGCTTGTGATTCTCTTTCCTATGAAGGGAAAAGGCTGCTTGATAATTTGTAATTCTGTTTAACACATCTAAACTCCATGAGAAAAGAGGGAGCACAACATGCACTATTCACATTAACATTGCCTTCATCAGTAACTGGTGTAGTTGCTCTTGTGTCAGGAGAGACATGGAAAGTATTTTCAACTATCAAGGCAGAATTTGATTGAGCAGTTTCCAATGGTCAGGAAGATTCAAAGGCAAAATGGGCTCACTGTGTTGCATTTTTCACAGCTGTCACCTTTCATTTTTCAGCACTTCCTTTGTAATGCTCTCTCCTCATCTTGTCTTTTTTAATACAATGACTTGTAAGTATTTTCCAAAAATACCTAGCCATTTGAGGATGAATTTCCAGGTTTCCTTTCCTCTTCTGTACATCTTAAGTAGTGGTCCAGACTTTAGGGAGGACAGCAGGCTGGACAGGAAACATCTGGACATACAAGCTGCTGTGTGAGGAGCACTGTGAAGATTGTGGCAATGTCTGGTAGCAATATAGATCTTTAGAGTAGAAAAATTATTTTGAAGCCTAAAGAAACATGAACAGATTGAATTATTTGCCCTGAGTAGCTCATTTTGATGTTGGTTTGCCTTATTTCCCCACAAGAGTATGAAGTTTATCAGGATATTCACCAGACACTGTAATTTCATGCCAAAGCAGATACAAGTCTAAATAAAAGAATCTAAAGATACAAATACAGATAAATTATCAGGGATGAGTTTAAAAGATATATCCAGAAGACAAAGTTTCAAAAGATGCTGTTAAGTAGATTGCTTTGTGCTAAGGACATTCAGTAAACAGATTATCTCTAATGAGCTTATCCTGTATTAAAGCGCTAAGGAGTTGATGCTGTGATAAGACAGCTTTCAAAGGCAATGAATTATAGACACACAATCTTATGCAGGGAGCAGAGCAAGCTTTCTCTTCTCCCACAGTGCTGCTCAGTGGCCCCCTGCACATAGTCTAAGTGCTGATGAACACAAACACATCAGGTAAATCATTCTGGGAAAAGCCAACCAAATTAAGTATTAGAAAATTGTCAGGACAAGACAAAAATCTCTCTGCTCTCAAAGCCACCTGTAGAACTGTCAGCACTTTCACAGAGGCATGGAAAAACTTGTGTAAACTTTGCCTGAGAGCAGAAGTGTTTTCCTGCAGGTATTTCAATCTGGAATACTGGCATAAGTGTTTCACCAAGAAACCCTCAGAAATCAATAACCATGTAAGGACAATGGCAGTAACTGTAAAACTCATCCAAGAATTGCAATATGGTTTTCCTTTCATTACAATTTTAAAATCAAGATAATTAAATGATCAGGAGTAAAGGGGAAAGAATTACACGATCAGAAGTTGCCAAAAAGACCAAATCAGTGGAATCTATAGCATTTACAGTATTTTTTTTAACTGGGAAATGCATTAAGACTTATGTAAGTCACAAGTAAGTTTCTAATTTTTGTATTGGAAGAGGTCACACTGTTTCTGGGGCTCTCAAGCATTCAGTTTGCAGAGAAGTCCCTTGACATACTGCATTTGAATTCTGAATACAGAACGCATCATCCAATTTGTTAAAAATGTTTCTATGACTGAAGTAACAAAGTCTGCATTGATACAACATCATTTGCTGCAAGCTTTAAGGAAATCATGCCATCACTTCCAGCACACACCAAAGCACAGCTGATTTATGAAAAGGCCAGGGAGCAAAGAAATACTCAAACCAGTGAAAAACATGTGAAATAATCAGAGGGATGTCTAGCTAATAAAAGATTACAAATGCTGAAAGAACAGTAGACAGGCACAATAAAGAAAGAAGGCTGGTAAACAGAAAGATTTAGGAAAGTTGAGGCAATTACCTACTAAGAAGTAAATTCTTGAGTCATGTTACAAATCAGCATGTCCTACCAAATCTAAGTAGGAATGTGCCAATTAGCAGAGCAAACATTCCAGTTCTGCAAATATCTGTCTGCAATGGCCTATCTTGGAAGGTGAAAACACCAGGTTTGAGCTGTGGACTGAGACAGTGATACCAGGGCTCCAGCCAATTTTCAGAGTATCCTTTCAGAGTCTGATTAGGCACACAGTTCTAATGATGGCTGAGAGACTGGCTGTCATGCAAAGTGGTAAAAAACAGCACAGTGTTTCCATAAGTTTTCACTATGTATTTTTCCACTCTCCAGAAAAAGCGTGTTTGCTAAACACAAACCGTGTAACCTTGTTGTCGTGGATAATGCATTAATTATACAGTTCTACAATTAGCAGCTTCAACTTAAAAATAAGAAAAAAGGTTCACAGGTTTGCAGGCTGTCACAAGAAAAATCCACAAAGTGTTTCTTTCTGTTTACTTAATTTGCTTGTGAAGTTGCTGTGGAAAGAGAAAAATAATGATGCATAGAAAAAAAATCCTCCAGAGAATCCAGCCATTGATTAAAAAAATGTTAATTAAGAATGCCTTCAGAATGATATCTAATTTTGCATACAGGGGAAAAAAGGCATCTAAGAGAGAATTAAAGGCAAGTCCCCTGATATAGATGCTTTGGTTTGGATTAAACTGCTAAAAGCCTCAGACTTTAAACACCATAGAAAAAAAATACCCTACATATACCAGAGGGAGTATTAGCATTGTAGGGAAAAAACTCTCTACAATGTGATAGTTTATAATTGCAAAGACAGTAGAAATAAAAAGTTTAATAAATCACTTTTCCTCCAATGTTTTTTGCCTTTAAGACTTCTCTCTTTTTCAGCTAAGCCCTTATTTAAACTTCAACTGCAGTATAACAAATCTGCAAGCTTCACTGTCTGGCAAGTTGTTGGAGAATGAAATCTTGATCTATAAATTCACTCAAAATCTGCATATCTAAAAGTACAGCACATGCCCTCAGGCATTTAAATCCCATAGGTGGTAGGTTGGACCTAATTGTTCCCACCATACTCTTTACCCTGAGCACACTTGGGACTATAAGAATCCCCCTCCCCATAAAGGGAATAGATCAATAAAGCCTATCAAGATCCATGAGCTGACTGATTACCCAGAGTGTAAGGGAAGCATGAACATGCTGACACATACAGAAAGTAAATTCACATTTGTAAGGGCATGCAAAGGATCCATATGGGCAGATAGGTACAAGCTGAGTGTCTGAACAGAATTCCACTTCTCTCCCAAACCTTACATGAATGCAGGACTGTAAGAAGAAGATTCACTGCCCCCTGCACACATTGGTTACCACACACCACATCATGCTGACAATCCATACACATTGCACAAGCAAAAAAGGAAATGGCTGATGTAGAAAACATTCCAAGGGTTTCATATTTGTGGAGTTTCTCTTTTGCATTAGGCAATTCCTTTATTTCAGTAATTCACAAAGAGGTTACACATGCATCCTAAAAGGGCAGACTCAGCCAAAAGAAAATGCTCAAGTGAGCATCTTTATTTAGCATCACAGATATAAAAACATCTCCAACCATGCCAGCATATGTTCACTATGGAGGAGAAATGTGCCCCAGATTTTTTCTTCCTTGAAAGTGGGCAACATAGCCACAGAGAGGCATGGCCAATGAAACTATGCATATATTTCCTCAACATGGGTTTCTGTGGAAATCCTATCAGCAACTCTGTCTGGTTTCTCACAGTGATTCATCACTGTGCTGGCCCAGGAGGCCAGAATGATGTAAACTAATCTGGAACTTTCAAGGAAGCATAAGCTCAAAGCTCTCATCAAATTTCATTTATTGCCTAACTCATTTAGACTCCTTCAAAATCCCCAAAATAAACTTTACATTTTAAGCACAGGTAAAGTTGCCTGCTGACCACTAATTATTGCCAAAATAGCAATTGCTTTCTCTGCTAATTCTCCTTTTGAGGATATCAGTGGCCTCTGGGGAAGCAACCAGAGATGCTAATATTGTTTATAAAGCCAGGGAGCAGGCAAGCCAAGCCCTTTGAATCTGAATAAACTCGAAACTTTGAACTCAGCAAAAGAATAAAAGTCATATTTTATTTCCAGCTCTAGATCCTTCCTTTAGTGAGCTGAGCACAAACCAGACCCAATTGTCTTTTCTTTTACTAACAGCAGATCCTGCTGTAGCAGCAGGGCCCTGCTGAGAGAAAAGTGAAGGTCTAGAATTTGTGCAAGTCTCTGCCTTTGAGGACATGATTTCCCATAATCATACAGTAACTTAGCAGATCTACAGGTAGGTATAAAAATTTCTCATTATGGCATTTAAGGAAGTGAGAAGAAAATGGTTAAGATAAAGGGCACCTTTATCTGAGGTGCATAGAAATAAAGTCTTTGAAGTTCAAGAGAATGTAGCTGAAATATTCTTGTTATGGGGAAAAGTGTGTAAATCTCCAAACTCTGTGTGCAAAAATGCCAAAATAGGAACATTCTGGGGTTAATTCTCACATGCAGACACATTCTTTGTCAGAATTTTGGACATATAAAGGAAATTTCAGTGAAAGCTCAACCAGTATAAAATCTTTCAGTATGGCCACAATGCTAATGATTTTCCAAGCACACAAACTAAAAATATTTGACTCTTTTCTTTTTTTCTTTTTCCAATTACCATTGTTCATTCTTTCTCTGAACTATTAAACAGAGACCTAAGTCTCCAGATTCTGCTACTACTTAGTTGTGGGCATAAAAAAATTCATTTTAAACATATGACAACACTAGGGAAGAAGAAGGATCACATTCATAAAATCTCCAAATATGTTAAATTTTTTTTAAAATCAGACATTAAAAATATCAGAAAGGAAGTTAAGAAGTTTAGAGTATGAAAATCAGACCCTTTTTTCCTCATTTAAGATCTTCAGATCTTCAAAGAATATTTAATAATGTTACATGTGCTATAAATTATTTTAATGCCCCTCGTCACATGTGTTACCTCATCTGTATTGTTATACCAGCAGAGACACATCCATAGCTTACAATAATCCCTGCACACCTTAGAACTGGATATGTTCAAGTAAGCAATTCTTCATGGTTTAAATATACACATAGAAAACAATATTAAAACTCCTTCATTCTGTATTAGTTCTTTCTCTTTAATTCATTCAGATATCTAAGAATAGCGTAGGGGATAAAGAGATTCAAATGTATGCAAATGTATATATACATATTTACACAAATACAGCTGAGGTTGAATAGCTGTGATCCAGCAAAATGGATAGGAAACAAAATATAGTTGCCAGCTTCCCCTACAGTAACAGCTCCCCATGGCATGGGAAAAACATGGACTAGTGCCATCATCTCCAAATTGTGAGCATTGTTTCTGGTGGTATGACCCTGAAAACTCTTTTTTCAGTGCCAGGACAATCATTGCACTGATATCAGTACCAAGTTTTATGTTATTTGAGGAATTTCTTGTCTTTTATAAGAAAAATTAAGTACTTTTTCTAAGCAGTGTGTTTTTTCAGTGTTGCTCATTAAGTTCATTTTTTTGGTTGCCAGGAGGACAAGATACACCAGCTAAGAGCACAGGAATTACCAAGGCTTGATCACAGCTTACATGATGCCCTGCTAGCAGAGGAAAGATGCCGTTCAGAAATTGTCTAATACTTGGGGGAAGACACCACTGCTCTCACTCTGTGAAAATCCCACACACATCTGCCACAGGCTTATTTGCTGGCACCCCTCACAACACCAACAGCTTTGTTCTGTTTTCTTCTGCATCTCATTCTTTTACTGCTGCTTTTCAGATGGGCCATCTAGGGGATCCCTTCTTTACCACATACTACACTTCTAAAGCCATTCTGAAATCAGTCACTCTGGAGTCAAAATTATTGAGATACAGTCTTTTTATTAATATTATTTATAAACTGGTTACCTAAACAGCAGACAAAAGCCATTGCCTCTAAGATCCATTGCTCTTTGGAGTATGTCATGTGGTATAGCTCAGCCCAGATACTCATGAGAGATCTTCTCACAGGATTGGTCCGTGATTTTTGAGACTCATGTGCCAATAACCAAAATAAAGGAAATGCCAAACCATTGGCACTTGCTGCTTAGTAATTTTTAAATGAAAAATCACAACTGAAAGGAGGAAAAGTATTTGTATCCCCTGTTCTCACCATTCCCCTGCTTACCTTCTCCCAAACCTCAGCAAATTTTTCCCAAGCAGAAACAGCAGAGATGCTAATTCTTTGAGTGTGAACACACTGAGTCAGCAAAACCGAGTACAAAACCTCTTTCTTCTCCATGTTGTTTAGAATCAAACAACAGAGGAGGAGGCACGTGTCCTTTCCAAAGGACACCTTCTGTTAGCAGTAAACAGAATGCTTGTAATATTAAACAAAGCTACTGAAGAGCAAAAGGAAGTAACCCTTTTCATACCTCTCAGCAAAGAGGCAAAAAGATGCCATTCCCTCTTTCCCAGAACGAGACCCTGCTCTTTCTGCCCTTTCTAGCCAAGCCCACAGGTCTCTACTGCATGGCAGATGAAAGGAGGTCACTGCATGGGACTTTCCAGGACACTGAAGGACTTCTCTGCCCCAAGGGAGTCTGTCCACAGTGACAGTGGGTAATGGGACTCAGCTTTGCCTGAAGCACTTGAACAACAATCCTTTGGCCACCTCGGCCAGCTGAGCACAACCCCTCAGACTCTGGGGGTAAGGAGGGAATGGTGCCTCTCACAAGGGCAGCACCAGCACCCTCTCATTTTCTTGGCTTTACAAAGTGTTATTTTGGGTTACAAAAGGGCTTTAGAGTGGAGAGACTGCCTGGGCACATGGTGAACTCTAGAACCCATCCTTGCTGTTAGAAAGCACAGGGTCATCACTTAACACACACAAAAAACACAGGAAAATGAGGAAAATGACATTACAAGACTGTGTGCTGAAACTGGAAAAGTTGTAAATTCATTCCTTAAACTGCTTTTCCCAAAGCAGCCAACAAACAGCTTTGCTCTGCTCTCAACACACCTTCTAACAGGCCTGCTCACTTGCAAAAAGAGGCTGCTTTTAATCACATGGCTCCAGAGCCTTGTTGCCCCATGAGAAACAAGACTAAATGACTTGCAAACCTATGAAAGAAAATTGATGCAGGAGTCACCTTCCCCCACAAGTCCCACCACGAATTCCTGCAAGTAGGAAACTAAATAAACCATTAAGGAAATTAAAATTATATTGAAAGTTTAAATTAAAAAAAAAAATTGAAGGTACCATTAAATGATGGAATTCAAGATCCCTGGGGAAGTGAAGAGGGCACACAAAAAGCTCCCTGTCCTGGACCTCAGGAGAGCAAACTTTGCACTCACCAGGGATCTGCCTAGTAAGGGTACCATGGAAAAAAGCCCTGAAGGGAAGAGAGGCCCAAGAAAGTTGGTTAATATTCAAGAATCACCTCTTCCAAACTCAGGAAGGAGGCATCCCAGCAAAGAGGAAATCAGGTAAAAATGCCAGGTCTGTGTGGATGAACAAGGAGCTCCTGGACAAACTCAAACACAAAAAGGAAGCCTACAGAGGGTGGAAACAAGGACAGGTGGCTTGGCAGGAATAAAAAGAAATTGCCCAAGCAGCCAGAGACTTTTAAAAAATATTACTCTCAATAAGTACTTCTTGTGAGCTCCAAAGCACCAGAGAGCCATCATCAAGATTCCACCAGAAATGCAGTTTAGAATCACATGGAAGATTAATATTTATTGTGAATCTTGTTTTGACAAAAACATCTTTTCATGTTCTCTAATCCTTTTTACAGTCCCCCAGCACACATCCTGACAACCTTTGGGGCACGCTCAGGCACAGGCATTTACCACTGTTACAACACCACTTTACAGCTCCCTGTTTAGACTGCAAATACAATTTTGTTGATGCTGCATGAGCTGCATTTTAAGACTGCAGCTTTCTGCGTATTGGCACATACTTAATCACATGTTAGATCAGACAGTTGCATGCTCCCATCTGTGCCACAGAAGATTCTAATCTTTCTTGGGTAGGTAACAGTTTTATCTGACAAATATTTTCAGAACACTGCAGCTGAGCTACCATTTATTACCATTTCCCAAGAGGGATTTGACCCTAGGACCTCCTGACATTCTGCAGCAGGTACTATTTCCACACATTCTGCTTCAGTCATGAACAGTGTTAAAGAATTGACTTTTCTAATAGAAATTTACCTTGCAATGTTTCCAAAATCATAGAAATGTTACTGGAAGATATAACTTCCAATTTTAAATCAGTGTATTTAAGATGTCAGTTATAGTTATTATAGTACTATATGTTTTCATTTAGTTCAAAGCACAAGCGTATGCAATAATTTTCAAGGAATCCAAAAAAACAGGTATTAAAGTCAAGTATAGCACTGCTCAAGTGAGAGGAGTGGGAATCAGGAACACATCCTTCATTTTTAGTGGGTTTTTATCACTGCAGTATCAATGACCTTGATGACAGAGAGCAGTTCTGGGGCATTACTACAGACACAACAATCCCAGGTTAGACTTTTGTGGGACACAAGTTACTTACATGGAAAATCCAACATTTAATCTTTCTCCCTCGGTTCCCTCAGCTGTGAAGTTGGCAAAATAGGTATTTAATTTCTTATCTATCTCCAGAATGTGTTCAGTAATGCTAAAAAAAAGGGGAATGTCATGAGTCTCAGCAAAGAAAAACTATTTAATTCCTCTCTCCCTGACAGATAGCTCTACCCAGTTCTGACCCTCACACTTCTGTCTCCTTACTCATTCACTGAAATCCCACCACGTTACATTTTAGAATAGTTTATATTTTGACTGGACATTATAAGCATTTTATTATTGTCACCGAGAGACAACAATCTCTTGTGCTGGAGTTCTAGTGTCTGTATGGCATTTTCTGAAATAAGATATAACTGCTTTTCAGCCATAAACTGTCTACCTCCTGCTCTTTTGAGGCCAAAACTTGTAGTTCCTGGGCAGAACTCCCACTGGAAGACTTTGCATTTCCTATGTACATCAGTTGGCTGATACAGCTCCCATGTTGGGAATTAATAGTGCACGGAGTCTGCTGTGCCTAAACTCTTCACTGAGCAATCGAAGGCTCTACTGAGTATGACAGCAGGTTCAGTTCTGCAATTTCCTGTACCTCCTAAGTGCATCTGGGCAACAGTTATATCATGAACTATTTCTTTTCTAGTTTGAAATGTTTTGGGTTTGTTTTGGTTTTTTTTTACACCTAGAGTTACAGCCTTAGTAAGTCCAGGTTGGTGCAGATAATCAAGTCAGTGAAAATATCAATAAAAACATAACTCAAACATTAGCGCTTCTTTTTTTAACTTTTTATTAAAAAAAATCTTCAGCCAGAGATAGGCAGTTAGATCATTATTAACTAATATCAACTAGTCCAACCACTTCTTCTTTATGTACAAATTGTTCCTTGTTTTTGAGGGAGAGATAAAAGGGTATTATTTTCGTATAAACATTCCCTGAACAAGAGTGGAAGCTTTCAGTCACTTTTCATTCCTGATAAATTCAAAAGGCAGCACAGCATCTGACTGACTTGATCAAGAAGCCTGTTTTCCAGAGATACAATTAAATGGTGTTGAAAAATCACATCAGCAGGAATTACTGGGTACTCTGGACTTTGGAGTTCTTGAGTTTGATCCAAAGACTGTCCTTGACTTCCACTTACATTGGATTCCTCACAAACAAGGATTCAGGAACCCAAATTTAAACATCTCTGCTCTTTAAAGTCTTGGGCTATATCTTTCACTTAATCCATTTCTCTTTGCTTACAGAGCTGGTGTGAAAAGCTTATGGCATGTCTACACTTTACAATGCAGAAATCCCTGCACTAGCTGGTGTGAGTACCCAGCACAGCACCATGCTGAGCCATTAGCCTGAGTCCTGGGAGTAGCACAGATATATTAGCATGGCATTACAGCCAGGCTGATGAGCTCAGGCTAGCTCTGCATTATACTGCTTTGATCCAGAACAAGCTCTTCTGCAGCTCCCGCAGCCCCCCACTGCACAGAGCTCGCTTGTCTCTGCACTGCTGAATGTTATCTGTTCCACACATCACAGGCGGCTCCTGCAGACCCACTGCTGTCTGAGTGCCATGGCTGGCTGAATTCTAAACACTCCCGTATGCAAAAATGTCTGTTCCTAAACTGAAATTTATTTATCTATCCACACATTGCAATCTACAAATAAACAGAGCACCTGCATCTCGCCGCATTTCTTATTCAATGCTGACTACATCACGTGCTTATATGGTGACAGAAACATGGAGTTTTAAATGAATCCCAGTAATCATCTCTTTGCTCTTTTGCCTTTAGTTTTGTGTGGAGAGGGCAGAATTCTGCATTTTGGTTTCATTATCCAGGTCTAAACATTGCTTCTTAAACCAAAACCTACATTTTCTCTCTCTGCTGGCAGAAGCTCATCTCTTGAATAGAAGAGAGAAGATCACTGAAATAGAAAAAAAAATCATCATTGGTAAGACAGGTTGACTGACAGCCATTGCAATTAACTAAAAGATTTCAACTGCAATATATTTCTGTGTCATGGGCAGCAGTAATGATTACAGGGATGTGCACATATATGTGTGGAACTGTATTTGTTACTTAGCAGTTACACCATGTCATCACTCTTAAGAGATTTCTTTCTTCCTGCTTACCTATTCCAAACGACCAAACATATGTCTTTGATATGCCTGAAAGGATAAGTATCTTACCAAGGGTATGAGCACATGAATAGCTAAGTAAAGCTCCTGACACAGCAGAATGCATTTGCACACACCTACGACAAAGACTAAATGCTGAAATGGAACAATCAAAATAAAAAACACTGAAATGAGCAAACTTGTAATTACCAGCACGAGCAACATCCTTTCCTCATCAATCCTCAGGCATGCTTATATTAAGCCATAAAGGGTTAGACAATTCTGGAGGGATGGTCTTTGAGGGGTTTTTTTTGTTTAATGCTTTGGAGCTAAATCATGCTTTCCCTTCCCAGGGGTGCACAAGACAAAGAAGAGGCCAGATGGAGCCCTCTTCCCCTCCCCACCACACCTGGGCAGGGGCCAGCCTCAGCGCAGTGCCCTGGGGAGTGCCTGGAGCTCTGGCAGCCCGGGCAGCAGCTCCCAGCTCGTGTTAGCTCTCCCTCGCCCACGGGAGGGGATGGCAGCGGGGGCAAATGTTCGCTCTACGGCACGGCCCTGCGGCAGGGCACCTGCACCCTCACCGCAGCGCTCAGCACATCCGAGGGCCGCAATCCATCCCCTCGGAAGCGCTGACATCCCTGCACGCTGCAGGCAGCGGCTCCCCGGCTCCATCTCCAGAGGCAGTCCCGCCTCCAGGCACAAACCCCGAGCCACCGCAGAGCCGGGCGGGCTGTGCCAAGGGAGGACAATGACCTGAGCTCCCGCAGCAGCCGCTGTTCCCTGCCGCGCTGCCCAGGGACGGCTGCAGGTTCCCAGCAGGACACTCCGGAGGGGCAGCCAGCAGCTGGAAGCACTTCAGAGGCATTCCCTGTGAGACAGGGCCGGCACTTGCAAGGGAAACACACGAGACGAGCTTCCAGGGCTGCAGAACACCTCCCTGGAGCCCTAATAAAGCAATTTAGGTTTTTTCTGCGGCACGGCGCAGCTGCAGAAGCGGCAGCACACTGCAGGGCTGACGGGGGCAAAAGGGGCTCGGCGCCGGGGGCACCCCCCTCCCAGCACGGCTTGGCTGCGGCCACAAAGATGCTCTGCAAACCTCCCTGGCTCCCAGAGCCAGCCCCGCTCGTAATCGTGACGGAGCACACGGGAGGGACCATCTATGGAGGCGAACAACACGGGCAGTAGGGTCAAACCCTGCTAAGGAGGAGACCACCGGAGCACGTAGCAAGGCCTGCCCTTGGCAGGGGCGTGCAGAAGCTGGCACTGCCCAGAGCGGGCGGGAACAGCAGNTGTACCACACACCACACACCACACACCGCACACCACACACCACACACCACGCACCACACACCGCACACCACACCGCACACCGCACACCGCACACCGCACACCACACACACCACATGGCCCTTCAAGGCGCCACAGCTGCTCCCCAGGCAGAGCCAGCCAGCACACTGCCTGCTGGGGCAAGCCCTGGTGACTCCCGAGGACCACTCTGGTCAAAGTACAAATGTGATCAGCTCTCAGGAGGAGAAAAATTTCTTACACCAATCAGCTCCAACCTGACTTAGAAAGAAACCAAAATATGGAGAAAAATAAAGGAAAAGGTAGAAAGGGCTACAATATTTTATGTCATTGATTGTATTTTCTCTTTTTTTTTCTTGGCACATAACAGAGATACTACTTTAAGCCTAGAAGAGAATCTCAGAGTCAGTGCTGACAATAAGAGAATAGACACCCTGTACATCTGCCCTCATTTTAACCCTGATTTCACTAACCACATTATTCTCAGCACTGTAAAGTGGCTGAGGCCAAGTTACTTGGTGCAACTAGTCTCTCTGTTGCAGATGAGGCTACAACTACTCTCCATTCTTTTTCTTTCTCATGGCAGTACTTCAGCAACACTGTATTTTACCTCTAAAGCAGAGCAGGGCTAGCATATACTTTTCCTCAGGAGAAAAAGTCCTCTAACAGTCACTGAAGTATGCACCAGCAAGAACCAGCCCCTCACACTACAGCTCTAAAAGGCCCACCCGTTCCTCCTGCACTGCAGCATTGGCAGAGCCTGGAGGGCAGCCACCCCAGGGCTTTCATAAAGACCCTGTTCCACTGTTCATTCCCCTAGAGAGGATGGGGATGTTCCATAGGCACTTTCAAGGATAACTAAACCTAAAGTACAGAACACATCACAGGAGAACCTGAGAGGGAGCAATAGATCCCCAGCTTGACACAAGTTGGAAAGAGTTTCCATCTGTATGGCAAATTGCTCCGTCCTCTTCAGTTGGATTCAGTTTTCTTCATACTGCCACAGAAGGAATTTCACCTATATGGAGTTCATGACAGGTTTTGCATGGACATACTTAATCCTCCCTCTTTCCTTTCTACCCCTAAACCTTCCTACCTTTAACAAAAGTTTAGCATCTGCACAGTCTGTATATTCTGTGCAGAGACTAAGGACAGGAGCCCAGCACACTGCATTGCACCTCTCAGGTGTGTCACCCACACAACAACCACACTGCCTACGTCCCTACACCACTCCAAGGCTGCAGCCCTGCTGAAGGGGAGCAAATCCCACTGCTGTCAGCCACAGCTTCTCGTGCTCTGCACCTTTATCTAGGTCTGTGCTCACTGAAAGGAGTCTGACAGAGTCAGACAACCCATCAGCACTTCTGAAGGCTGCCCCCAGCCAGTGGCTAAACCACTCCCCATGAACGGAGCTGCTGATGTGCAACTTGCAGAGGAGGAAACAATCTCAGCAGCAGTGTGTTTGGGACAGACCTCTGCCCACTCTACCAAATCACATGCCACCTTCACATGCACAATACAAGAGCACATTTGACTGTTAAGAGGTTTTTGGGGAAGGAAACTAACATACAAAGACAATAAAATTCTGCCCACCCAGTATTCACTGAGAAGTGCTTTGTCCATTGCTTTGACTATTCATCAAAATTCAAAATAAATCTGTTTTCTCAATGGTAACAGCATCATAATAATTTCTTATACTCCCTCCCCAGAAGCCTTAATAGCAAAGGTATTTCACAGGCAAACATTTCTTTTTTAAAAGGCAGAGCTCATCTTATTTTAGAATCCAGCATCTATGCCAAGACTTCACACTGTGCTGAATGCATTACAACATCTACCAAAAGTGCAAAATACATTTTAAAAATGGCCAGGCAATACACTGAATATTTGTGGTTTCTGAACACTTGCCAGTTTTAGTTAGAGGAGGGTTTTTTACCCTGAGTAACTTATGGGCACATTGAGAAAGATATGTGTAAAGTGTTCATGCAATCTACTATATCACAGCAAGATTTGCAAATGCTTTTGTTCACCGAAGCACAACATATCCAGAACTACCCCTGTGTTTCCCTTCCCCGTTCATGTGGTGCTATTCCTTTTCAACATGAAATACCATATAAAGAAATTACCTTTGGCCATTACAAACGCCAAAGGCTAGAATACATTCTGGTTATTTGTGGGAATAGGATGCTGTGACAATTAGAGTAAAAGTAACTGATTTTTTTATTAAGTTTAAAACAAAGATAAGTTAGCCCCTCAAAAAAAAAAACAAAAAACCCAACAGTAGTAATCACAAGGTGCAAAATCTTAGCCTATGATGAGTCAGATCAATGAATGCTTGCTAGGGCTGCTTGTGAGTACAGTACTGCAAGAACCAGCCAGACAGAGGATGCAGGATTTAGGACTCATATCCAGATCTCATATGAAAATATGATCTGAACCTTTGCCAAATATCAGCATAAACCTGATCTGAGTTTGCAAATATGTTGGGGTGATTCTTTTCCCATGACACTTCAGTTATGGGATTTCTGGGGGAAAAAAAGAGCAGAGGGGAAAGCCAGCAAACCAGCAGGCAGCCTTTGTGAAAGAGACTGAAACAGGATCAGGGTTCTCCCTAAAGAGAAGAAAATAGCTGCAGATGAGTCGAGTAAGAGAGAAATGTAAATGAAAGCAGAAGGCAGCTTAAAAGATGTTTAAAAGCTCAGCAGCGAGAACTACTGGAACCCTGATTTCATTCAGCAGGTCAGATCAGAGGGTGTGAAACCAGAGCTTGTTGCTCATTTTCTAAGCTGTTTTTCAAAAGAAAATGTCAATTAGTTGAAACCAAAGCTTTTGGCAGGAATATACACACTAAGTTTGTCTGGAACATTTTCTTGGGTACAAGATGGCATTTCTGATCAGAGAAATCACATCCCAAGAGCAGCCAACAACCTTGTCACTAGGCCAGTGCCCTGGAATAGCACTGCAAACCCTGCACCAAAGGTGAGGGAATCCCAGGCTAACAGTGACCCTGGACTGTGAGTCTGCCTGACCTCATACAGCAGTCAGTGCGTGCACCAGCCCAGAGAGCTTCATTCTGCACCCAATTCAATAAACCCAACTGCTCTTCTGATGTAGAAAGGATCACCTTCACAAAAAAGACTCACACCAACTCTGTCTAGTGTCTCTGCACCTTCCAGGAGGAACTACCTTGAGTGTGTCTATACCCAAACCATACTCAAGCCACTCCCATTGTCATGGGTAATCTATAAGTCCAGAAAAATCCACACATCTTCATATAAATAACAGTTTTGTTTAAATTTTTTCACTTCATTTTGAGTTGTAACTAGAAGGCAAATTATATTTATATATTCCCCTATCCACAAAAAATTCATTCAGATCCATACAAACAAAAACCATAAAGCTGAAGAAAACATTTTCTCATGACTGAAAAAGAAAACCAAGATGAGGTTTTACTTCATTTCCTCATTCAACATTTTGTTCAAACATTCATGTGAATGCTTTGCAGGCACTGATTATATTAATTCTCTGTTCTCCAGGGCAAAGATGTCCCCTCTGAGCTGTACAAGTTGAAATGTAGTCCATTCTCATGCCACAGATAGGTTTTTATCTTCTCTGCATATTTTTATTTTCTCTGTGTTTTTCAACTTCTATTTTATCTTTCCTTCCAGTTGTCCAGGGAGTTCTACCAACAAACCTTATGAAGTTCCTGTGAACAGGAGACAGACACTGTTCCTAGGAAAGAGAAGACTGTGTGTTAGTTCAGTTCCAAAAATGGCTCCAGGTAAACACAAACACCTCAGGAAACACTTGGTGTGCATACAGAGAACAAACACCTGCAGATTTCTACCTTAGTTACTCAAAAGTGCCTGGCTCCCATGAGTCTCCAACAGGAAAAATTTCTGACGATTCATGCGCCCTGAGCTGATTTCAGGTCTTGGAACAATGACTGCATCTGCCACTTTCTTATGCCTGGAAACGAATACAGCTACTAATTTTGAGAACAGTATTACTCACTCCTGAAACTGAGCATGCTAGTTATTTACAGCACAATTTACAGCTTGACCATTAGTCAGCTGTTAAATTATGCCTTGTGATAAAAGAAGGTTTAGATCTGCTTCCTGAACAAATATGATCAAGCTTGCAAAAAGTGAAAGCAGATGGGAAGTTCTATTGCAAAATTGCTGCAGAAACAAAAAAGGAAAAAAATCAATGGTGAAATATTGATTAAAATAAAATTCAGATGGAATGAGATAATGTGCAAATCACTTGGTGAAAAATACATCTCCAAATATGATTTAAGAGACATTTCAGTTCCATGGTTACACATTTAATTTTCCAAACCATGAAATGTTCCATTATTGTAATAGCTTTGATTGGCTGTGATTCTGCCAGCAAAACTACTACAGTATTGTTACAATGATAAATTTTGCTTCAAGAAAGGGCTATTATATAAGAATGACTCTTTCAGATATTTATAGAAAGAGGTTTTTTCTTTTTTTAAGAGGCTATAACAAGCGAGGCTGGATTGAAAACAAAGACAAAAAGAAAATTGGGGCCAATCAATATAATGTTCTCAATTAGTCTAAGTTTTTCATAATTTAAATTGTTTCAAGGCTTTAGAAAAACACAGAAGGAATCTACAGCTTTTACTGGTCTTTTTAAGCTGTGTGTTTTCACCTCACTGTTATAACTATTCACTGATTCCTTCTTTCCTTCCTTCTTTTCCTTCCTTCCTTCCTTCCTTCCTTCCTTCCTTCCTTCCTTCCTCCTGTCTCCTGTCCCCACTTTTCACCCACATGATAGTTTAGAACCAAAAATATATTTTCCTGCAATCTTTATTTCTATTTTTTCATGACTATTCAGATAGTACAACGATTGTCCAGAAACAAACTATAAATATATTAATGTTTAGCTAGCTAGCTACCCATCCATGTATACAGTAAAACATTAAATAATGTGTGAATTTGAGGCAAAATTAATGACAAAGGTCAAGAAATACCACACAATCCCACCATAATAAGCCTCAGAAAGAGTATTCAATTATTGCAATAATACATTTGAAGTATAATAAAAATTTAATGTAGAGACTAATTTTCATTTAAATTTCACAAGTGTTATGGGAAATACCTTTCATCACCACTCCTGAAACCTAAGAGCAAAACCACCACTTCATGCTAGGAAGTTCAAGTGTAAATTTGTAAAATAAATCTTCTTTTGTCTTTTGGGAGTAAACTAGATTAGCAGACAAAAGCAGGAGAAGTAAAAATACAGCTACAAGCACATTCAGCAACAAATTAAGGCAACGAACAGGAAGGTGCATGTTGCAAACAACAGTCTGGTAGGGTTTTGGTTTTTTTCTCAAATACAAGCAAAAAGTTCAGAACTAAAATCCATTAGTGAATGAGTTAATGGATTTGTGACAATCCCAGAGAACAGGCTTCATTGTGTTAAGCTCTCTATCCATCTGCTTCTGTTGGTATTTTCTATTCTCCAAAAATGTGTGTTCCTTCAATATCCAAAGAGAGACTCTAGCTGGCCTAGTGCAGCCCCAATGTAGCAGCAGAAGTCAGGCATTAACCAGCAACCCTTAGTGCTCTTCCTTAAGAGGCCAGGGAAAGAGAAAGGAAACACACCCCCACAGCTTTCACTGTTCTCTCCACGTTGTAAGGCATGTCTTAAGACACAGCAGAGCATACAAAGCACAGTGTAATTGGTGAAAGTCATAAACTTGCTCTACAGACCTGTGTCTAAATAAGTTTCCTTCTGCAACTTTCCTGTTGTGAGGTGGCATGTTAAGGTGGCAGCTGGTACAAGGTACTGCCAGAGCAGCAATCCAAGAGGTCTCCACATCACAGGAACCTGTGCCTCAGTGATAAACTGCCAGATGCCTTCAGTGTAGAAACACCCAGCAAAGGCCCAGAGGTTAGAGAGTCCTGGGGAAGTCCTACTGCTCCTGCTTTTTCCGAGCTGCTGAGCCATGAAATTGTCACCAAATGTTCAGAGGCACAAGCCTTTGTGTCACAGCTCTGCCACTTTTCACAGGGCACTCACTTCCAGACTGTGGCAAGCTCCCATTTATGTCACTGTGGGGATGCCCACATCTCCAGTACCAAACTTGCTGGACTGAGTCCATCTGTTGTTGCCTCCTTCATTTTGTGGCTATTGGGAGCCTGGACAGACAGCTTGCAGTGCCTCTCAAAACAGTGTAGGCAACGCCATGATCTGCAGGGCCAGGACCAGATTTCTAACACCATCACCATATGTCTCCTGTCAGAGCACATAGCATGGATGTCAAGTCCAAGGAAGAGATCTCTCGTTAGACATTTTCAGGCTCCTCTTAGGCCTTTTGGACATGCTCTTAGGGTTCCCACCAAGTATCCTGCAGAGCCAAGCTCTTGGCAACAAAGCCCTTGCATTCACAAGTGAATGAGCATGGAAATTGTTTCATTAATGGCTCTGCACAGACTCAGCAAACTACCTCAATAACAACATACTACCAGTTTTTCATCTCATAGAGAGCTTGAATAAATGAGTATGCATCCCACCTCTGTATTGTAGTCACAATCTACTTGGCTGAGGCAGTTACCTAAATTCCTCACTGAACATCTACTACAACTGCACACAAAGCTGACTCAACATTGCTCTCAATGCCACACTCATCAAGGCAGCGCCGTGGGACCTTGGAGGATGACGGTGTTCTGCACTGGAGGCTTTGAGAGTAAGATGATTCAGAATGAGTGATTCCAAAAGAGCCTCTAGATTCATTCCCATCTGCCCTACTCCCACACCACACTCAATGTGTTTCTTCCCACTCACTAATAACAGCTCTTGCCTCCTACACGCTATCAACACCTGACTGTCTTTTCTCACTGCAAGAGAGTAAGCGCTTATAATGCATTCAAAGCACAATTTTGTCTGACACATTTGTTTTAGCTAATTCTCTTAAGGGTTTGTTTTTTTTTTTCCCTGCTAGAGCTATTTCATTTGTAGGAGCAAATAAGCCTGAATGTCTCCTGCCACATCTGCTATCATCCCCTTATTCAATAGGCTGCTAAAGGTTACACTTCACAGAACGGGATTACCTTTTCCCACACACACTGAACTTGATGAGAAAATCATGACCAGATAGGTACTTCTCCATTCATCCCTTCTGTACCTATCTGATATGCTGTGGCAAGCAAAAAGCTGGGAATTGATTCCTATGTGGGCCGTTCTGCCTTTTTCAGCCTTGCAAACAAAATCCACTGATCTCAGGCAATTCTTCACCTTGAAATACTTCCATGTCTTTCTCTTATGCTTAAGTTTTTATAGATCTTTTAGCCACCTTATAATTCAACAGACTGAGTTCAAGCGAAAAAATAAGATTGAGAGAACACAGTTAACACTCTCCCTGACCATGCTTAACTGGACACAGTCCTGCTCCCAGATGTAGAGCATGTTTTCTTTCTCAAGTAAGATCGTCGTGGTGATTGGGACTCCTGGCAGGCCACAAGGGAATCTATCTAGCCAGAAGGCTTTAATGCTGGTTTAGGACCATAATGAATCAAAATGTTCTGCCAACATTGAGTTTTTTACAAAAGAAAACAAATAAATCTAGCCAGCAACATTTCTATACTGGCTCATCTATTTTTAAAGCGTTCATTTTCCCACCTAATGATTAAATTCTGCAAAGAAAAATGAGGAAAGATAGATAATCTAAGTTCAAAAAATTTCAGCACATGGAATAAAAAGTTTCCAAAAAAAAAGCTCAGGCTGACTAAGCCAGTCACGGTAGAAAAATTGAGAGAGAAATACAGGCCAGCATGAACCCTAACCTTAATATTACTGCAACTTTATCCACATATTTTACCATGGTTTCCTAAAAAATGAGGCTCACACAGTCACATAAAGCCAGCTTGTCTGCGTCTGATTATAAATTCCCTCTCCTCCAGTAACTTCTGAAGCCATTGGCCGATTTCAACCAACCTTGCCAGAAAAGCAGAGGTTTGAAAAATAACCTCCTATTTCTAAAACGGAGACAAGAGACATCCTCTGAAGAGTGGGGCCTTACTTTGCACTTCCACATGTTCTGGAAATGTGGGAGCAGTTTTGTGTTGTCTGTTTCACAGAATTCTGATGGGTGGACACAATGTTGGCACAAACAGTAGCTGCAACAGGCACTCACGTGACATCACACACAGGACCTTGGCTATCTCCCCTCAGTGACAGGGTGACCAAAGTGAGGGACAGGAGCAAGAAAGACATCCAGTCTGGTAAGGCCAGCAAAAAAACTGCAATTATTTCATCAAGTTGGGCACAATGGGCCCTCAGCAATACAGTGAACAACTCCATCCACTTTCCAAGGCATGTCAGAGCTGCAGGGAGATACTCTTGCATCAAGCTTCTCAAAAGCTGCCTTCATTTGGTTCCATGCTGTTCTGCAGCACAAAGTCAGCAAGTGAACTTTCTGAGCATGACATCTGTGCTTGCAGGAGAGGGAAGACAGCACCCCGATATACACAGGTGTTCATGTTGTAAAGCATGTGTCCAGAAAGCTGAGTGCACAAAAAAAGAAGTGCCCTTTGTGCACTCTTTTGGGAGCTGGGAGCCACATTAACAGCTGCACAATGGGAGGAGAGTAAGCAAGATCAGATAGGTCAATTAGATGCAAAAGTAAATGGGAAACCTCAGCTACAAATTTTCTGTAGAGCCTAGGTTCTGGAGGAGCACAGGAGATCACCAGTCTCCCTATTTATTTAGAATTATGCAGGTTTTCCACAACCAGGATTTTCCAGCTCTCCTATAATCAGTGTACTGTGCACTCTTATGAGCCAGTTGTTTCCTGCTTGGTTAAATAAGCTCACTACTTACTGTAAATTCCTCATGTTTGCAACTACAATCAGCTGATCTTATCCCTGCAGAGTTTTATCAGGAGTAAGAATTAACAGGCTCTACACTCCCCTACACAAGGGAGCGGGAATACCCAGGTAAGTACCTTCCATCCTCACTTTCCCACCACATTCCACACACTCACACACCTGTGCCAGACAGCACAGGGCATCCCAGCCCCTTGCTGGGACCAGGGCCTCCTCCCCAGCATGGCCAGCAGAGCCCTGGCAGGTGGCAGCTGGGCTGAGGAGGGCTGGCCAGGGTGCTGACCTGCACCAGGCGTGCCAGGGAACCACGGGTGATGGCAGCACAAGTATCCCCCAGCACGGCTTTATTTTCTCCAGGTTCATCATTCCCTACTGCCACTGCAGAGTTTCCCAAGGATTCTTTCTATACTTGAGCCTTCTCAGAGGTGGCAGGGGAAGGGAGTATTTCACTTTTTCCTGCTGCCCAAACAGAGCATGTATCAACCAGCACACCTACCACAGTTATTCAATAAGCAGCAGCTGGTAGTCTTGAAATTCATGCCTGAATATTAAGCTACAAATCATCATGATTTTCTCAAACTGATGCTGAAGGCTCAATGAAATACAAAGCTCTTGGTGCTAGACATTGTACCCAAACCCAGAATGAGGATGTCCCTGCTTAGGCCTCAGGGTTGCCACAATATATTAATGTTGGCCAAGAAGATTCTTTGAAATCTGTTCAACTCCACAGATATTTTTGGAAATCATACTCCTCTGCTCCTTAACTTCTTCAGTCTTACTGCCAAAGTAGGTCCTCATTCCCTTGAATAGAATCTGGCTCTGCACAAGATACTCCACTCAAGACACTTCTGCAAAGCCATGACTGCTAAGCAGTTAAATCCAACCACCCAGTTTGGTTGGCTGCCTGCAGCAGCACAAAGCCTTACTCAAAGGCTGCAAAACACTAACAACCTGCCTGCTAAATAAATTGAATTGGATTGATCTTCAAACTCCTGTGGAAAGATTGTTTTCAGGACTTGAATAAGCTAGCATTTAGGAAGCTCAAATACTTCCATAGCATTCTGCAGTCACATCTGTAATTTCTCCCTTGCTTGCAAGAAAAGAATTGCAGAACAGGCCAGCAATCAGGCCACAAACAGTTTTTAATTCAGAGAAACAGAGATGAAACATGGAAAATACATGCTGAAGTTGTAATCAAAACAAACCATTGTGCATGCACCTCTTCCTCATTATATTGTGATTTCCTTCTCCATCCATTTATATGCCTCTCCTAAGCCCTCCCACACTGGATACTTCCAGAATCCCTCGCTTACCAACCTGCACCTACCTTAACCCCCACCCCAGCTTCTGTCTCTCCCTGCACCTCCATCCAGAAGTCTCCGTCCTCCCTGGAACATAGCACTGCTCCTGTTGTATTCCAGAGTACCCAAGCTCTGGGTTTCCCTGTCCCTCTAGGTACACCAGACAGGAATTCCCCTTTCACACTATGTACCTTTTGACTTTGCTACCATATGAAAGAAAACATTTCTCCATCCACAACTTTTCTATATAAAACAGCCCTGTGTTAATCTGGGCACAACTCTGTTCACTTGGGACACTGCCCAACCTCTCACTGGGCTGTCATATCACAGACAAGCTTTCAGACTCACCTTCCCCAAAAGCCAAAGAGGCAGATCGGGTCAGATTTAGGACACTAGAGAGAGAGAGCCTTTGCTAGCTGTGATTCTGTCCTAATGTTCCTCTCAGTCAAGAGGCCTCCTCAGGTCATGATGGCCATTTATAACTAGGATTTTACTTCAGTTAAAACTGTAAATCACTTACATTTTGCAAAAAAAGCCCAAAAAATTACCAACACTTTGGCACAGTTTCCAGTGAAAAGGCACAGTGTTGTTGCAGCTTGAGAAGAGTGAGAAAAGCTCCTGATGTCAGCACTACAGAGGTGGGGAACAGCATCCCCCCAGGACAAAGGCCTCCACACCTCTGGCACACTTCCTCCATGAAAATGAGCTGCAAGCTGCAGTTTCAGAACTACCATACCACCCTTTGTGACCCTTCACTGTTTGGCTGGCTACCTCCCTGCAGTCTCATAGCAGCTATGTGCCAGCAAGCAGGGTGCAAAGTACCTCTGGCCACTGAGAAGTGCTGCTCCACACAGACTGCACCAACACAGACCTTGGCACAAGCTGCTGCTGCAAACTGAGGATGGCACCTCCACCCATCACAGCACAGAAGGGCCTCAGGAAGAGCAGTGTGCAGTTTCTGCTTTAGTAATGAATCACAGAATCATAGAACCACTTAGGTTGGAAAAGACCCTTAAGAACAAGTCTTGGGTGTTTTTTGAAGATACTTGCAGTGTTTTCTGCATGTTTTCCTACCCTTTAAGCAAGATTTTATGGCCATGGAAAACTGCTAGCCCTGATCTCTCACCCTAACAAAAGAACAGCATTTCAGAGCATTCCACAGTTTCTATACTTGAATAAATACATAACATAAATACAGTTGTACAGTCGATTTACAAAATGTCAAATCAAGCTCCATTGGGATTTCTTTGTTTTTAAATGACAGCATTTTCTTTGCAAGCAACTCTACAATAATCAGGTTTCCAGAGCTTAGAAATCACCATTTTTCTGCCAGTTTTTTCACTCTCCTAGATGGTTTCTCTTCATATCACCACGAGGACTGTTGCTTGTTCCTGGACAATGTTATTTTTTGGGACACTGAGTAAGGCTGAATCTTCTATGGCATAAGAAACTATCCAAACCCCTTCTGAACATGTTGCAAGGTGGATAGGTGTTTCTAAAACTGTTCAGAATTTTCTTCCATCCTGTACATATGTCCCTAAGCAAATATTTATTTAAGTGACTAAAGTATTAGAGATAATCACTATAATTTTATTTAGAGACATAATTTCAATTTCCATTTAAAACCACTTTATTAGTTCACCATTTAAGACATACTGAGCTGAAGCATCCTGTCAAATTGCTAGTTTAGGTGCAAATATTTTATTCTAAAAATTGCCAAGTAACACTGATTCATAATGCAGATACATCAAATAAAGAGTGAAAGTTAGTAGTTTCAATGTTCTTGGCATGCTTTCTTAGCAACAAAATTTGTTTTATTCCAAAACCAAAAAACTGACAAGTATTTAGTCTTAGATACAATGGGAGTTGGTTTTATTTTTCACACTTTTTGCATGTATGAAAGAGATTTTTTACATAGTATTTCAAAACAATAATGCCTCTTCCACAAATATCGATAGCACTGCACAAGAAAATCAACTTTGCCTCTGAATTTATCACAGAAGTTATACAAACCCAGTAGAAATGCTACTTCAGTATCTGAGTCTCAGTGGCTCTTCCAACATTTCCTAGGACAGCAACAGCTGGTGCTACAGAACTAGGTCTCTTATTTTTCAGGAGATATTCCAGGATAAAAGATTAACATGCTGTAATTGCACTTGGTTGAAGGATTCAGAGAAGAGAAACACAAATGAAGAGCAAGTGAAAGTAACTGATTCCTATCATCAACCCAAGAAAAAGGCAAATTCATTGGACTAATCACAGATCTGCTCAGTGGGAGGAAAGCAAACATCACAGGAACAAGCATTTTCCAAGGGAATTCTAAGGCACAGAAGCCAATGAAACAAGGCTCCAAAACTACAAGAGGAGATGCAGCTGACTATACTAAGAAGGAGTTAATTTAAAATATGACAACAGCAGTCAAGTTATTTATCTGATATCTTTTAACTCAGTACCACAAGGAATAGGAACATGGAGTATTACTCTGTCAGGAGATGTGTTAGGTCAAGAAATCTGTTAGTATTTCACATCTAAAGCCCCAGTTTGGAGGACTGCTCTCTTTGACATCTTGTAAAGTCATGAATATAATGAAGTTCAGAACGGTATTGAAAAATCAATTTATCAAATCAAAACAAGAAAATCTATTAAGTGACTTTAAAAAGGGCTAAACACCTCCACTGCAAGCCTGTGCTAAGCAACATGGTGTTAAATGGGGTCTGCTGTGATTGCCAAAGTAGCAATAAAATAGTTCAAGACTCCTTTAACCTTCATTTCTCTCAAAGAAAATAGGAGGCATTTCTTAAAAATTTCAGTGGGCATAAAGCAGGGATTGCAAACAACAAACCTGGCCTTGTAGTAAACCTTCTTAGGAAACACTGGCCCTTTTTCCCAGAAGAGCATCATCATAGTTTAGTCTCTACTTTTCTAAAGTTCTCTTTTCCAAAGCTAAAACAAGACCGTCCATGAGGATCAGGTGCTTAAAACACCAGTAAATATTCCAGGAATTGATATTTGCTTGAAAAAACAACTTTGATAGAAAGTATTTCATCCACCTCCCAACAATACTGAAGCACTCAGTCACACTCAAAGTTGTGCAAAACCAAAGAGAAGTTGAACTAATTACGCTCAGGGTAAATGCTCAGTGAGAGTCCCAAATCCTGCAGTGCCTAAGGTGCACTGTACATACAGAATGAATTAAAACCACAGATTTATTAGCTTTTCTAAATTTGAGGTTACATGCACACCTTTCCCATGTGAGAGGATCAGATGAACTGGAGTAAACATGCTTCCACTCCCAGAAGATGGACTGGATATTTGAGCCTTGAAAACATGTGAGCCTGCAGCACAGTAATGTGAAAAATGTGCTCTCCTGTCAGTGAAATATTTTTGGGTTTTTTTCTTTAAAAAGTTCAATAAAAGTGTTGATAACACCACCTACATCCCCAAAAAGCTCATTCAGAAGTGTTGCAATAACTGTCCACAAAACAGTACAAAATCACCCCAAGCAGAAGCAGATGGATCTTAATTGAAATAGTGGCAAGTGCATCTTACACAGCACTTACAGCACGTTTTCCCTCAGGGTTTATACATTTGCTCACACAAATCCTATCATAAACATTTGAATGGGTTGTAATGATACAAGGTGAATTAGATAATTTCATTTCAACCATGCCAATCTTCCACTGCTTAAGTTTGGCTCCTTTCTCTCAAATTTGTCAAGTTTATGTGGTTTTTAATACCTGCAGAATACAAACAGGCTTTTTTAGTACGAAGTATGTTCTTCAAATCCCAATCTGTGTTTTAAACTATACAATTCTAAGGGCTTGACCCTACAAAGGACTCCATGCTATATGCTACAAGAATTCTACTGCTTCTTAAGGAGTCCTTAAATATGTTTTCATTGTTTAAAATACCTTTCCTCAAATCCAAGCTTCTTTACCATTCTACTGCTCTCTCTACATTCTGGTAGAAAACTGCTCTCTGTACTCCTCTGCCAATGATGTGGAACCTGCAATAATTAGCAGTTTCTGCTTGTCTCTGCTCTGCCTTGTTCTTTACTCCCTTGCCAGTTGCTGCTTATAAAGTGGATACCTGTCCAATGATTAAAACAGTTACTCAAAAATAATTAAGTGCTATTTTTTAATGGGCATTCATTTGAGGGGAAAAAATCATTGCATTCTAACATGTTTCATTTGATGCAAAGCAAGAGCATTTTAATTAATAATTCATATCAACAGAACACAAAATTTACTGGCCTAATACTTTTAGAAACACGAATACAATGAGCTAAGATGTACACACACACATGCACTCAGCTGTATTGTATTTTCAGATTCCCATTATTACAACAGTCCTTATCATCTCTGATACAAGAAAGTTCCTGTCTGCATCAGAGTAGAAGACAGATTTCTTGCTAACGCATGTCTCAGTAAATTAGATAAGGAAAAGCAGAAGAGAGCATAACATTTACCCCTCACTCTGTAACTTGGTCAGTTATCTAAATACAAGTAATGCCAAAAAGTAAAGACTTCAGAATAATTCTCATCGACAGGTCTCTTTCTTTTTCATTTATGCTGAAAAAATTAGGATTCACAGAGACAGACCTGCATGGGTCAGTCTCTATTTGTGTATATATATGTCCAGGCAAAACCCACAAGTTTTCTACATGGTTACAGTTCCTACACACTGTCCAAGAGAAAATGTTGAAATAGAAGCAGTCCACAAAGTCCTAGCAGAAGCAAAGATTCTTGAAATCCACAAAATGGGGAAGCACTTTATAGCATTTAAAAATCATAGTGATAAAATGCTTTATTTGTGGAAGTGTAAGTCAGTCCCTGGGCACTACTTGAATTCTGATGTTGAGCAGTAAGATAAGCAAGGTGCACAGGTGAAACAAGTGTGCAGAGAGCATCAGTGAGCATGGGCCTGGAACAGGCTCTGCACATTGAGCATGGTGCTTTGAAATCCTCAAGATGCTGCTGAGGTGTGAAGCACATGCACTCTACCCCCAAAACAGACTCATTCCGAGTATTCATTTGGCCAATGACCTCGGTGAGAAGAGTGTTAAGTCCTGTTGAAAATGCAGGTTTGCTACAGAAACTCTATATCGTAAATCAAATTAAAAAAAAAAAAAATCTCTAAAATGCAAGTGTTTCTTTCATCTGTTCCTGACTTCATTATTGTTTCAGTGTTTGATGTAGAAGAGTAAATAAATCTCATTTTATATCTGTGACACAATTCTCAGCTGTGGTTTCCTCAAGTCCTTCCAAAGCAGCTTTTTGGCACAATCACTGTCACAGAAAATATATTTTATTTCTAAAAGGATTATTCACAATTTAATGGGTTGTAAGAGCATCACATCCACTGAAACTCTCAAAAACCAGAGAGAACTGATTCTCTACTGCCTAGGGTACAACCCTCACACCTAATGAAAATTTTCTCCAATATCCTCTCTTTGGAAACTGCCAGCTTTATTTCAAAAACCAAAGATACAGCAATAGGTATTGTGGCAATGTTCATGGCTGGGACATTTGTTCATAGGAACCCTATTAAAACTCTTTCTAAGTCTCACTGTCCTGGTTTAGGGCAAATTTGGGAAGAAACCTCTGGATGGAGTCCCTCCAGAAAGCAAATCAGAACAGCCCCTCCCCGCAACTGGTTCGGGACAGAAAAAAAATTTCCTTGGAGGAAAGTGGAAAAAAGTTGTTTATTTAACAGGCAAAGCACTCCCCAGCACAACAAATGAACAACACTGACCAACAAACCCTCTGGCCGCCCTGCAGAGATGACAAATTCCCAAAGTCCCTCCAGTGGCTGCAGCTCGGCTCAGTTGCCCTCAGTCCCTCCGGTGCTGGGAAAGGCCGGGCCCAGGGCAGGCCCGGGGGGCCACAGGTGGGAGCTCCTGGTGCCCTTTTGGGTTTTTCGTCCAGAGCAGGTTAAACAGTTCCAAGAAAAAGGGAAAAAAAACACAGTCCTGAGAGCTTCTCTGCCTCAGCGAGCCAAAAACTAACAAAAAGCAAAGGAGAGCTCTCTCACCATCTGCACTGCAGATAACACAACTCTGATCTTTATGTTTTAAAAATAATCACCTCAGACATTCCACTGCTTCTCCTTCACTCTCCAGTTTTAAAGGTACAAAACTTATTTCTGAGCTAAACAAATGACTTGGGACACAATTCAGCATCAACCCAGGACACTCACTTAGGGTTAAACAGCACCTCTGAGTTTGGACCCTCCTGGGCTGAATCCAAACCACTGCTATGAGGTGAAATCCATTAAAATCCTCCAACAGCTTTCCCATTGAGATTGTGACACAAAAGTGTTTCCATTTCAGTATCTCCTGAATAAGAACTATTTATTTTTACAGCGCGCCTCTAGCATTTCCCACACACTCACCAGCTGAAGAGAAAAATCCTCAACCCCATTCCGAATTCATCAACACAACACCTGCTCTCTGTCAAAGCTCACTGAGGACCCCAAACAAACCATCCTCAATGGGCCTCCAATCACTTTGCAATTTTGTGTTGCTTTTCAGCATGCCAGGCATATCCCAAACAGCCTAACCCACAACCAGATGGTCAATACACAGGGGAAGACACCCACAGACTTTAAAAACAAACAAACAAATAAATCAGAATTACCAGTATTTAGTGTCTGTTTGTGTTGCAGCATTTAGGCCAGGACTTTTAAAAAGTGTCTGAGAGCACATTCACAATGTAGGAACCCACTCCCAACCTAGACTTTATTTCTGCCAACAGGTTGAGTGGGGAGCAGAGGGGGGGAATAAATCTAAAAAGCACTTCCTTTCCCCCCTTGTTCCACAAATGCATTATTCATAAAAGCCAGAGATTTTTTTAATTACCTGGGGATTTCACTTTTATTATGTTCAAAGGACTGTTTCAGAGAGCACTCACTCCCCTGCAGGCAAATATGCAGAGTTTTTTTACATGGCAGTATAAATTAAAGTGAATATCTAAATAATACCAGCAAAACCTCAACAAAATCAAATAGCCAAAAACATTAGGGACAAATTGCCCTTGCACAATTTATTCCACTGTTTGGTGGAACTCCACAGAGAATCTGAGGCCCCCAGTATACTGGATCGAAATTGATTTATTCTTACTATCACAGGGGAAGTCAATAAACTACTCCTTTGCGTAAGTTATACCAACATTAAAAAAAACCCTCCAAGACTACAAAAATGGCTATTTTTCCTTAACTCCTGGGCTTCTACCAAGAGCTGAGCAACATAAAGATATATGTTGTTATTCTCATAAACCCGATTAGTGAAGACAAGGCATAACCACAGCTTAAAACAGAGAGAGAGAGAGAAAACAATGCTTTTTTTCACTCTCAACAGAATATATTTCAGATGCTACCTCTGCTTGTTGTAATCACATTTCCAGTCTGAATCACAAATACTCCAGAAATCTATCTTGCTCTGAAGAGCCAAAATATTTATTTTTATTTGACCTCCTACTAGGTGCATTCATGGGAAAACAAATGGATTCTACTTGGGGCATGTCCATTTGTGCCTGTATCCCAGAAACCTGAAACCAGGCCAGCATTCTTCTGATTGAATAAAGCTGAGTTGTCTGGGTTAAATCTGTTGTCAATATGCCTTGCTTATACAGTGAAATAGTTTCTTGTTAAGCAAGACAGAGATTTACTGTAGGCAAGATACAGAATTTAAATGCATCAGCATGGAAGGGCAGGATAGAAATGTATTAATTCTTCAAGAAACACCCAGATAAATGTACTGTATACCTTAGCAGGAAGCTCTTTTTCTATGGATAATCATGGTCTTGAGTCAACAGACTTTGCCTACTTAAGCTATCTCTTGCATCAGAATCCAATTATAGCAAAGCCTACAGAAAACAGGTTTGGCACACTTTAATATTTTGTTATTGATCTAATTTAGCTCTGGTTTCAATTACAACGGGGAGCATTTTATCAAGAGATAGATTTTGTTTGTTGGACTGTAAATTGCTTTTTTCCCTTATTGTCTCTGATCTCACTATCTGGGTACTTTTTCCATGCTTATTGCTGCAGTTTTAGAGGTTTCACCCATTTTATTATGAACTTTTTTACAGGAAAGAAATCAAATCCACCTTTTCTAAGTAATAAGGAGTGAACTCAATACATTTAAAAATTGGGCTGGAGTTTCTGTAGCAACCACTCCACAGTGATGCAACTGAATTTGACATCAAAGAACAAATGTATCAAGTCATCCTGACAACTGAAACACTTGCTTTAAGAAGAATGCCTACATATATCTGGAACAAAGAGGGATTATCCTAAGTAAAATGAGTACTTTACGTAGTAATATATGTATACCGTATCATCCTACTTGAGGCATCTTTTCTCCCATCAATGTGCATAACTGCCACAAAAATTAGCTGAAGTTATCCGCAGAAACTGAGGAGAATAGACCTTTTTATTTAGTTTTCAGATGTATGGGAGAATTATCTCATTTTCCATTTAATGACATACAGAAGATATATGGAAGTAATTTTCTTTCTTCCTGCTGAATTTGGCTTTAAACTCTGCAGCTTTATGTCTTACATTCTTTGAAGGGAATGTCATCTCTACAACCCAAAATAGTTACACATATTTATAAACTCCATCTAAGAAATTACCCCTGGTTAACAATGTGTACATTTCAGCTACAAAGCCCAAAGCCTGACAACAGGAAAATTTTGCTGCACTGTGCTCTCCCAAAATACAAATCGCATATGTTGATAATCTGGAATGTTTGCTGAATTAAAGGATTATGAAATCATATCAGTGATTAGAATCATACACTGCTGAAGGCAGATAGCTGGGGTGTTGAAATTTCTAAAAGGGAAGCTGTCAAATAGTAGGAAGCAATTTGCAATGATCCATAGCTTTGTGAATAAAATCACAAACCTAGTGCTCTGTTAAGCTCCAAGAAGTGATAAAATTTGGATTCAGTTTAATATTCCAAAATGAAGTCCATTTCATGGGCTGCCACAATTTCTAGAAAAACCTAAGACTCCACAGAGATAAAGGAACATTACAAACTCACTGGAACTGAGACAGAGTTCCTAGTGTTTCTTCGAGCATGAAAAGGTGTGACTCTCAGAGTAGACTGCTTTTTAAAACTCCCTGTTGGTATTGCTGGATGTGAGATACAACTGCTCAGCCCTAAAGAGAAGCATGCAGTGCATCCCTCTCCAGCCCAACAGCAACAAGAACTATGCAATTCTTTAGCTCAGGGCAGCTTCTACCTGCAGCTTCCTTCTGATGAGCAAGAACTTGTGCTCTTGAGACTATTTTAGAAAGAAACCCATTTTAAAACAATTCAGCTGCTTTTCAGATATCATTAAAATAAAAATTTGTTTAGGCTGCAATATGTCAAAGGCTTTCACATCTACAATGGAAAAATGAATGTGGCTCCTATATAACCAGTGCACCTGCCCTTAAGGCTATAGTTCTTCCAAAATAGGTTCCTGTAGTTAGATGTCAAGGGATCATTACTTGAAAAGAAAAAGTTTGTTCTAGTAACAATGGTCGTTTGTGTACAGGCTTCTGATGAGAGACACCACTTAAAGATTCAATGTTAGTTCTGGCATTCCTGCCTCCTGAACAAGGAAAGACCTTTAAATTTCGCCCCGAAACTTAAGAACTCAAGCTGCAATATTGAAAGTGCCTCATCTGCACATGCAAGGCTTCATCCAACAAGCAGCTCTTTCCTGAGAGCAGGAGAGCAGGTACAAGCTGTGGTGTGGGGAAGTAGCAGGAGGCCAGCAAACACTGAGGCCAAGGTTCTGACTCTGCTTTTACTGTGATATACCAGCCCTGGCAGCTGCTCCTTTCTCAGCTGCCCAGCTTCTCTAGGCTGTTGTGACTCAAGGTAGGCACTTCTCCCCAGCGCCATTAGCGAGGGCTGCTGAACTCCTCTGGAGTCTGTCCTGGTCACACGGAATTACCCTGGCATCAGGAACGTGTCATTGCTCTTTGTGCCTGGTTCAGCCCACAGGCTCAGATCTGCAAGGGAAATCAGGATCCAGCAAGGGAAATCAGGATCCTGCACGGGAAATCAGGATCCTGCAAGGTCTCAGGCAGTCCCAGAGCTGTGAAGGGGCATTCCTAGCACCTGGCTGGCTCCATTACAATTGGTGTGGTTGTATCTGTACAAGGAGGGACTTGCCAAGTTTCCTTGTGTTCACGTTTATCGCTGCCATGCCCCAGGTAATGCAAATGGGAGGAAATTTGAGCATTTCCGTCCTTGTTAATTTGTGTTCCATAGGATTTCCTCGGCACAGCTGACATCTTGGGCAGCCTGCGGCCTGCTTCATGCACAGACTTTATACCCCTCGCACCACGGCGGTGAGGGCTTTTTTTATCCCAGGGTAATGCCCTGAACTCCGCCCGTTCCCCAGCCCCAGCGCGGAGGTGGCTGGTGGCAGGTCCCCAGGCCGGGCTGCGCTGGCCGGCGCTGCCGGAACGGGAAAGCCCTCATCGCTCCCGATTGTTTTCCTGAATTCCTCTGCGAACAAGGGCGAGAGGAAACATCAGGGCCTGGCCGGCGGCCAGGGGCCGGCTCGAGTCGGCGGCCGAGGCAAACACGCTCCGCCTGCGCCGCCTCAGCCGCGGGGTC
>VYXF01012364.1:76218-99767 GCA_013397295.1 Polioptila caerulea | reverse complement strand
CCCCCGCCGGCCCCGCCCCAGCCGCGGGGTCCCGGCCCGGGGGGACGCGGCCCCTCCGTGCCGAGGGCGGCCGGCTCCTCACGGCCCCTGCTGCCAGCCCGGGCAGGGCAGCCGGGGGAAACTCCTCGCCCCTCAGAGCATTGCTCCGCTTGGAACAAAACCTGCCCGCAGCCTCGGAGTAGAAAAATAAAAGCAGTTTCCTCTCGCACAGGTGTGAGGGGGCTGTGGGGAGGAGCACCCCAGAACACACAGGGCCACGCCAGGGGAGCCAGCACGAGCGCTATTCCCAGCTCCATCAGGATCAGATCCTGGGAAAGCCTCCCATAGCACCGCTGGCTCCTACAGGGTGGGGGGAGAGGAGGGCGAGGGCCAGGCAGAGGTGCCGCTGTCCCCCGGCTGCCTTTGCCCGCACACCCTCGGCCCGTGCACAGGCATTGTAAGGCTGCAGGCTGCGCCATCCAGCCTCCCAAAGAGCCGTGTCCTGGTCACCGTCCAGCTGCCCATGGGGCGAAGCCAGGCTAGGATTTCGCCTTTAGAGATGGGCACGTTGGGAGCACATGTGAAAGCAGTTAACTGTGCAGTTATTTGGTCACAGGAATTTACATGCTCAGCTGCTGAAGCAGGAGGCTCTATGGTTAACTGGAGATGTTTAATAGATTTGTAGCAATGGGTGGTGGGGCTTTTAAGTCCAGCAATCTGTTCAGCTCCAGACCAAGAAACAGACAGTGAGTTCGGACCTCTACACCCATTCCCTTTAGAGTGAGGGCAGAGAGGTGAAATCCAACACAGGGCAGAGACAGGACTCGCCGTGCTTTACTCTCAAATCCAGTCATCTGTGGGATCAGAACAGCATGTGGGACCACAGCTGACATGCTGCCAGGAGATCACTTCCTCCCACTACCATTTTCCAGGCTCCCCAGGCAAAGTTTGGGAATCACCATTTTACAAGCATCAATAAGTTGCAAGAAATTTTCCAAGCTCTACCAACAACATGTTTTGAGTTTGCAAGAAGCTCCATTACAGAGAGAGCTCTTTAAAAAGTAAAAATTAGTGAGATCAAGATAAGAAAATAAATACTGCTGACCTAACATTCCTTTGCTGGGGTGAAACACAAGGCAAATCGGGCATTTCCTACAGCTCTTTGCAAACATTGCTTCTTTGGAGGTGGTATGGATAAAGCAGTGGTCTAGGGCTCAGGACACCTGGACTTCATTTGCAGCTGTGTCACTTATCTGCTGAGTAACCTTGGAATATTACTGTAAAACGACACTCAAAGAATCTATGAATGAGCAGTGCTGCACAGGAACTAGGCTCTTCTGCCATCTTCCCACAGCACTGACACACAATCCCGTGTCACAGCTGGCATTTCTGTCACAGCTTGCTTACAGTCCTAATCCTACAAAGAGATCTCTGTGGAAGGGCCTTCTAATAGAGCAGTTCTGTTTGCAAGAAATTAGCCCAAAAGAGATGTGTGAAGCCAGAAGAATACTTCTACCTGGATTTTTAACAGAGTTAAAATCCATGTTACAAATTAAAATCCACACGACCAAGAGAGCATCTCAATTTCAGGCATATACTCTGTGGCATTGACATTATTGCCTGTATTTTTAAGTCCCATTTACAACTGCAGCAACAGAAAAAAAACCCAATAATGGTAGGCAATAACTAGATCTGTTCAGTCAGACAAAAGTACCAGTCAGATTCAATTCTGCAGACCACTGGGCATTTATGCCATTGAAAACAGTATCCATATGGCTGCAACACCGGTTTTTCCATACTCTGGTAAAAACTTCCCAGAAACCAAAAGAAGGTGGAACCTCTTTTAATCCTGCCCTGTTTAGAAAAAAAAGGACACCTGTTTTTGAGTAAATCCTTAGCAGAATTGATATGCCTTATCCTGTAGGACTGAGGCCTACATTTTAAAATCTTGAAGGGATCCTTAACTGAGCTTTATCATCAGGAGAGGATCAGTTTAACATGTGAATCTCCCAGGAGCCATATACATGATTTATCTGTCTGAAGGTTTAGAATCCCATCCAGCCTAGGAAACAGAACCTTGGACAGTCACTGGACATTTATCTTACCTTAAGGTTTGTTAAATACCCACTGCCAAGCTCTCTGAATATTGAGCTTCAAAAAGATTAGTCAGAAAAACCTAAGAATCACACTTATCTGATCCAGCAATATCAAATCCTTCATGATGTCTACCAGAGGGAAATAAACAAACTCTCTTGTTATAAAACCCTTTTTTATCTTCTGAAACAAATTCAAGTTTTTCATAGGTTTAGAAAGTGTGGTTCTGGCCAAGACAGATAAGTGACCAAAACAGCAATGAGGGGCTAAATATAAAAATATATTGCTTTGTAGATAATTTTATCTATTTGCACTAAGTTATTTATTAGCTGAACATCACTGGCATGTACAAATTGGCTCTAACCAAATCATTTGACCCTTTTTTCCCCCATGTTTGCTGTTGTTAACGCATTGCAAAATTCTCAGATGTATCATGAAAGACCTTACAGGCCTGCATTTCAAACACCAAAAAGTCAAAATTATTATCAGCTATGTCTCTTCAGTTGCAACTTCTTCACTCTAAGAGACAATAGGTGCACTCACATTGGGCTGATAAGTTAACAAGCCTTTCACTCAAAAGCAAACACTACCACTACAATATGGCTCACAGAACACAAATTCTGAAATATGTGTATTCACCAGGAAAATTCCAGGTCACAATTACTCTTTATATTAACGTCTGTCCTGGTGGAATCTGAAGAAGCAAACACAAAGAAGGTAACACCCTGTAGGAACAGAAACATGTTCAGTTCCTTCTTTAGGACTCTGAGAAAGAATATACTCACACATGAGGCTGAGGTAGCTGTCTCCAAAGCTGGAAAGGGCACCAAACACAAGGAACCCCTTCCAGAACACATTGTCTGGGTGGGCTGCTCCTCTGAGGAGTTCTCAAAGTCTCCTGATGCAGGGCAAGCCACTATTGGTCAGCCTGAGATCTGAGACTCCAAGAGCCATTGGGATCATATTCCCAAGGCAGCCAAATGCCAGATGCAAGATTATATTCTCTAGCAAGGCTGCAGCAATTCCAGAAATGCATGTAATTCCAAATATTTCAGCCTGACCAGATCTGTGTTTACAGACTTTGGCATCACTGGAACATTTCCAGACAGTTCCACTCCCATCAGCTCCATTTGTCCCAAATCTCTGGATGGTGCTACACCTCTGACACACAGGTACACACAAGATAAAGAGAACACATTGGAATGAGGTTACTATCCAAAGCTTCAGGGGCATAAATAATGGATGTAAATTATTAGATTCACCTATGATGTTCAACAGGTCCTGGCTGACAGTTTCTGCTGGGAAATGATATGCAAAAGCAAAGGGAAAGGAAGAAGAGGTAACTAACAGACTCCTTAATAAATTCATCCCTGGTGAGGTCATGGACAAATCACCCTGTTTGTGGCATACCTAGAGACATCTAAAATAAGTTGATATGGAAAAGTGTAATATAGAAAGAGATTATATTTTATTTGGAGAGTAGTTAGTTATAAAAACAAAATAAACAGATGAAGGGCCTTGTGGATCTGCTGATCAGCTCTGCCAGTCAAATTAAAAAGGAGCTGTGGGTGTTTCCAGATGAGTTTAAGAAACATCTTTACCCTGAGGCATCAGTGTTTAGCCCCAACAGGGCATTTCAAGTGCCCCTTAATCACCAGTATGAAAAGGAAGAAATAATGATGAGAACAGATGGGGGTTTGGTTTCACATCCCATTATGGAGCAAACTATATAATCCTTACTCAAGTGGGAGCACGGGCTTTAATTCTGTACATCAGAGTAGAATGTGGTGCAGTAAAAGAGGACATTCCTCCATTATTCTGAAATCACAGTCTGGACTCCATTTGATACAAGATTAAAAGATGATTATAAATAAATAAATTTTTAAAGATTGTGAGGTAACTCTATCTCTTGTCTACTAAAAGAAAAAAAGGCTGCATGTTACACTGCAAATAGTACTGCATCTGATAAAAAGCTGTGTTGTTAGCCCACAAATACAGAGGACAGCATAGAGAAACAATTTGTTTGACTTGCCAGAGCAGGCAGCAAGGAACAGAAGGAGAGTAGTCTTAACAACTGTTTGCTTCTGCCATTGCAGGAGAGGAAGAATTGCCCTCTCCTGCAAAGGCAGGGATATTTCCCTGTATGGCACAGGGACTTGGATAGTCAGCTGGTAATACATGGACCAGCTATCTAGCTTTCCCAGAAGTATCTTGACCTGAGCTGACTCATCTGTGTCCCAGGAGGCTGACGAATCATTCGGATTTATTCTGCTGTGGCCTGCTATTCATTTCAGCTCTGTTTATATTGGTGCCAGTACAAAATTTTATACAGGGCAAACTAGGTTCTATATAGGCATAGTTATTTAAACTAGATTCAAAACCAAGAAGAATTTATCACCAAGCCTCCACAAAATTGAAATAAGTACAAAGCAGCACTCTGCTGAGCAACATCTGGGAAAAAAGCTGAAAATTTAAAGGGCAGGCAGAGTTACAAGACAAGCTAATAAGCCAATTAAGCCTGAAGTTAATTGGTAATTGTAGGCATCTTCCAATGAAATTACAGAATTCCAAGGGCTGCTTGTAACCTACAAAAAACCCACATGATTATTTTTAACAAGGAAGCAATGGAGTATTGTGTTATGGGAAACAATCTCAATCCTACAATCCTACTGAATTAATAGCTCTTGGTGGTGAGCATATACAAACCATGGTGTGGAAACCAGCAAAAAAGCCTCTTGAAAAAGCCAGAGTGTGTGAAACCATATGCCTTCATTTGCACCAAAAACTTGTTCTAAATGAAGCTCTACCTAAAAAAAAAATAAAAAAATTAAAAAAAAAAATAAAAAAAACCAAAACAACCCCCCAAAAAACCCCAAACCAAACTTGGGATGGGCATAACTGTGTCGGCTTTGTGTGATATTGTTATCACCTGCAGACAGCAGTCAAGGAAACTTCCACTCATGAGACCTAAAGTAGATTAAGCAGAAGACTCAGCAAAGCATGAAAAATAAAAAAAAAAGAGGATAGCACAGCTGACAAAGAGTGTTTTCCAAAAGCAATCTCAAACCCACATGCTCAGATACACAGTAGTACCTAACTACAGTAGTTTGCCTATTCCCACCAGTATTACATTTGAGATTCCACACTGCTTGTATCTTACTGATTTACACATAAATTGTGCTCAATTTATTTTATTTTGCTTGCTTTGGGATCTGAGATTCACTCCAACAAATGGCTTTCTCCATCTCAACCTATAGTAACAGTTTGTGGGACAAATAAGAGCACTGCCAGGTTCTCTGCCCCAGAATTTTGTGGAATTAAATGGAGAAATGAATACCACGCTGCTTCTCAAAGCCAGGCTCTGAACACTTCCTATAAAATGAGTAAGTAGCAGAAATGTCACTATCTTGTATCTGAATCTTGAGTTTCAGCAAATTTCTAATACAAAGATAGGACACTGGATTATTGAAAAAGGAAGGTGTATGCTCAGTGGAAGCGAGGTCTTATTTTCTTATCAGATCTCTTGTTTATAAATTAGTGTTTAAAGAGAAAAACAAATTACTTGCTTAAAGAAAGTGCCCAAAACTTTTAATCTTACACTCATTTCTAAGAGAAGTGTATTGCTTACAGTGGCCTTCACTTAAAAAAAAACAAAACTGATGCCAACAAATGCCTGGCAGCTGTGCATGTGCTGTGCACTCTTAATTACACTGAACTTTGTAGTATTAGTGATGTTTGCAATAGACATCTTTAACCACTGATAAAAAATATTTTTTAGTTTTTCAACTCACATGAAACGGTTGTTTCAAGTGGATCTGTCATTGTGGTTTCCTGGATTTCTTCAGTCTTGTTGGAAAGCTTGTAAATTCCCATGGCTGATAGCAAGCTAAGGAAGGAAATAAAAAATAGTAAATACCACTTCAGTGGTGTAAGTCCTTTTCTGCTCTTTTTTGGCTGAGAGTGCATTTCAGGAGATTATTATCTGCTTTTACACAAACTTCAAAACAGTTCCATCTGGGAACCCATCTGTATGTCCATTTTGCACCCTCAATTGAACTCCCTTCCACCAAATCAGGCTTCACTAAAGATATATCCTGGTAGATTAGTACTTGGCTGAATTAAGTGAGTCTGGGCTGCTAGTTTATTTTACAGGAGCACTTGACAATATCAATACAATAAATGGATGAAGCAACTGGATGGAAAATTACTCTTTAATATCATAATACTTCCTACAGCTACAGAGCAAAATATGTGAAAGAAATGGTGAGATGAATCAGATGATCTTTTTCCATGTGCAGTGACCGGGTATTTAATGTCTGTTAATTTTTAATTATATTTTTGAAAATGAAGATGTTTTAAACTGAAAATAAAATGTATGTAGAATATATTTACTACACAGAGGAATGTCAGCAGGTCAGCTTTCTGAAGTTATACCTCTTTTTGCACTCAGATCATGTACTAAAATGTATTGTGCTGCTTACTGCTTGTATTGCTGCAGATGAGACCAGAATGAAGCCCAGCACAGCTGCAGAGAGCATGAAATACACAGCAAGGACTATACTGACTCCAGTTTACTTTTCAGGAAGCATCTAACTGTCCCCTATGCTGTAAACAATCCCATGACTCCTGGAGAACATGAATAGTAGTGAAAGAATCACGCCTTCTGAACAGAAGATTGCAGATTTTGCTGCAGTTGTACCAAGAGAAGATGTAGGAAGAAATTCTGAGTAGCATAATGCTGTTAGAGGAATATTGACACCGAGTTGACCCAGTGACAGCACTCAGAGCTGATGAAGAGATTTAAATGGTGCATTCTGGTGAGGGGTTCAAAAGTCAGAAGTCATAGCCCCAAATAATTGTGTATACCGGAAATTCAAACTATTTCACTCAGGGTCAGAATAATGAACTCATGGAATTAGTTGCCAACTAAGAACATGGAAACAGTGCAGTCTAAGTGGTTTGGAGACATCTTGGCACTTTTATGGAGAGAGAAGGGATTAAAGGATCTAGTGACAAAACAGAAAAGTGAGGGCTAAGAAAAACTTAAGGGGGAACAAGCCTCTGAGGTCAAGTGGCATTTTTCCTCTCCAAACGTCATTTCCTCTCTTTTATGTCACTCTTCCCAAAGACATCATGTCACAATCACTAAAGCTTAGATGAGGAATGGACTCCTACTGGATTGAAACAGGGATGAAGCAGCACTATCTTTTCCTCTGCTCCATAATAGAAGCTGCTAACCAACAAGAACAGACTTCTTTATCTATATACAACACCATGCGTTTGACCCACTCAATCTAATGCAGCACATGAGGTTTTCTCCTATCAGCCTCTTCCTGTAACCTTATCTTCCCCAGTCCCATCAGAATACTCCAACTGACCAGATAACAGAATTAAACTGCACTAGCCTAATGTCACAACACAACACAAAACAACTGTCTAATGTACATTTCATTGGTGACACGCTCCTTAATCTGTACTACCCAAAACATTTGCAGTCTTAGCATGGGCACACCATGGGCAGTTGCAAGAAGTATCTGGAGCTATTGATCAATGTCTTAAGCACTAATTAAGTGACAAAGCACTAATAAAGACACTATTTTAGACATTTTTGCCTTGTCCTGTTTTAGAAGAAAACCTGTTCCCATGAAGAGGTTGCATCTGATATAAAAATAGTTCAGTTGGAAACTACACACTTATATAAAAAGCATATGTAAAAGAAAGAGCATTTTTAATTTGTCAGGTATTAAAGCAAAACTATTTTAAAAGTTCTACTGTTTGACTCTTCCATAAATGGTTTCTACAACGTAACTTTTACATTGTAGCTGCTTTGCTTTACCTCTTGCATGAGTTGACATCTACTGCACCAGTTGAGGCATACCAGGGCTTCTCCAAGCAGCTTGGTACTGATCTGTCCCCAGGACATCTGGGATACTCAGATATTCTGTGGCTCTAGCTTACTGCATTGGGCTGTGTCCTACTTTGTTGAGTTAGACCCCAATCTCTTGGTCTCCAGTGTACCTGTAAAAACAAGTTCTAAGAGGGAGAGGAGGTAGATTATGCCAGGGGTGATGCTCACAGAATTATGAATATGCCGATAAAACTGTCTTGGAACCTGACTTTTCTCAACAGCATAAACCAAATCACATTTTCTAGAGCCAGGTCCACCTGGATATATATCAGCATAAAATCACCTGGCCATTTTTTTTCCAAAAGGTGTGGGGGGATCCCTTTGCTGATGTTTTGTGGAACACACAGTTGTGTCTCAGCAGACTCAGTAATGCTTACCCGAGCTGTCTACAAATCTTGCTTGCTGATGGGCTTCCTCACAGGGAGAGGCACTGAACAGATTTTGTACCTTTCTAATCCTGAGGAAAGCCCCTGAGTGTGCCTGACCATGGCAGCAGCCTGCCAGGCCAGATGGACAGAGATCCTCCAAGCACTACAGGAGAGCTTGAGTGGAGCTGATCTGGATCAGCAATGAGCCAAAGCAAGAGAGCATGGGGCAGGCCTGCATTCAGGCAAGGGCATTTGTCCAGACATAACTAAGAAAAATTTCAATAGTTTTCTGAATTGCAGGGAGCCTAAATGGACCAAACTTTTGAACTTTTGGAACACTTGGAACTTCTGCCAGTGGTTCAGTTATTTTTTACATACAGCAGAAAAAAAGCTTGTGTCTTATGCATTTTACATAGAAAGCAGCTTTGTCAGCTCACATCCTGGGATGTGGCATTAAAGAACACACCTCTGATTCTACCCACACAGACAGCTCAATTTCCCCAAATCCCTCAGCTTTCAGTTTCCACTAAAAACAGATGTCAAAATCTTTGCAGACTATATTATTAAAACAGGTAAACATTAGTTTGTTTTTTTCTCTCTCATCTTCTTAAAAACACTGTAGGATCACACTTTCTTTAAGCATCTCTGAGGTGCCCTAGAATTTCAACTAACCTACATTTGCTTCTATCCAGTGTCAGTCTGACACCTCTACCTGTCTCTGCAGAATCCCACAGTACTATAAAATATGCCTCCAAAACTTATCTAGGTTTCATGTAATAGAGATATTTTATACTTTGGGACTGATAAAAAGATAATCCAAATTATAATTATAACCATTTGCTGCATGTAACACTTACTCCTTACAGCACAAAGCCATTTTTTTCAAATTTGAATTTGGTTTTGTTAAAACTAACAAGTGACTTCTAATTTAATCTGCAATTAATTACTTTCAAAATTAGAAGATCTTAAAACATTGAAGCTCTCTCTTAGTTAAAAAGAACAATTAATTATAGCTTAGTAATCAATTAGAAGCTATGCCTTAGTAATATTTTGCATTCTGAGAGACAAGAGTTGTACAGAGAGAAACACATTTGTGGATGGACACCTCAGAAAAGCAGATGTAAGACAGAGTTCACCTGTCTAGAACTCCACAGTCCTGATTTTAAGACAAGATTAGACAAGGACTCAGCAAGTTGAAAAAAGCCAAGTAAGATCTTGATCTCCTTCTGCCTTTCCTTTCACCTTTCCTACCTGCTCCATTTTGCCATTTTGGTCCATGATTCTGTTTGCCCTGTAAAGATTTGTCTTTAACAAAACAACTCTCATGAGCATTCATATGTGTACAAGATCCGTGCTTAAGCAAAACAAGTCACCATCTCCTCTCAATCCTTCCATGCCATTGTGATGTTGAAGTGATTTATAACAAAGAATTTATATCCCATTATTCAATAATGGGTGTCGTTCAGATTTCAGATTCTATCTGGCTCCATCAATTACATGTCAACGATTCTTTCTCCCCCTTTTCCAACAGAAAAATAAGGTGCTGCCAGAGCAGTCTGCCTGAAAGTTTCAAATGTCAGGGCAGCAGTTTTGAATCAAATGGCTCTGACTCAACCAATGCAAGAATGAAAACAGCTATTAGAGATTCCCTGAGAAGTTGCTGTGACAGGGAAAAGCCTAGAACTGCTTTTCACCCACCTACCTCCATGACTTTGGCTCTGTCCTGAATGGTACAACACAAACTGCAAACACCAGGAGAATAAATAAACTGGCCTGAAACCTCTGACTTTTCCTATGGCTGGCACTAAGGGTTCCTCCTTTCCCTTTTCAGCTAAGGGACTGATAAGGGCAGCTCTGCAGTTCAGAGGGAAGTGCTGCAAGTTACACTACAGCAGGGCATGGGGGCCAGAACAGGTCTCAAACTTCTACTGAGCAAGCTCTAAACTTGTTTAAAACTTTCTAGCTTCTGACAACTCAGCCATTTATCTGATTTCAGTACCATTTTTTATTGATCTTCTACATGAGTTCTACCCAGACAAGATTTTTTCTTGTCCTGGTTGCATGAAATTAAATTTCAAACACAGGAATGGTTTTGCTCTGCATAGTTAAGACCATTTCTGGTTTGATACTTTGGGCTGTCAATAAAGGTCTGAAGAAGGACTGCTTCTTATCCCTCCCAAAGGCTCAGGGACACACCAGGAAAACAAACAAAATTGGAAAAAAATTGAATAAGACCCCCTCCAGGAAAAAACAAAAATTAAAAAAAAATTAAAAAACAAAACCAAAAAACAACAACAACCCCACCAAACATGCTAGAAATACAGAGAGAGCAAAGAGAAAAGTCTTTAAATTCAATTCAATAGCATAAAACTGCAAGTCATATAACTTTTCCCTTACATTAAATAAGTGTCCCATTTTATGTACAGCATTTAAGGAAAGTACAATAGAGGAAGTATCTCCAGGGAGCCAGTTCATCTCTTAAACATGTTCGTGTTTTTCAGCATCAATTTTATCTGCAAATTTATGAGGACAACATATACTTGACCTGCCTCCAAAGAGACCACAATTTTCAAAATATCAGGTGGCTACTTCTGAGGAGCAGGAGAGAAGGGGTGAGGGAGCTTTTTCCCCAACTCCTCTGCTAAAACAAACAAACCTCCTCTAAGGACTTCCTAGAGAAACCTCCATTCAGGTAGAGCAAAGAGCACAGAATGATTGGGACTTTAAAATTTCTGAAGAAGACTGCCCCAGAAGAGGGATATTTAAAATAAGTGCCTCTGTATTCTCTCCCTCCTCCCTCGGGGACAATGACACCAGGAGGTAGGAAAGAGGCTGATTCCTCCTCAGATCTCTGTGTCTCCACTAGAACAACTGGTAACTAAATATCCTTGAATTAAAACCAGAGCTGGACAGGTTTGGTCCTGATAAACACAATACAGTTTGCTGTTTAGCAGCTTTGTCAGCCACTTCATATTTCCTCAATACTATCACTCACAGACTGCCCAAGCACCAAAAAATAAATATGAATCATTCAAATTGCATAAAGATTTCCTGGGAAAAGTATCTGACTGCATGAGACCAGCTCATGTGTCCAGAACTGCCACATGTATAAAGAAGGTCCTTTAAACATTGAAAGACTCTGTCCTGTCCTCCTCCATTTGCATTTTCCTGACCTTCTACAGTTGCCTTCCTCTATTTGTATACATCTGTTTGGTATTTACCATTACCAAAAAATCTTCCTCCATCAATGTTTGCAGTTCTCCTGCAATCTTTCAAGACTGTTGCCCTGGCCAAGCTGTCACATTAACCTGGCTTCTCTGAAGGCACTGCTGGCAGCTAAATCCGTGAGGAAAACCTGGAGAAACAGAACCAGCCTGGAGAAACAGCAGGGGAAGCTCAATTAAAGACAGTGCAAGAGACAAGTTTCATGAGTGACCTCTCTCCTGCTCTCCAATAACACATGAGTCTCCTTGATCATTCCTACAGATTAACAGCAAAACCAACAAATGACACAAGAGAAAAGGACTTGTCAAAGTAGGTGGTGACCTGTGCCACCAATTTCTCTATTAAAGGGATAGTTTTGTTTCTTACTGGTACGCTGGAGAGGGATCAAGGCTTGAAATTCTCAATCTATTTCTATGTCAGTCAACAGATCTCACTTTAAACTTCTATTTCTGTGGTAGAATACAAGATTAAACATAAAATTAATCACCAAAATACTTTTGCCACTTGAAAGGACAAATTTTCCTATTGAATATATAACATCTTTGATTTACACCTCATGGTCACAGAATGTATTTTCCACTTGTCTCATTTGGGTATCTTCAGGCTTTTCCAGGTCCTTTCTTTCCCTGTTCTTTTTTATCCTACAATTACACAACGAGAGCAACTTAATATTGTTGCAAAAAGATGAAAGCCCTAAGAGAGTGGCATGTTTAACACCTATCAACCAATCCAAAGAGCCTGAGAAGATGGAGAGAGAGAACTCATTATCAATGAGTATAAGGAAAATCACCTAATGACTGTTGACCTTTAGGTTTACTTGCTTTCGTTACAGGATTATGCCACTGCTAAGCCAATGTAGTCTGAATTAAATTCCAGGTGAAACAGTCAGAATCTTTCTGCATCCTTACATGGTCTGACTGTCCCAAAGGGGACAGCCTCTATCTGCTCACCCAAACACAGATTCCCTGCACTTGGCTCTGTACCCAGAGTCATAAGAAAGTCATTTCAGGAACAGTGTTCTAGGTTTCTTAAACAAACAATATACATTGGAATAGTTACTGCCAAGGATTAAAATAATGCCTAAGTGATTTTTTCCAGGCACTCCACAATACAGTAATTTTTTCATCCAGCAGCCTTTCATGTGACACTTTTATATAAAAATGTTTGCAGGAAATAGCAAACTTTCCTTTCATTCTTCAGGTTACATGTACCACCATAAAATGCAAATGCTGAGTGCAGTCATTGAACTACCTGACACTTAAAAATGAGCACATCTAAGTATCCTGCTTAAGATCAAATGGTGGCTCCCAGCAGCTGAACGGATATTTCAAACACTGGATAACTGATTTTTTCCTGGCCTCCAACTGCCACTTTTAATGGGGAGTTCCACAGTGAATCTTTATTAGCAAAGATGGTGGGCCTTAGGGGGTCAGGCAAAGGCAGTTTCCATTTGCACTTGCGCAGTGTGATGCTCAAGCCTTTATCTTTGTGCAGACTTCTAAAATTTGAAATGAGGACTGGGGACTGTCACAGAGACAAAACACCCAGGAACATACAGTCTTGCAGCACACCAGAGTCTATGCACTTTGTAGCAGGCCTGTAGGAAAGCTGGCAACAGCTGCTGGGAAATGCCAGCCAAAATCCCAGAATCCACCTCTGCAAAGTCTTTTCCAAAGAAACGGAAATGTTTCAAATCACTAAAATCTTCCAGGATTCTCTCTCATCAGAATAGTTCAATAATGATATAAAAATGTCAGCTGCATGCAGTTTTCCTTTTCTCCCATCCCTTCCCCTAAGTTTTAGGAGGGGTGTTTTACCACAAAAGGGAAAGTTAAAAAGCCTCAAAACCAAGTTGCAATGAATACCTTTACCAGTAGCACATACACGGAGAGGCACACTGAGCTTCTGGCACAACAAACATGAAGTTCCCAAAGCTGAACTCAATGGACTTGGCCTTGTGACTCCTACAATTTCTGTGGGAGATGCTTTGGCTATTCCCATGCTGGGCAAAAGACAACACAAGGCCCTCCAGCTGAATGGGAGTGACTCACAAGGAAGCAGCAAAGCTTTTCTAAAAAGGACCTATCATCACCTTCCTCTTTCATTCTTGCTGGAGAGATGTCAAGGCTTTGCTTCTCTTTCCCCTGTCCTTCCTTGCTTCCTTGTTTTTCAATCAAATTATTATGTCACAGTCTCCTTTCCTCTCAATAAAGAGAAGCATCCAACCCTTCAGCATTCCAACTGCCATCACCTGCAAAAACAAGAGCAAGAGCAACACAGCACATGTGGTGCAGCTTGGCCAAGAGCTGGGAAGGAGCCCTTCCCTTGGGCTGTGCTGGCTGCCCAAGGTGTGCTGTGAGTGTGCCTTTATGCTCATGGCCACTCCACCAGCAGCTCACCATGGCAGGGACACAGGTGCAGCTGCTTGGGGGGCAGTGTGTCCTGGCTCTGTGACATGCCAGCTCAAAATCCTGCGATGGGAACAATCTGTTGGAGCAGGAATTTCTTACGTGTCCTTTACTAGCGGAAGAAATCAATCACAAAAATACACACTGCGTAAAAAGGAGCTTCAGGCTCTTTATGTCTTCTCCCTCACTGCCAGCTTTGGGAAGAGAGCAGTTGCTACTAAAGAAAAGGGGCTTCATATTTTGCCATGTTCGTTGTCATGGTTTTTTTTCCCCCTAAGGCCTTATCCCAGTTACTACAGAAGTAAATTGGCAGGCAAGAAATGCTGGCAGTTAGGAGTCCTATTGCCAGGGGGCTGCTTTGTCTCAGTGCAAATGGTCAGTGTATTTCTGGTTTATGTTTACCATCAGAGCTGCAGTCAGCCACAGAAGCTGCAGTTCCAGCCCTGCAGCTGCAAGGGAGATACCACAGCCTGCACAGAGGTGACTTTCTGGAGGGGATGCTGATGTGCCTGCTCTTGTTTCTCCACGAGCACACCCAGGGACAATCCGAGCATTTTGGGCAGCTAGGACAGAGTCTGACCAGCAGGATGAAGTATTAGACATTTCAAATTGTCAAAATTTATCCAAAGAAAATGCTGTTTATTTGAAATATCTTTTTCCAAACCTTCTGCAGGTCAGAATCAGACCTAACCTGGATTACCACTTCAAAGCTGATGATCCTAAAAAATTGAAATTCAAAACCAAATTAAAACCCACCAACAATAAAATTTTCTACAACTGAGGAGCTCTGTTTTATGCCCACCTTGGAATGTGTTTCGTTGAATGCAAAAATGAGAATCTTAGCAAAGACAACAGAATTTTATCATTTGCATTTTCCAGAGAATTTACTATCTGCATGAGATGAGCATAATGGAACTGATTCTAATGCTCCATCCAGAAAAGAGTTCTTGAGAAAGTAAGGACATGTGTTTTAATGAGTGGAACCAAGAGAAAGGTGACTGAGACTTGGCCAATTCAGCTTTTCTAAAAGCTTATCCCTTTGCAGTCATTATAAACTTCATTTCCTCACACTCCGGACACACACCTGACAATCTGATCAAACAACTCCCCCAGACCTTGATGTAAGGGTGAGCCTGCAGGCAGACAAACAAATTGTTTCAGCTCACATCTCTCTTTCTGGCATTTTTGTCTTTCTTCAAGAATCAACTTGGATAAAAGCAAATCTCTTGAGAGGAAAAATATGCTTCCATTTAGTGAGGGACCATCCTTTATCCATCCTCAGACTGAGAAAGGAGTAGCATTGAGCTCTAGGACAAGAAAAGGAATGCACAAATGTTGAAATAGCTGATGAGCAGCATTTCTATGGGAAGGCAGAAAGAGGAGGGTTTCAAAGAAATACTTTGGTTTCTTTGAGAATGTGTACACATTTTGAGTGCACAACAGGAAAATTATAACTGCTTTGGAAGAGATTCCCAAGAAAACTTAGAACTGTTTAGAGACAAAAGTCTCACTGGGGGAAGAAGAAGCACCATGGGTTACAGGAGAGATTCAGAGCAGGCAGCCAGGATGCCTGGATTCTCAGAGGCACTGTCACATAAAGTCACACACAGAGAAGTGGCCTCGCAGCCTCCACTCCCAGAGAGTAACAGACCTCTGGGATGTAAGAGGGGAGGGGGCAGGCCAAAAAAAAGGAAGAATTACCCTCCCCCTGGCCTGTGCTAGGTTTGTCTGCAGGCACTAGCAGTCATGGGGCCTGTGAAGCAATAAGATAACGTGACATGGCAGAGCTTAAAAATAACATTGCTGATTGGAAAACATCAGTGTCCATTACATGGGACAGACTCCTGGGGCTACATGCAAAATGGTTTCCAAAGCTCTCTGTGAGGGGAGTCCAGATCTTGAAAAGTGGCTAGCAGCAGCAAATAACTTGGGGGAAAAAGACAACCCCCAGGTTTATTCAGTTATCCAGAGGGTACTCTGAAACCGCCTGTGACATCAGGCTCCAAAGCAAGGAAACACTGAGGTCTCCAACATGTGCTTTTCTCCAGGTAATTAGACCTTACTAAAGTGCTTCTCCATATAACAAGGGAGGGAGGTCAGGAGAGTCTGGGCATTTGGGATTAAAAGAGTTTCAGGCATGGATACAGCTGAAAGGAAAGATATAGCTGAAGGAAAAGCTGCTTCTACACAATCCAAAATAACTTGCAATAAAATAGTACAGGATTGCTTTGCATGTACTGAATAACAGGTAATTTCACAACTTTCAATACCCATACTTTAGACAAGATTTTACAAACCAAATTCAATGAGTTCTGCTCAAGGGACTCTTGCAACACTGTGGAGCATGCAATATCCACAGGTATTGCAACATCTAATTGCAAAATAAAGGCTGTTTGCTTCCAAATCTCTTCATGTTCTCCTTCCAGCCAATGGTGACAATGTTACATGGAGATGATTTTCTTTTGGGTTAGTGAGTGGAATCAGCTCAGTAGTCATCTGACAGGCACCCAACACACCCAAGTCAAGGAAAGCAGCAGAATTGCAAGGCCAAGAGCTAAGAAGGGGAGCAAGACCTCTGCTGTAATACTGAACTATCAGCACAGCTGCTTCTGGCACTGCAGTGCTGCTCACAAGTTGTTCAGCTGTCCCCTTGGTTAGAGGTGAGAGTTCTGCAAGGCACTTCTGTGCCCAGGTGCTCCCAGGTGGACAGGAAACCAATGCTGCACCCAACCACATGTTGTGGCCACTCCACTGAAGAATCAGGGAGAAGCAAAGCTGTCATGAACATTTATTGGCACAGAAAAAATACCTCAATTATCTCTGAGTGACAAGCTAACAAAGGGAGTTTTTAAATACACAGATTCAGAAATCAAGCACAGCAGTTCACTACCACTGACCACAGAACAGTGGGTATCTTGAAACAACTCAGACAATGCAAGGTTTGCTGGTATCTCTTTCCTTTCCTTTTTGTTCTTAACTGATCCCTGTGCTCTGATCACATTGCACTGAACTCTCCCTGTTTTTCCTCTCTATATTCCAGCCAACTTTGGCTTTTCCCTCAAACCTCTGGGCTAGAATTACTGGGAGAGGAGCATCACTGTACCTTCCTACAGAGAGAAAAAACAAAGCACGGAACCATTTTTTGTAATAAAATGCACACAACCCCTGGTGATCAAAGGAGAAAACCAGCATCTTCCAGAAGTGTTCAGAGTGGGACCCAGCTGAAGGTCAGAGGGCTCTGGAGGAGCCCTGAGTGCATGGCTCATTGACACAGCCAGGCTGACCTGCTGGCTGGCAGGGGCAGATGGAGGACTTCTGTTTCTACATGATGTTATTCCTCTCTCCCCTGTGCCTCCTGCTCCAGGTGCCACCTGTGCAGCCCCACCCCTTCAGCACAAATAATTATCCAGTTCAACTCATGGGATGGCAGAACACTTAATTTCAGTTGTGAAGTCTTACAAATTAAGTAGGTTGAACCAGCCATGGTGGACCACCAGAGCTGATGTGGGTAAAGCAGTGGGGAACAGGAAGGTGGAAGGAGCAGGATTGGTCCCTCTCACCTGAAAAACTAAGAAATGTCATCAAACTGTGTGACTTCTTCTGGTGGAGACTGTACCAGGTCTCTCTTTGTATCTCTGCTTGATTCTGTCATTGGGCACTCAGACACTCTCAAGAAAGAGTGAGAGGAGGAGGTTACCTGATCAATCAAGTATTTCCTTCAGCTACAGCTCTTTTTCCTGCAGGAAGCCCTGGCTTGTATAAACCACTCAAGAAGCAAACATCAAAGGACTCTTCTATCACTTAGTCAGGATAATAGACTGTACTTGAACTCTACTCAGTGAAGTGAAACTTCTTAAACTGAGAGCTGGAGTTTAATTTGTTATTCCTGGCAAACTGCCCAAGTGGAAATGGATCCAGGGCAGAAGTTTGTTTGTTAGATAGCAGTGAGAGATTGACACTTTTATAATAAGCCACAAAAGCAGGGAGAATAGAAAGAGCTGCTGAAACTACTGATTATTCTAAGATTTGCTCTTAATGCTGCATCAGTTACAAGATCTCCTTTTAGTAATTGTCAAATAATGGAAATAAGAGACCATGAAACATCAGTAAGAAGGATTTTGAGCAGACATTCTGCACATGAGGCTGATTCAAAAGAACAGGAGGAAAAAGCACAGAATCAGCTGAAGCAGGTCTTTTACAGACTGGAATATTCCCTAAAGACACAAGGTACTGACTGCCAGTCCTGTCCACACTTTCAGTGCATTGTATGTCCATAGCCTGCCCACCAGTGTCAAAAATGTAGTGTAAGGAGCTTTCAGTTGCTAAAGTAGGTGACAACTCAGCCAGGATCCCACTCCAGCATGTGTCCTGTAGCTCTGTTGCCTCTGCCTCGAGATACAGAAGCTCATGGGCCCTCTGTCTTACTGTGGCACAGCCTCAGTCATACCAAGCTCCAGAAAGCCAACAGAAAACATGGTCTGTGGTGAACAGACAGCAGAATGGTTTCACTGCACTGGAATTCTTTGCTATGTTTTTCAAAACAACCATCTGCACCTGACAGACACACCTTAAGAAAAACATCACATGAACTTTACCTGTGATCTCTGAGGCGAGCTCAATTAAGATATCATCTTCTAAATAAGAAATCTGAAGTTGCTTGTTGACTTCAGGATATATGAGGGTTACCTCTTTATTATATATTAAGAGTAAAAATGTTCCACGGTAACACATGCCATTTCAGAATCTCCTTTACTGTCAGCAATTTACAAACTGAATTAAGATAGACAATTCAAACTAATGAAAGCTCCTTACAAGAGCAAAGCAGTGCATTTACCATAAATACCAAGAGACTTCATCCCTTCAGGCAATTTTTAAAATATTTCTTTCCACTGCACTATGCCTGGAGCACAGTTTAGGGAGCTGAGTAGGTATACAGATTTAAGAACAACGACAAATATTAAGAAATGCTACTGGCACATTTGGTAGTAACTCTGCTGAAGTTCTTGCACAGATTTTGCAATGTGGAAGAATTCTAAATATTTTATACCCCATTCCTCGAGATTTTCTTCCTTTGGTAAAGCATTTTACATGGAAAGGCTTTGCCTAAAGGTTTAACAGTCCCTGTGCAGCCTCTGAATGAAACAGAAAAGCATGTTTAGATGTCTGGTCCCAAGTGCCAGTGTCCCATACCTGCCAGAACTTCCAGCCTGTGTGGACACTGGCAGCTCCCAACATACATTTGCCACAAGTCCTGTCCTTCCATGTGGACAAGGCAGATGTGGATCCACCCTCAGAGCCTGCAGAGATGCAGCAGAGAGTTTTCAGCTGTTTGGACCATGAATGCTATTACAGACATTTCCTCATTGTTCAAAGAATAAATAGCAACACACATGGAAGCATCCTGTGGATCAATCTGAGGGCATGAGCTGCCACACTGAGCCACACTGGCTCTGCCATATACCACAAGAACAGATACAACATAAACGTTGTCCAAATACATTTCCTGTAGTTTCTGCCTAGGTCTTGGTGAGATTGATTCTTGGGAAGGAAAGATTCATCAATAAGCATTCATCCATAATTAAGCAAATAGGCTACTGGGAAAATTTAATTGCAAATAACTAATAATGATTTTCATACCATAAGAAGACAAAAAGAGAAACAGGAAAGAATGAAATCATATTCTGGCTTTCTGCACAAGAACCAAAGAATAAATCATATGCTGTTCATTGCTTTCAGATTCTCACCCAGTAGTTATTATGCCCAAATCTACAGTAGCTCTGTAAAAACAGAGGAATGAGGCTGGTGGACACTGTTTGGTTCTCAAAGCCAAGATAGCTCTAAACAGGTAATATCTTCACCTTTAAATTAACAGTTTTAGCTAATTGAGCTGTCACTTTTCCATCTGCAAACCACTAAGCATTTGCCTCCTAAGCTCAGGGGAAAAGCCTCCAGAGATTGTGAGTCAGTGAATGAAAACTGTTTTGGGTCCCATGGCAAAAAAAGTACTTTGCTCTCAAAAATAGATACATTTCTGGTGGGAAAAAACAGCCCAGCTCCTTCCTCTCCCATAGATAACAATGTAAAATGTCAGACACCTCCCAGACTCTGTTCCCAGGAGATCAATAGCATTGCAGCCATTACTTTGGTGGGTTTTTTCCTTAAAGGTTAATTCATGTCTAACCAAAAATTGTGACCCAACAGTTTACTGCTTATGGGAGCATGAGGTGTGGAATGTCAGGCTGCCAGTAGTGTTGAACTGCTACAGCTGCAAAAAGCTACAGCAGGATTTGGGCACTTGGAGACACAAAACTGGGGTGGGAGACAGGTAAAGACTGGATACAGGGGAGCAGGCAGAGCCTGTGTTCAGTGCACAACTGACCTGAGAGGCTCCAAAGCCAGGGGAGGAGGTTGTATGCAGGAAAAGCCCACCTGCTTGCTCGTGTTTGCAGCAGAAAGCCCACGGGATGCATTCACTGTGTTACCAGTATGTCAGGTTTGGGGCTGCACAGGGTAGAGCAATGTGGAGCAAAATCCTAAAGAGCGCATTCAAGGGTAAAAATTGTTCCATGTGCACCTTTCTAATGCAAAGGCTTTCACCCAGAGAGTTTGGTGACTGCAGCACCTGGGGCTGGCACAGTAACAGCTCTGCCAGAGCCACCAGAGCCTGTGCTGCTGGCTGTCACCTGCTGCAGGGCACAGCAGCCCGGGGGGCTGAGCCCTGCTGGGAAACTGCACAGAGGGTCTGACAGCATCACCCAGCAGCACTGCCACCCCCCTGTGCACAGCACTGCATCAGGCTGCAGCTCCCCAGGGGTCTCTGCTCACCCTCAGCCCTTCTGGGCCCCTGCACTGCACCTCACACCCCGATTAACTCTGTGCTGAGATTGCAGGCAGCCACCCCTAGGGCAGGGGCAGAAGCAAGGACAGATGTGAGGATGCTCCCCAGAGGTGATCCTGGTCCGTTATTTCACTGGATAAATTCAACACCAAATAGCCAGAAAAGAAAAGAAAAATAATCCCAGACAAGCAGTTAAACAGAACCCCAGGCTGTGCAGTGCCACAGCAGGCTCCACAAAGCTCTTGCAGTCCCAGGGGAGTAAGAAAGGGGGGAGGAAACATCACAAGAGATGACTTTACTTACCCACATCATTGGTGCAGACGCACTTGTTTACATTTGATTGGCCTCATCTAAACTTTGCTGGAGGTTGACCATAATATTTACAAGCTGAAAGAACAATTATGTAGCTGAGAGCAGCTAAATGGAACAAAACAAAACCAGAGACACAGAAATCATGTCATTTGCTCAAATCAAAAAAACAAAGCCATCAGACCACACATCTGCCTCACGCTATATAAATTTACACCGTGTTACTATTTGTGCAGCTTTACTGCAATATGGATGTTCTTTGAGTTTATAAACACTTACAGTGCTTATGTGCTCCATGTACTTATTTGTACCATAAAAATTTATATGGAAGGATATTTCCTATGCCTCGTCTGTTTGTTTACAGAGTCCATCTTTAAAAGACCAATATTCTTCCCTCTGGGGCCTGTTTACAGTCTGCACCTGTGATGGTTTCTTCAGTTTCAACCTCATGGGCTGTATTTCTTACATAACTGTTTTCCCTCTTTCAGACATCATTAATCATCCCACTGTCAAGATCTTCTTCCCACACCAGGCTTTACTGTACATTCCTTGCGTTTTCGTACCATGATGTCAGTCCAGAATGGAACAAAGATAAGAATTGCTCAAGATTTTCCTACAAATGATCCTGTTTCTACAAAGCTATATATAAAATAAAACCCTCAGACTCACCATGGAATTTGGAAAGGACCAGGCTTTGGGATTTGTGATTTTCTCATATTCCATATCCTTATTTCTTGAAAACTGACTGCAAAATTATATTGGAAAAATGAGTGCAGAAGTACAGGGACCAAAGCAAGCACAACACAGCTTTGTAATCAATGGTAGAGCAACTAGGCAAGTATGTAAATTACACTGCAAATGTTTTGAAAATAGTTTGTCAACCGTGCTTGAAAAATTACTACTTTTTTTTCACACTTTTCAGTGTTTGGGAAAGTGAGATTGTTGCATGCATTTAACACCTTTTCACCACTGCAAATGATTTAGAATAGCAAGAAGAAAAGAGTGCCGAGATGCTACTTCCACTCATTTGCATGTTTTAGAGATAGGATGGACTCTAAATTTTTAATTATCATTTTCTTTTCGTGAAAGAAAGCAAACTCTATTACAAATTCCTATTCCTGGGCAAACATTCACCCTACTGTGGTTTTTTTGGACTCAAGATTAGGTAGCTCCAAATAAGTAAAGATCTCTGCCTTATTTTGTTGTAACACAGTAAAGAGTAAAGGCTCCACGTAACATCACAGCAAAGCATCAGAAGAGCAGTGTTGTAGCATATCTGGATGTCAACCATCAGGCAGCTCTGTTCTTCTCTTGGAGTGAAGAAGAGAGCTGTTCAGGCAGAACAATATTTATTTTATTGACAGATTTTACTGTTATCTGTTACCCACCAGTGGGCTCCATTTGCAGTTTTCATCATGGAGTAATTGCTTATTAGAGACATTAGCAGGTTGTTTATTTGAAAACTATTATGCTAATAAGGAACAATCATATTAGCAAGGTGTGCTCTTTACAACTTTATTTGTTTATCCTCAGGGACTAAACTTCCAAAACCTCAAACCTTTTGTTACCTACTGAAAGATCTGGAAGTAAAATGTCTAAAGTTTTTTTTCATGCCTGAGAAATTTGTCCAATAATAATCAGTGGTTTTATTGCTATCATAAATAACAGGAGCTGCCTCTGACAGAAAGATGCTCACAGGATTGAAGGCTATTCTGTACACAACCATTTACTTGCTAAGCAGTCTGGAAAAATTATGTTGCTGCTGTATTTGCATATTTTCTTATTATAAATGTTACCATAGCTATAACATACTAACTTTAGTATATTGTTAAGCCCAACGGGAAGGAAGAAACTGATTGTGGCATAACTTCCAAGGCTCCAGGAAAGCACCTGTTTCCCTTATCCTTTGAGCTTTAGGGGCTTTTTAACCTCAGACTCACCAATAAATTCCCTTAATGATAACCTAGATGGGATCAGTTTTATTTGTGTTTAGAAATCCCAAGATTTCTAACAAACCAACAAATACTTACAGCACAATTTCACTCCGGCAAGAAAATGCTTTCACCATTGGCACAGCTGAATTTTTTTCTATGCTGCTGCTGTTCATTATTTTGCTGTGCCAGGGGTATTTGTACTATACACAGTAGCACTTTCAGGCAAAAATTAAGAAAGCAGTCTTGCAATGGGTAGTGCCCACAAGCAGAGTAGAGCTGCAGATTCCAACCTGACTGCATACCAAAGCAACAAGATATTATTATTTATATTCCAGTAGCACAAAAACCCAAATTTGGGAACACAGCTCAATGTGATTAGGTGCAATATAAACACGTAGGTAAAGAACATCCCAAACCAAGAGGACCATATGTAAAATGATGACCAAAAAAAACCCCAAAAAAAGCCAAAAATCGGGGGGGAGCGGG
>VYXF01012364.1:4102-76139 GCA_013397295.1 Polioptila caerulea | reverse complement strand
GGGGGAGCGGGGGGGGGAAATCAAGCAAAAAAAGAAGAGCAAGCAAACCACAGAGCAGGAGAAGAAAAAAAGGAAAGAACAACTTGCATGGGGACTGACCAAACACAACTCAGCTCACCTCTTGCCTGTGGCTCACTTTGGCAGCCATCAAGTGGAGGATGTGGCTTTGGATTAAGTAATCAGACAAGTCTGTGTAAAAATGGAAACAGAATAGGCTGGATTTTTTAATGCAAATATATAGATACTAAGCACTCTAAATATCCTAGTGTATTTCCCTTCTCCCTGTTTCCACGTGCAAACAAACCTGCATGTATGCTCATGTCTGACTCGTAATAAAGTTAATTTAATCCTATTGCAGTGTAAGGAAAACGCTGAAAGAGGAGGTAACAATGCAGAGAATCAGAAATGTTGTATCAAAATCACATGTGTCTGTGGGCTGGAGTCCAAAGCCAGCAATCTTGGTATATTTTGGAAAACTTTTACTCTTGAAATTGAGTGAGCACACCCAGATACAACCTGAACTTTTACTTCATTGACTTCATATGAGGAAAGAGGGGGCAGAAGGAGATGAATTGTTATACCAAAACTAAAATTTATTGCACTAGTCTCTATAATTGTATAGAGGCAAACTGTAACAGCAAAGAAAAGTCATACATAGAAGGCACAATGTTTTGTTTTGAAGCCTCAGCCACTCTTCAGGAAGAAGACCTATCACTTTACATGATACTTGACAAATCAATGCTTCCTTCAAAACATGGGAGATCTTGCTTCAGTGCTGCCTTTGTGCCAGAAAAGTCTCTCTGAGTGAGGGCTGCTTCACTCCTTACCATGTGCAGAGTTCCTAGGGCTGAAAGCTCAGCTCAGGATCTGTGACCAGGTGCCCTTCCAGCCAAGCCCCTGCTCTGCCTGGTACTCAGCCCCCCTCAGAATGCCAGAGGATCCCATCTGTTCCAAAGGGCTTCCCTGCATCTGGAGTGGCAGGATCAAAGCCAGTTCTAGACAGCTGAGAGCACACAAGAGCATGTGATGTAGTCCCATACTTTAAGAGATTATTTCAGCAACTCCTTAAAACAGGCCTGTGCCCAGTAAGGTTCACCCTTTAAGTCTTTGGTGTAAATTGCAGCACATACTCTTCTCGTGTGTGCTTCGGCAGAATGCCAGGCTCACACACCTGATCCAGCAGAACCAGCAGTGGGACAGTCCCTTCTGCTTATCTTTGCCTGCCCCAGATTTTGCAGGCTGCTTGTTTCACCCTGCCAACACACAGGGGTGGCAGCCTTGGGGTGACAGCTTTCCAACATCTTCCTCAGCTACTTACATCAGCTGCCAGAAATTCTTCAGAGATGGCAGGAGGGCTAGATATTTACAAGTGGTGTTTATTTTTCTGGAATAGCATATGCAGCCAGCTGCATGTTCTCTTCATCAAAATGTCTTGTGATCTGAATACCCTTAAGCTACTCTCCTGTGTCTCTTGTCCCTCTTGATAAGCTTTAAAAAAAGAAAAAAGAACACTCTGCTACTTCGTGGTGCGCTCCTACAAGCAGGGTCTTGTTTGTTAGCACACAGAGTATGGGATGGCTTTGAGAAGAGCTCTCTGTTCCAGCAGGTTTATATTTGAAGGTGACAGCAATGAATGGGATCAGCCTGTTCCCCACTTGCAGGGGCTGAGCCTCAGGCTGGGACAGGCAGTGCAGCGAGGCAGATTTGTGTCCCATTGTGCTCCAACACCACGGCTTTAAGGCCCTTCTCTCAGACTCACCCTCGCCCCAGGTCGTTGGTAAGGGAGCCTGCAGGTGAGACTTGTCTTGGTTTCCAGTCTAAAATGTACTGACTGTAGCTCTGGTCAGTCTAGCTTAGGAAGAGAGACCTGTGCTGGCTTCACTACAAGTGACTACAAGTGCAAAAATATCAGCGATGCCACAGTAGAGAGGAACAGGTGAGCTGAGGGCTCAGAAAGCCCCCAGAAACACCTGAGGGAAGTGAAGCCAGGCTCAGCAGCTCCAAAGCCCTGCTCTCTGCACTCCTGTCACCTCCCCTTGCAGCTGTGCTGCCCGGGCCCTTCTGCTTCTGCACAGGGTGTGACAGACAGGGGACACCCTCCAGCTCCAGGGCAGGGTGACAGCACCTCCCCACTCCTCTGCCTCACTCCTGTGCAGCTGCTGGAGGAAAGGCAGGGTCCCCCAGAGACCTCGCCAGTCTAACTGGGGAGTTCCAGCCATAGAGGGGAATAGGAGCACCACGTCTCTGAACAACTGCAAGGAGCCACCATGGCTCAAAATTGCCATTTTAATTCTTGCCCAGGAGCATAAAGCTTGCACAGAATACATTGCTGAAAATAACTTTTTTTTTTCCTCCACTCTTTCCAATATCTTTTTTTCTTCCAATTATGCTTGGTTTTATTTTTAGGCTGGTTTTGGTGTCCAGCAAAAATGCTAGAGGAGCAGAGAAGGTGGGGATTTTTCACTGTTCAATGGGACTGAGCAGCCCCAAACCTCTCAACTCTAGTTTTGCATTACTGCCCTGCTTTCCTCTTGGGCATAAATTCAGCAGCACAGTTTGGGTTATGTGCTGGATAACTTCTCCTCCATTCTGCTGTTCCTGCAACTCCATTAAATTTCTACTGGGTATTTGAAAACAACATTATATATGTATATACACACATACACACAGACACATAAAACAGAGCTCTTAAAGAGAGTTTACATCCTGGGAGGAAGCCAGCATTGATTTCTTTAAATTCAGAGTAACTCCTGACTTCTAAAGGAGTTCATGTGTCTGAGAAGGAGCAGTGGAAATTTGTCTGTCAGTGTTTCTGCTTATCATTCATCAGGGTTCTGGAGTACATTCATATCTTTGTAAGAAGATATGAAGAAGCTTCACTAAAAAGCCTTGTTCCCATTAACAAATCTGTAAAATGGTCTGAGGGACTGACATGTGGGACTACAGACAGATGTACCATGTTCACTGGCAGCACTCAGCTCCCTTACAGCACCACTGCTGCTAAAGCCTCAGCATTTTATCCCCTCATTCACTTGTCACAATGCAGAATGAGTCTGTGAAGTATTAATATTTTTATGCAAACACAGGAGCTCCCAGGACTAAGGAGGAATCTGGCACTGATGAGACAAGACAGTTTGGGTGATGGCCTGAGTGGGGAGAAGCTCAGGTAGGGAACACACTGTGAACCTGCAAACGTGCTGCTAATATTCAAGGAGAAAAGGCTGCTGCCATATATCACCTTGTCTGTGAAAATATTCTGAAATGACAGCATCAGCCTCTATATTTTAGAGATAAACATCCAGTTTCTATAGCCTCCCTCAAACTTTATCACAGACACAAAGAAAAAAGAAAGATAACAAAAAGAAATCTGAGAAGACATTTCTTTTTATCAGCCCAGACCTCTGGGACACAGTTCATGCAATATCTTCTCTCCTATGCCCCTTCTTGGAGACATCACACTTAGGCAGTAAAATATCTAATTTTAGTAATTATAAAAAATTGTATACTCCTGTATTTCTGGAAGAGTCGAATGCGGTGTTAGGCTAAGTCACAGTTTGGCACCCAGGTCAAGTTGGGGTTTTCTTCAAGGTCAGAACTGCTTAAAGGCAGCCCCCAGAGATGGGGCCCAGATACTTGAACAAACAAGCTCTGGAGGAAATATATTCAAAATGAATGAGGTGGTTGATAAACTCCCAGGAGAGAAATGTCCTTTGCATTAAGAACAAAAAGGCAGGGACACAACAAGGACATTTATATACAGTGGGTGATGGGATACAAAAGCAATTAGAAAGGTTGGATTTACCTTTACTTGCTTCTACTACTGCCCATGTCAGAGTTTCAGAGGAGGGGGACCCTTGTCCTGTTTGCCCAAACATCTGGGGCTCTTAACTAAGAACTCTGCATGTTGTGTTCAGCAGCAGGGTGGTTTTCCATGCTCCACACTGAAATCTTCCCAGGGCAACCTCTGGCCACCATTTCTGCTTCCACCTGCCAGGAAAGTATTGGCCCTGCAGAAACTTCTGCAAACAAACTCTCTCAAATAGCAACAGCCACAAGTGAGCATATTATAAATGGTAAAGGAGCATAGAACAGTTCTTTTCTACCCAGAAAAAGGCTGCTGTCAAATCATTTAATTTCCCTGCTAAATTGTATAGTAAAAAAGAAATTGCATGTAAAGACCATGTGACTGGGAATGAAAAGCCTCTCGTTGAAAGCTTTCATTTGCCCTTTATCACACTGTTTTGCTTCATATTCTATAAATAGCTCATGTGCACTGTTTTTCCTTTTGGCCTCATAACTATGAACTGGTTCCTCACTGGCTTTGCAGAGTCTGAAGAAAATCTCTGGAGAATGCTGTAAGCATATTTGAAAGAAGCTCACAAGTGGATTAATTTCAAAACAGGGCTCAGTTGGCACATTTAAAAATATATAATAATCAGAACTGTTTGTAACAGATTCATCTCCTTCTGTAGCAGAAATAAGGAATTGGAGTAGCTTGGTTTCTGCAATCTGATTTTAGTTACAGTTAGGCTGCAATTTATTTTTAGTAACAAACTATTTCCCTGAGACAGAATCGGCTGTTCATTAGCATTGGGAGACTTCTCTACAAAAAGTATACTGTGAAATTTCCTTTTAGCTTTGACTAGACCCACCCATTTAAACAAACTCCATTCTGCAAAGACAGAGAAGATTTAATTATCAATCTTGTCATTGACAGACAACAAAGATACTGGAAATAAACTGTCCGTCTTCCCTAAATTTTTACTTAGTATCACCACACAGTTTCCCTTTAAAAAGGCAGGGAAATCTGTTAATCTGCATTATGAGCTTAATGAAAAGAAGCATAATTGAAAAATTGTTGTAATGAAAGAGAGCAAAATACCAGTTGTGTTGGATTTGTGATTTTATACCACTCAACTACTTCATCAAAACATAGGCTGGGGGAATCATCCACAGTGACACCCCTAGATGGGTTAATTGGCGGGTTGGGATCCAAATCATTGCCTTCACCAACTGATCTTTCCAGAGAGAGTTTAATCTGCTTTGCTTCCCATTTCACCACTGGTGTCAGCCTACACTGCTGCAGTAGCAGCCTGCTTTTACTTATTAATCAGTATTTTCCAAGCCATTTTTTCTGCCACACTCACCCAGGTAACCTCCAGGCACACAGGCCCCTAGCACTCTGATCTCCAGCATCAGAAATCGCAGCTTTGGGCAGGCCCAGGGCCCCTCCAGCCTCCCTGCAGCAGGAGGAAAGCTTTTAACCAGCTGAGGCTGTGGTGTTTCATGGCTATGAATGCCTGTTCTCCACATGTGCTGAGCTGGGCTGATTGAGGGTTACCCACAGCAAGCAGATTTACTTCGGCTCGCCCCAGTGGATGATGAAAATACCTCTCCTGGAGCACAGCACACATCAGGAGATGGTGATCCTGACACAGAGCAACCTCTCAGAGTCATGGTCCTGCAAAACACAGCCCCTGCTGCACCCCACATCCTGGGGTGAAAGTAAACTTGCTTCTGCAAAATATTTGCTTTACTGAAGATGAACTCTACCAAGTGCTCAAAGGAGCTCATTCCAAAACTGGCAATGTCAGAGTTCAGATGTGCCAGATGGCAGATTTGGAGCACTGTGGGTTTGGGGTATTTTAATTCTTTAGCTCCTTTAGCCACTATTAATGAAGTGTCATGGTTCATATAAATTATTTCCAAGACAGACAAGTTTTGGAGGGGATTGCAACCAATGCCTTCCTAAAGCTTCAACCACTGCAATGTCCTGACAGTTCAAACGTTATACAGAACCTGTAAAATTCAAAGACCACTTATTTTAACTTCTTTGAATTACCAAAGGATGTAGTACATTTCCATACAATTTTCCAGAAAAATAAATCTTTTCCCTAAAAACACTGTTTATTTTTGTTATTTCAACCAGTATTTTCATACCTAATAACAAGAAATAAACCCCACTTTAAAAGTATGAATACAATCTTAGCAGTTAATTGTCATGGCATTACAAAAATACCACTGAAATGGGTATGAAAATTGCTCAGAGCAATTGGTAGAGCCTTTTCATAAGCCAGGGAGTGCAACAACAACTCCAATTCATACATGTTTACACACAGAGCTTTCACATATGCTTGATTTTAGAAATTATGTCAACTGGAGAAACATCATTTCCTGATGTAAAGGACTCAGACTTCATAGATTTTTCACTGAAAGCACAGTAGCTGATTCAGAAATTCTTAACCCCCTTCCTGTAACTAACCCTGACCGTTTGACCCTGAGAGGTTCAGCCGCTCAGTGCCTCTTTGAGGGAGGGGTCTGAAAACGGTGCATGTCAAAGAAAAACCCTTTCGCTTTGACATTAGGGTACATGCAGGCGGTGGCGGCTTTCTGCTCTGGGTTTCCCTCGTTTGGGTTGCCTCCATGCCAGGAGCGCAGTAATTTGAGCAGGAATGTGGGTGCTTAGCCGGCCGGGGATGGGATCTGTGCAGCACCACAAACGGCCCCGCATTCTTGGCATATTTGGTGGCCTGCATCAGCCCCGCTTGGAACAAAAGCTCTTGTTTTGGACACATCACTGCAGACTGTTGCCTGATCCAAACTGTCTGCTTCCTTCTGAACTTCTGAGCAGAAATGACAGATCTGTTTGTAGTTTTTTAACAGATCCAGCCTCAGAAAACCTATCTGACACTGCCTGAATAGGAGCTGCCTTTTGCATCCAGGTTTGTTTTTGATTTGCACGTTCTCCAGCTTAATACCCAAAAGACAAAGACAATTTAGACATAAGCTCTAGCTATGTGAGGATTTTACTTGATACAAAATTCAAATACGTGCAATGAACACAGGTGTAAGTGCCATGTGAAGGACCATTGTAAATGCTAATGTGGAAGCTGCACACAGAACTGCACACAGCAGTTTCACTGGCATGGCTGGATATTCATCAGGGCTCTCTCTGAAGAGCCCTAGCATCTCCTGCAAAGAAACAGCATCTCTGCCTTCCCATCCACAAGCTGCAGTGGGGTAAAGGTTAGCTCCCACGGATTCCCTGTCACAGGCAAAAGGGAACAGGAAGGTGAACACCTCAGATGCAGGGCTGGCCACCTTCCCTACTAGCTAGGCTGACAGTTTTGGTAGGAAGAGAGAGTGGCCGTTCTGTTTTGAGCAGTAAATGAATAAATTTAATCCTCAATTGTCAAGGCAAAGCATTCCTTCTCAGGAGAAAAAAAATCTTTGAAGAAATCAGACATTAAAAGACATTAAAAGGTCTTTTCTAAGAGGTATTTCACTCACCTGCCCTTGAACACCATCACAAATTTCACAATCACCCAAATAATCTTTTCCAGTATTTGCTATCCCTGAGTTGGATAGTTGTTGTTTAGGGGTTTTCCCCTTTATTTTAATGCCTTCTTTGAATATTTTCTGCAGCAATTTAGTTCATTAATTCCTGTTCCATCTTCTGCAGGGATTGGACTCTCTCTAAGCATCATACTGCTCTTCTTTACAGCAGCCTTTTCTGTATTTGAAGACTTTTAAAATTTTTTTCCTGGTCTTTTATTCCCTGCACAATCCAAATTGTTTCAGGCTGCCTTCTAGGTTTGTTTCCTATTTGTTTGATCATTCCCACTTTGGAATCTCTCCAATCAGCCCACATCATTCTCAAATCTACCAATCATCTTGGGATGTCCTCTTGGGACATTATTACCACATATGAAACCACGTTTTCCCAGCCAGGTTTTAAAATGACATCTATTAGGCTGAGGGTTGTGTCTTCAGTGCACAGTTAACTTGAGTTATTTGCACTCGAGTTAATTCCTCCCCAGTCAGCCTCACATCAGAGTCCCAGGAACAGAGAAGATCACAGGAAATCATCCATATCCCACCTCTGAGGCACAATCAAGTACAATATATCTACAGTCTTTTTGAAATTCTCCAGCAGCAAAGTCGTCATGACCTCCCTGGGCCATCTTCACATGAAAGATTCTAAATCCCCATTTGCCCCTTTCTAAATCCCCATTTACCCATAAACCCAGCAGTTTGCCTTCAAGAATGTCATGTGGGATGGTGGCCTAGCTTGTCTTTGCAATAAGGTTCTACCAAATCCACCACGCACAAGTACAAAGTGGCATCTCATCATTATTTATCGTATTTGTAAGGACAAGAAAGATTTTTAAAGTATCATCTAAGGTTTTATGCCATTATTCATTTTTAATACTAAATAAGCATTAAGGTTCTCTAAATTCTTCATGGCTTGCTCCCTCTCAGCTGCCCTTGCATTTTCAAACACAGGTAATGCATTTGTCTTCTTGACATCATCAGGAGATTCCACATTTCTTACAGAGAATGACAGATAAGTAAGTATTTGCAAATTTTTCATATTATAGAACATTCAAGTATCAAGTCCTGCTGACTTGCATAATCTTTCTTATCTATCAGCTACACCTGACCTGTTCCTTTTTAGTCCTGCTTTTATTAAAATTAACTGGTTTAAGCATCTGGTCATAATTCACCTTTTCTGTGGTGGCTGAAAGGAGAAAGACATCAAAGAGATGACCTATTATTTGTCCATTTCCATATTGAGCAATTAACTTCTACTTTCCTCCACTTTGGTTACTTAAGTATTTTCTTGCTATGCTTCCTTTTTCAGCAGTCGCAGTTCAGTTCCAGCCTGAGCTTTCCAAGTCTCCCTCAGGTGTCCCTGAGATGTGTCAGACCAGCCCGTGAGGACAAACACCCCTTGGCCATGTTTTCCTGCTCTGCTCAGTGCCATAAGCCACTCCTGCTCCCCCCGCCCTCTCTCTGGCACTGCGGGCCGAGAGCAGCTGCAAACTGCCCCTGGCATGGCGCACGGATTGGGTTACTGCACGGAGTAACGGCGGAGTAACGGTGGAGTAACGGGGAAGTAACCATGGGATAACGGCGGAGTAACCACGGAGTAACAGCAGAGTAACGACGGGGTAACAGCGGAGTAACGGCAGAGTAACGACGGAGTAATGGGGAAGTAACCATGGGATAACGGCGGAGTAACCATGGAGTAACGGCGGAGTAACAGCAGGGTAACCATGGAGTAACCACGGAGTAACCACGGCGTAACCACGGAGTAACCACAGAGTAACCATGGCGTAACCGCGGAGTAACGGCGGAGTAACCATGGAGTAACGGCGGAGTAACTGCGGAGTAACCTCGTCAGCAGCTGGCAAACCGCGCTGGCCCCAGCCTGGCCTGCCTGACCGGGCACACGCTCACTTCAGTGCCGACAGCACCAGCCCCCTGAAAGGCTCCTGCTTTCCCACCCGAGCCTCCCCCTCACCGGCGCTGCACGGCCGAGGCAGGCCCAGAGAGCAGCACAGTGAATGCTCCCCTTCGACGCCGCCCAAACCAAAGCAGAGCAGCAGCAGAGCCAGCGGGAACAGAGGCCTCGCTGCCCGCTCACACTTGGGCTGCGCTGAAAATAAAAAGGGTAACTGAGTTTGACTCTGAAGATCTGGTTGCTCCTTCTTTGCTTTTACACCAGCTCCTTTGTCACACAGGCTGCACAGGAATGCTCTGAGCCCACAGAAAATCTTCGATCCACCTCTTAATGAGACAAAAGATTTCAGAGAAACCCAGATGAAACCCGACAAGGCATAGTAACACAGCCAGAAGGGCCCTATTGATCTGCTTCACAAATGCAAAATACTGAGAAGCTAATGTAAATAGGAACAAGCTGCAAGAAATGTTCTGTAACCTTAAATTAACTACCTAAGAGCACGGCAGGCATCTTGCTGGTAGTTCTGTGCTTCACATAGCCCCTACAGTCATACAATCCTAGCAGCTTCAGTGGGAAGGAAAATTAAATCCTCCAGTCCTTAGGGAAAAGTCACAGTTTATCTCTAGAAAGCATGAAGATGCGAATCTGAAAAGATGCCAAAGTTGACAGTTAACTGCCACATACTACTGAAGTCTTTTTTTCCGCCTTCTTAAACTCTTTCTTCCATTCCCAGGCCAGACCGGAGTTTGGAAGGCAGTGGAGGAATTCCACAAGTACTACAGTTTGTACTTTCCCCAACAGCTCAAAAGCGGAGGTATCAGATTTCACAGCCCTGTGAGGAGGCTGGCACGGCTTCAAAGCATTCTGAAATACCTCTCACTTTATCCCGAGGAGACAATGGCCTCTGCAGGGACCTGCACACGCCTTCCCTCCCGGAGCCGAGCGCGACACAGCCGCAGCTCCTGCAGAGTAACACCAGCACATCGGGAACCTTGTGCCCAGGCAGGACCTACCTGGAAAGCCTGAACCAAATCAGACAGCATTTGCCATCTCAGCTTTTAAATGATGTCTTGGGTCTGTCACGATTCAAAAATGGGTTGGATTCAACCTCAATGTGCTAGTCCTGGTGGAAAGCAAGTGCTTTCGGCCAGCTCTTTTAGTTACCAAATTAGTTACCATTATCAAAACGACACAATCTTTAACTTTTTTCTTGGCTGCAGTTAAATTTTAAAGAGACAAATGGATCAATTCTAGAATTTATAAAGACAGGCCTCAAAAAACCTTCCTATCCTGATTTATTTCAGAGACAGACATTTTTGAAAGACATCATTTTCTCCTTTCTCCTTGGATATTAAGAAAAGTCAGCTTTTCCTAATTCCCTGCATAGATAGAACATGCAAGATTTTGTACATTTTTGCCACTCCATTTACAACCAAAAACTTTCACTCCATCTGAGGAATGGTTGCAAACATCACCTCAAAAGAGACAAGGGCATGCCAGAGAACTGGATTTTTACTAGGAATAGCAAAATGAAATAAGAAATAGGAACATAAGAAATATAAATAGATACATAAAAGGTAAATGGATAAAAATATATCAAGATCAGCAAAACTAAGTAAATACTGCACTGAAAATATCCTTCTGAACTCCAGGTCAATGGAAAATTTTAATTTATAACTGTATCATGTGCAACACAGTTGCTGCAATTCCAAACATGACAACTGGGTGATATATGGCATTTCCCGTGTTCTTATATGTCCTAGTGTTTCAGTTATTAAATGACAAGCTGAGAAACAGTAACACAGAGACAAGTGACAATAAAGCTGGTGAAAGGATTAGTCGAAATTTGTCAAAGTGTGATGGAAAATATGGGAAGGACAAAACATGAGCCGCATTGGTGCCTGGAAAAAAGCAAAACTCAAACCACTTGAGAATTTGAACCAAGGTCAAACTGAAACATTAGACACATTCACAAGGCAAGATGGCACATATTTGGATGATCCTCGATAGAAAAGATGGGAAAGGGAAAGGGAAAGGGAAAGGGAAAGGGAAAGGGAAAGGNCACTTGAGAATTTGAACCAAGGTCAAACTGAAACATTAGACACATTCACAAGGCAAGATGGCACATATTTGGATGATCCTCGATAGAAAAGATAAAGGGAAAGGGAAAGGGAAAGGGAAAGGGAAAGGGAAAGGGAAAGGGAAAGGGAAAGGCCAGCTGAAAGCATGGCAGTTGAGTGCTCCATCATCCCCTCTCCCTCTTCAGAACCTACTGGTAACAAACTCTGTACAGGCAAGAAACAATCTCAGCATTGCTGCTCAGCCATGGGTCTCCTCACTAAGAGCAAGGAGAAACAACGGCCAAGTTTCCAAGTTTTCCAGGAAAAAGAATTTACCCTGATTACTTAATCCTCTTTCATCCTGTTAATCTGCTGCTCTGGCCCTGCACTAGTTCAGCCCAGCCCCTGGGTGATGAGCAGTTCACTTGACTTTGCTGCTGCACTGCCTCACCTGGGTGATCCATGCACAAAATCAAGGGAAAAGACATTTCAGCTAAATTTGCAGCTGGCTCCACCAACTTGTGCTGGTTTTTCTCTGCAAGGTTTGGGTGCTGAGGAATCTATCCTGCTCTGTTGTTCCCATCCACAGATGACATAACTGTATTACTTCAGGTAGGTTATGGAAGTGTTGAAACTGCCTTTCAGAGCCTCAGCCCTTAAGCCACATTAGAGAAATGAGCCATTCTTAGGTGATGCTACTGAATTTGGGAATCTCCCACCAGTACTAAATGCAAAGCTGGCAAACCCAATATCCAGTGAATCTCCTTCCACTTCCTTTCCAATAATCTCATCATGAACCTTTATGTTTTTCTAACTTCCAGTGCTGCAATTATGTTTCAAGCTAAAGCACCCAAACCCTGTAAAATCAAGAATCAGCTGCATGTTCCTTGAGGCAGAACAGTCACAAAATCCAAAGGCAAAATGAAAGAAGAATCTTTGAGGATACAGTTTGCTATCTCTAATTAGTCTTCAAAAAGATCAATGGGGGAAGCAAGGTTAAAAAAAGGAATTATTTTGAGATAACATTTTAAAAGCAAAAAAAGTAGAATTTGAAAACACAGCACATAATAAAGATCAGCCACAAGCCATAGTACTGGCTGCAGCTTCAACTTATTTAAACTAAAGTATGCTGTCTCTTTTCCAACACAGGCTCTAGGAGCCCATATATTGTTGAGTAAACTTTTTCCCATGAAACCATTCCCACTCCAGTTCAGAGATAGGCATTATGGTCAAGCCATGTTTCTAACAATAATGTTTGGTTTGGCAAGTTGTAGTGTGGTTATCTTGGCAAACAGATGCTTTAGCCTATGCCATTTATTTGGTCCCAGTACATTCCAAATTATTTTGATGAAACTTCAAGTGTGACATGAAGGGAAAGTCATAGCTAGTAAATCACCTGGAAAGACCCATAAAGGACAGGTCTTGATGGCCTCACCCTGCCAAAGACTGGGGTGCTGATCTGTTACAGATTGGAAATGCTTACAGTAAAAGCAGGGGTTCTTTTTATTGCAAGAAATCAAGGAAATACATACAGCATAAAGAATAGTAATTTGACCCTCCAGCAATGCTCACCCTAGAACAGAGGGATCATAACTCTGAAGAGCAGTCAGCACTTAATCCATAAAGTTACTGAGGCAGTTGTCACAGCATTCTCCCTCTCTCTCTTTGTGAATTCTTATTTATGTGCATGCACATGTATGTGCACAGACACACTTTTAAATACGTGGATTATTAACTTTAAGGTGAGTGTTCACATGAAGCAGGAGGAGGAAAGAGTTGTTTATTTATCAGCACTATCACACTTCAACAGAAAAAAACAGAAAAAACACTGCAAGTGGCAATAAACCAAAAAGAAGATATTTAAGTCCTGAAATGATGCATGATAGTTCATGCAAACATGCTTTCCTTGTGCTGTTCTTGATAGGTTTGCTGCTCTTTAACAGTGCTGTAACAATTGCAAAGCTTTTCCTTCAAATACAACTTTTTTCCCCCAAATAATTTACAATATATGCAAATTACATAAATTGTTTTTATAGACCTGAATACCTTAAGAAGCTACTTTCAGAAGTAGGAACAAATGGCTTGGTTCTCAGAAATGTGCCATAACCTCAGAGTGCAATGTAAAAGACAGCATCTGTCAGTGCCTTGCACTTGTGGAAATCAGGCCAAGTCCAAAAGCTGCAAATAAAAATACTTCCTGTGCCTGTCCCATTAAAGTAATTTCCTATGACTTTATAAAAATCTCACTTGCTTTTAAAACAATAAATAGAAAAAATTCGTAGTGCTTAGTTCTGATGCCTACTCAGTTGTTCCCCACAAATGTTCAGATTCACCTCTCCAGCTTTAGGCTGTCCTCTACAAGAAACACAGACACGAAATCCCAACTTTCCATCTTCCCCCAACCCAAATGCTGACTGCTCAGGAGTTAAGAATAGCAGCAGCAAGCTGATAGAAAACTGGGAAAAGGAGAGCATTTGAAAATTAATGCTTGGATTCACAGCATTATCAGGATAGGCTGACTGACAGCTGATCTTAGATACATCTATAGGAAATTTCATTATTTAATTTCTTTCACTGCACATGGAACAGGAAGTATTATACAATGACTACAGTTAAATGTAAATATATGACCTCTTAATTTCACAAACATTCTTCATATATCATCTAAACAGGTAGGCAGGTTTATATGTGTTTGTCTTTCCCAGAAGACATTCCTCAAATCAAACAGTAATAGAAGGGGATTATCTAATTTCCTGAGCAGCCAGCTATAGAAACAAGAACCAAACACAGACCTCTCTCACATGAACAGAGGTCCAGGTGAGCTTTCACCTGCAGGAAGGCAACTCCAAATTTACCTTGGTCCAAGAGAAACTGTTGAACTGTAGCCCAGCTCACAGGGCTGGGCTGTTGAGTCCAGAGTGAATATTCAACATCCTCTGAAACACACACAGTTCAACATTTCCTCCAGTGGATGAATACCCAGCTTTAAACACATCCCATAGGACATGAGCATCTTAACAGAAATCAAATCACAACTGGAGGCCCACACAAAACCCATCCCGTCATGTAATGCACTAATGAATAAATACCTATGAAACACAGTGGTTAATGCTGTCGTAGGATAAAAATAGAACTGAGTTTTCAAGGGCAACTAGTGACTTTTGGTTGAGCTGCAGTTGGTGCTGTTGGAGCATTTACTGGTTTTACACATATACATTCACACATACAGACTTTTTCTGACAGTCACTCTGATGCTTTCCCTCTTTCCTCTTTCCCTATCTTCCACAGTTTCACCTAATTCTTTTTTTCTTTCTTTTTCTCTTGAATCAGAACACACCTATACGATAGTGTATTTTAGGTGCTTCAAGAAAGAAGACACAAACACAAATAATTTGCACTACTCTCTGCACAGACAAACACACTGCTATGGACACTGTCTTTTCCTTCCAGCATATCAGTTTCCTTCAACAAGCTGCACTCCAGCAAAGGACTGGAAAAACACATCTTAAAAACAAATTAATTAGCTTCCTACAAATTAAATTTTTCCTTTCTGTATTCCTAAAGCTTTTATCTACGATTTCCTTTTACTCTTAACAATAAAATTGATTAAAGACAAATTACATTTCTGTAGGCATTGATTTGCTAAAGCTTTTGACAGAGCCCATTCTGGATGCGTTATGGGATCTGATAGATCCTGTCTGGGAAGCTGCCACAGACTCCAGACAGCGTTTGAAGCGCAGTTATGCAACGGATGCCACAATGCCCGAGCAGGCAAATTACCCAAATTACCGGGCCTGCACAGGGGAGCCCTGGGAGTTGAGCCATTCCCACCATCCCAGCTGGGCTCTGGGCACAGCAGCCCCGGCTCCCCGGGCACGGAGAGGCTCAGGGTGTGCTCAGAAGCTGCTGCACAGCGCCCACAGAAGTGGTCATTGGGAGAAGTTCAAAACGCCTCACAAGAATGCTTTGATGCTATCCAGAGCAGTGCTACTGGCCGGTAGCTAAACTATAATTATGCTGGCTGGTTCAGAAAGTCAGGGTTGAGTTGCAAGAATTCCCTTCTCGGCTCACCCGTTCCAGACCTTGATCAAGGCCAATGTACTTTTGGGAAAGTTCAGTTCCAGTGAAAATGTAAGCCTACAGCCGAAAACCTCCTGGGCTCAGTTTTTGTTTTAAAATCTAGGTCAAGTCATTCTCGTAGCAGTGGCAGACTTTCCATGCAGGTGGGGATACTCTCCACAAGAAGGTACAAACAAAGAAATGTTTACAAAAATCGAACAGTACGTGTCAGGAAAAAACCAAATTATCAACAGTTCATTGTAAGCTTTGTCTCTGGCCTGACTACCATCTGTGATGGGGACTTCACTATGCAGTGAAACAAGAGCAAGAGAGAGCTTTAAACAATTGCCTCGAGCACACAAGTCCTGTGTTTATTCCTAGGAACATATTCATAAATTATAAAACCGAGGGAGGACCACTTTGATTCTGTGGAGTGCAGGAATTACTTCATCATGACATGCTCTGACTGCTCTGTGACCAGCCTAATTCCCAGTTGTTTTGCTCAGGTCCATAACCACGTGCACTGAAGAGTGGCACTGAACTCGGTGTGTCAGGGGTGAGTGCTCATCAGCACTGAGATTTCCCCCCAGGCTGGGCCGGGTGCAGCCACGGCCAGGGCACTGCAAACTCTCCTGCTGCAGGGGCAGGGCCACGGGCAGGACAGCACCGAGCCCGGGCTGAGCCCTCCTCTGAGGTCACCCCTGCCCAGCAGACACCAGCGAAGGCCAGAACCACGGGAGCAAAGTTAAATCCAGCATCCAAGCTCCACTTGGATCATGCCATTTCCCTGGGCAAAGATCACAGCTGTGGACTTTGTTAGGCGTTTCCTAATCCTTGTTGTCTGTTTTTACCCCACTGCATCCCTCCATAAACACGTGTCCAGGCTTGAGCCTAGCACCCAGCTTTCACCTCCTTCAGATTCTGCTGGTGTGAGAAAGAATGACATCTATTCTCTGCTCTCTAAACTGGATCTAAAACAGGGCATCAACTAAACAATAATTATAACCAGTGTGTTTATTTGCTGGGGGCCTCAGGGCATTGGTTTATGGAAGCCTGTGCACAATATACTCTCACACCAACCCCATTTTCAGACAAAAAAAAATTTTCCCCTCATCCCCAAAGAATCCTTAAGATAGTGAACTTCCTTTAAGGAGCCTCATTTTAAGTCTCACCATTAAAACAAAACACCACAAAACAATACACTAATATCTTATGGACCAGTTCATATGGTAATGAATTATTTTGTTAATTCAGCGTCTCTCAGAAATTAATGTTTTTTTTTCTTGTCTTAGGAAGTCAGGGTACCTGACTGGGTTTGTGTATTTCAGTTCACTCTGCCATACGTTACCCTGATTAATTCTGGCAGTGACAAAGCTGGAGAAGTAATTTAAAATCATGATCATAAAGAGGCATTGCGTTTTCCTGCAGCAAAATCAGCACTCCTGTTTAACTCCCCTGACCTTTCATTTCCTGTGAAAGAGCACAGGAGGTAAAACCTGTTTCTGAAGGCACTGCCTTAAGAGCTCTCACAAGTTTGTTTTTGAATTATTTTCTCCCATAACAAATGAAAATACATTCAATATTAAACCTAGAGAGACCACAGTATTGCAATGACACCAAACAGCTACACCACAGGTGAAATTAGGCTAAAATATCCAGGCTATTCAACCAAGTGAAGTCAATCTAAATTTACTTTCATCAACCTCCGAGAACAACAGAGGAATCAAATGTTAGGGACGAGAAATCTGACTTGTTTGCTGGGTAAAGTTTGCTTTGAATAAGTATGTGGAAATACTGAAAACAACAAAATATGCAAAGATAACAAAGGGAGAATTTAAGCACATTGGACTTGTAATTTGTTTCCTTTGAGTTTCACTTCTTGTTTCCTTCTAATTATAGCTCCCGAAATATTTTTAGGGAATAATTATAATATAATGACAGTTATCTATGTCAATTGTAAGTCAGAGATGGCTTCACTCCCCTTTTTAAGAATCTGCCTTAACTATTTTCAGACCAAGCACGTACTTCCTGTAACTTCCCGAAATAACATTTGGCCATCACTGGAGCTGGAAGAGCTGCTGCTTGCTGGAAAGTGACACTTGCAATGTCTACACAAAGATTAAATATAAATTTATCAGAGAGCTCCTATCCAAATGTCTGTTACAAGCAATCAGTCATTGATTCTTCACTGACAAGCTACCAAAAGTCACTTCTACTCTGCACACACACAAACCTAATAAGCAGCAAAAGAATCTCAAGAAAACAAAGAAAAAAACCCTGAAAAAGCCATTAAATTCTTATAGGTTTGAGCACAGCTCTTCTCAAAAAATCTCACCTATATTCAGCATCAATTTATTTTACTGTTATATATGCCAAACATCCTGCTTAACTAACAAGGCTGTAAAGCAAATGGACTGACAAACTAACATCACAGTTATGCCATTATTTGCTTAGCAAGGATATGGGATTATTTTACAGTGATGGAAGTTTTATTAGGAAACACTTCCACTGTGCACTGCCTGACAGCAAGATGTGTAACACATACTGTTACCTAGCTCATTTGGGATCCCATCAAAAAGGAAGTCACATGTTCTCTGAGCCACTGGTCTTCTGGTTTCATGTTTCTCTTATTCTAAAGCCAGGATAAGTCTAATAGGATGCTATCACCTTTAATAGGTGTGCTACCTCACACTGGAAAGTTCTGCCTTTTGAGTAATGTTATTACTGTGTAACCCTGTCCTAAATTGTGTTTATTTAATGATGTTTAAAAAAAACCCCAAACAAACAGTAAGTTCACTTTTTATTTCAAGTGAAATCATTCCACATGTCTAATCAGGAACAAGATGACTCAAGCAGGTAAAACTCTCCCAGTATTCTATCAGGCCTTCATTTACAGCTGAAGATACCAGAGACCAAATCTCTTAAAATCAAAATAATTCTATTATGTGGAAAAATAATCTTATTTCCCCCTCCTTTACCCCTCTCCCTCATATTTATGCTATAATATAGCCCATTACTCATAGTAAAACTGAAAAGCCTGTGTGCCTGAAAAGCACTGCCAACTATGGCAATTTCAAGTTAAGGATTTCACACTTTCCCCTGTTCTTGGGTCATTTAAGTCCAAACCAATGCTGCTCACAGGATGTCCCCAGAAAGTTCTGCTGGCTTGTTGTTTCACTAAGGCAGCACTGTCCCCAGAGTCAGCATACAGCAGTCAAAGAACATTCAGGTGCTAAAAGTGCTTCACAGAAAAGAGGAAAGCAAAGGAAAGGTTCAGAAAGGCACCTGGAGCTCACTGGTAAGGTGAAGAGGTGAGGAGCTCAACAATAAGAAGTTCTCTCCTTGAAGCATCCAAGGGAAGAGGCATTAGGAGGAAGAAAACTTGCTGACTGTGACCTTCAAAGAGACTTCTGTTTTGACAGGGAGAATCATAGGCATCATAGCTTCAAGGAAGCTTTGAAGATCTGCATTTCATAGAGTTCCAGCTCTCACAATGAGACTGCTGGAATAACAACCACGGGGTCCCCAAAGCATTTACGTGTCTGTAGAGCCTTTCTCAATTTAAGGATACACTTGCTTTAAGTTTCTGTGTTTAGTTTATAGGCTTTGTTTAGTAGAGATCACTTGGATGAACCTTTAGCATTGAACTGGTCTTCCTCAACAGCAGCCTCCTGAGCCTGAGCCTGAGGGATAAGTGTCTACCAGATTGCAAAGAAGGGGGTTGAGAGCTGGAGACGGGGCTTGAACTGCTTATCTTCTGGTGAGAACACCTTGGCTGTGTGAGTTAGAATGAAACTCAGGGGTGCAAGGGACTGAACACAGAAGAAAACTTTCCAGCAACAGAGTTTTCTGAGTGAGCGAGATGGCATTAAACAGAACAGAGGAAGCACTGAAGTGGACACTGAAATCTGGAGGGACAAAAAGGGCTGGAGAACACTACTGTTCTGCAAGGACAGTTTACTTCCTTAGCAGCATTTCTTTGTTACCCAACACTGCAGGAGTTAAGTACTTCTTACTCATAAATTAATCCTCCTAACACCTCAGTGAAGAAGGTAAAAATTAGTTTTGCTTTGCATACACAGAACTTGTGCAATAATATCAAATTATTTATTCACATTCACATAATTCTTTGGAAGAGGCAAAACTGAACAGCTCACTCATGTCTCATTGTTAGCTCTAATTTTAAAAATAACATAGCAGGGAGAAGTCTCTTGATCTTTCACATCCATGTGTCAGGTTCAGGCCCTTCTCCTTATCTTTCACCTCAGATGACAACCCTCAGGATTACTCACATGACTGGGAAACTGGTGATGAGCCAACAGATTACCAGACCACACAGCCTAACAGGGAAGAAATTCAGGCAAATTGCCTCCTGGCAGATTTAGGGAAGAGAATTTCCCCTTACCTTTCCCTGATCCTGCTGAGGCGGCACCGGCCGCGCTGCGTTCCCACAGTCACAGTGAAGCTGTGAAGAGGCTGAAATTAATGCAAAACATGCCACTGATAAGGGCAGGCTGTCAGGGAGAGCCCCAGCCCTGCCAGGGGGCTGAGGAAAGCCAGACCTTGTGGCAAAGGGTGGCTGGGCAGGAGGGCAGGGACTGCTGAGGAGGAGGAGGAGGGCCAAGCACCCCGAGCTGCCGCAGCGGCCTCGGGCCTGCTCCAGAGGAGCCATGACCAAACCCTGCTGTGCTGAAACCACAGGGTTTAGTGTTAGAATACAACAGCTTTTCTCTGAATTAGCCATTTAAAGGACAAACAATACCTTTTTGGCCCTGCATGGGCTCAAATGCATGTTTTGGACTGAGACCACAACCACAGGAACTGGAACTCACCTTGTTTCCATCAGCCTTTTAAAAACAAAAGCCAACCTGGCCTTGACTTCAAAAGACACAGCCTGAGGAAGAAACAGTGACAAGTTTGCCTTGCCCCCAGCTCAGATGACTGCAGAGGCAGGGTGTGCCAGAAATTTGGGGTTTGTTTTGCTCTCAAACTCCTGTTTTAATCAAATTTCTAAACAGGTTAAAGAAAAATTACCTGCTGTTTTAAATTCACAAGCTGAAGCTGAAACAGTAAATTGATAGCCAGTTAAAATTATTTCTTCTTTCAGTACATCTTCCAAAAGGAGTAAAAACCAAAGCACTAACAATGCAGTGATGAAACTGGGCAGGAGAGTAGCCATGTCCACAATAACCTGAGGAGAAACCCCCTGACATTTCAGCTTTATTGTACTTTATTGACAGCAAATAATTCACAACAAAACTGACATTTTATTCAATCTAACTAATAATTGGTCATTACAATTAAAAAAAAAACAAATGCAAGCAAACAAGAGAAGAAGGAGCTCTCACTTCCCAGCCTGAGAGATGGACCTTAGGAAAAGCCCCATGAGCAGAGCCATGGCAGCAGGAGGGACTTTCTCCCTGCTGGCATTCCAGGAGGGTTCAGCCATGACATCCAACAGCCAAATGGTGCCAGACTAATTTTGAAATTAAAAAAATAAAAGTAAAAAGGAAAGGCACAGATTGTGACAGCCATATACAATGCCACAAGCCTTTGGAAGGACAGACAGGAGCAGAGCTGTAAGTCACAACGTTTCCTCTTCAAAAACTACTGGCAAAAATATCAAAGACATTATCTGGTTGTTTTAATTTTTTATCAGTTCTGTAACAGCATTGCTGCTATAATGGTTTTTCCTTGCAATGCTCTGTCCTCTAGAAACACTGTAGGCAAGTTCTCCAGTCAGGTCATTAACCTCAAATTAACCAGCACTTCCATTTCTACAGACAGGAGTAGGGTCCAGGACTGGTTGAAAAAGCAGAACCATTTTATCAAGCCATGACACAGCATAGCTCCACTTCCTGCTGTTCTGATTCAATACAGTTTACCTGCCTACAGACACTGATGGCTCTGAGAGGTATTCAACACCTACAGAAGGCAGATTGGTTTTACTTTATTTCATTGGTGTCCATCTCCAAATACAATTGTCAAGTATCCTAATACAGCAGAAAGAGGAGTTTGGGGGATCCCACCAAGCAGAGCCATTCCACAGGTTGGGGAATGTTAGGGGAACTTCCCAGCAGTTTCTTTTCCACACCCTTTCAGTAACATAAAGTTCCAATTTTCAAACCATCCACCAATTCAGATCAGGAATCCAGAATGGCACAGAACCTTTCACCAAAAGACCTGTCCCCAGCAAGCTTCACAAGGCACTGAGTATTTGAGTTCTCCCTCCATCCTTCCCTCTCGAGGCCTCACAGCCTTACTCTGTCTTACAACAGACATGCAGAATTCTTGGCCTGTTTTCTGTGACATCCAAGCCTGGCCACTGCAGGCACACATTAACATTCAATTATCCTTTTACTGATATTCCAAATATAGAACAGAAGCTTCCAACCTGAAAATATTAAAATACAGAAGTCAGCATAGCACCTGCTTCCTCAAGTAGTCATTGACTGGCCTCTACCTTCTCCTCTCATGAGTAAATGTTCTTCCAACATACATCTGGAAATCACAGATTCCTCACTTCATCTTCTTTGAGAACAGTGTCACCTTAAAGATGCAAAGACAAGATAAAAGTTTTTCTCCAAATTGAAAGTCCTGAACTTTTCTTCCACTTTCACTCCTTTTTTGGTTTTTTTAAATGGAGATCTGCTAAGTTCACAAACAACTTATTTACAGTATTTTCAAAGTCATATCTCAATGAAAATACTGATAGGCAGATAAATACAAGGAGAACTGGACAAGGGTGAATACTCTTTATTACAGTATTTACACTTCCCTATCACCACTGAACTCAAAGTTTGCAGGCTGAAAAAACAGACAAAAAACCAACCCAAAAAAACCCCCAAATCACCTGCATCCAAAGATGGCTTGGAAGCCACACAGGCGATGGGCAAAAATTTGCCATAACTTCTTTATTTTCAGTATTATTTCTTTAAACTGAACTAGCCTAGGTGGCTGCAGCTGCAGAACAAGCGCCCCACAGCTCCCCAGATGGATTCAGTGGCAGCTGAGTGCTGTAGCCAGGCTGCTCCCAGCCCTGGGGCCAGCAGATCGCTGCAGACACACCGAGGCTGCCCCGGCTGAGGCACTCAGCTCAACCCTGCCCAGCTGAGCAGGCACCCCCTGCTCCTGAGCCAGCCCTGAGGCACACAGAGGGCACAGAAACAGCTCCAGCTGAAAGTCAGCTGGCAGCAAGATGGACACAGTGCTAAAATATGCTCCAAGTAAGGCTACAGCACCAGAACATGCTTATAAACATGGCCTGAGTTCTCTTTTTGCTTTCTGGATATGTACTTTTACTGAAAAAAACCCAAAACAACACTATGGAAGACATGATATTTTAAATACTTTTAAGTAAATACTTTTAAATATTTAAGTAAAGAGGTTAGTATCAAATACTAGAAGGCCAGAATTTATCTGGAGTTCCACAATGTACACATCAACTCAGAATCACACTGAGCTTGAACACAGCAATCTTTGCCAAAATCCAAGTGTGTAAATGCTCCTTGTGCTCCTGCAGACTGCTTCAAATGGTTTTTCCAACCTCTCTCATTTTCAAGCAATACCACTAATAAAATGCATTCAGTTCAGAGTTTTGGAACACTGAAGCTGTGCTAGTAATGGAGCCAGAAAGGAACTCAAATAATAACCAGAAACTTCCACTTGAAAAAAATTAAAAGCAAAATAAACTCCCAACCATCTGAGTTTTACCAGCTGATCTAGGACTGATCCCATGTGCTCATTTTCAAACTCAGAGAAATGACAATCTGTTCTGTGGCAGACAGAGTGCAAAAGAATTCATAAAAGGATAAGATAGTATAGCACTGTATTTTTGAGACATTTATGCTTTAATTTAAAAGGGTTTAGTTCATAATTGTCTATTTATTGAAGTTTGCATTCTTAAGAAGAAAAATCTATGCAATAATCAAGAGTTTTAGGTTTGGTTATGAATGCACTTTGTTGCAAAAGTCTTTTCAAAACATTTGCTGAACAGGCATCTTTAATTTTACTCAGGAAAAAATAAAGATTAACATAAGTCCTCTGCACATTACCATGCTCCTTCTCTGCCCATGTGCTATCATTAAGATGAATAGAAACCCCCCAGATCAGCACTGTCACCCTGTCACCTCTAATGACCACTGTCAATTCCTATACTTCTGTAGAATTCATTTTGTTTTATGAACAAAATTCACTCACAGAGGTAAAACTGTGAAATACTCCTACCAACATTAAATGAACTCACTGGCACCTTTTAAACCTTAACAGTAGCTTCCAGCACCTCCAAACTTGTGATTTTAGTATTTGCCAGATTCTGCAAATTACCTGGAACAATGCAAAGCACAAAGGACATTAAATGCTTTTCTATGCAAGGCACTTAAACATCAACACAGGCTAATATTTGGCAACCCAATCAACTCAGTGAACATTTAATTTAATTGACTGAGATGCAGAAGACTGGGCAAAGGGGTTGAGGTGAGTTTTCTTATGTTTTTACTTCAGAATATATGCAAGCTTTCATTGCAAATAAATCCCATTTAAAAAAAAAAAAAAACAAAACCAAAATTAAAAAAAGAAGGCTCAAGATAAAATTAAAATTAGTAACTTGGAAATTTAAATTTTATGTATGTGGCTTTCTTTTTAAAGCAAGTGCTGCCTTCTTAGGTATTAATGGCTCTTTGGAAAAATCCACATCACTGCTCATCAGGGGTAACAGGTGAGCTACTCCAGATCCATTTGCCCCTTCCTACATAAAAACACAGCAAAGCCTCTTGTCTGCTACTGCTTGGTATCAGAAACTCTGGGAGGAGGCTGCTGTGTCAGCAAAGGCCAGGATTTCCCAAGGCAGCACTTGGGCAGGCACAGGGTGCAGGCCTCCCCGTGCAGCAGCACCCTCACTCTGCCAGCATCACTGCTGCACTTGTTCCCAGTGGATCTGGAATGATTTAAGCATTCTTAAGCTGCAAGTCCTTCCTTTAGTCAATATTCTGACTTCACAGGGTCCAAGTGGTTTTATATGTGCAGTAGTACCAGCAGAGCTGAGGGACAGCAAAAGGAGAGGTGAAGAGCAGCTGTGCAATGGCCCCTTCATCTGTACTGCAGTCAGAAGTGGACACTGCACTAACCAGAGCCTAATCCCAGACATCATAAACATCTCGAGGGGAGGAAACCCCTTCTTTGAGGGCTGACAGCCTTCCTGCAGGGAGAGCTGCTGCTGTGCCTGCCTGCCTTTTCCTGATAACAAGAATTCTTTTGAAGGTGCACTAGTCCATGGAGTTGCTTCGTGGAAACAGGAGGGACCAACGGGGACCTGACATGGCTTCAAATTCAATTATCACTTCAACAACATTTCACTTGAAAATGCATTACCTCAGTATTTTTCCAGTCCCTAAAAGAATTAAGACTCTGCAAATGCTATGCACAAAAGGATTTTCATCTGCATAGAATCAGTGTAAAGCAGAGGAGAGTCACAGAAGTATTCTTCCTTGTCGTGCCTCTTGCACTGATTTCCACACAATCATCTGAGCCGTACTTTTAAAATTTTATATTGAAGTCTTGCTATGGCTTCCAAGTGATTTTGCATGCTGTGAACCATTCCCCTGAATTCAGTAGAAGGAGAGCTGTATCCTGAAAAGTCTCCAGAAAACTGAAATAAGGGCTTTAGTGAAATAATGCAAGGAAGCATATTCCGTACTCCACCTAATTGCACTTCATTCTTAAGCTAGAGTGGTCCACAGCCATTTTCAACGACAAACCATGGAAACATCACAGAAACTTGGTGGGACAATTTCAGATATTTGAGACAGCTTACCAAGAAAATAAAAAAGACCCAAAACCCACTACAGCAGATAAAACAGTATCTAGTTTATTACATATAGAAAGAAATTTCCGGAATTTACAAACATCCACATTTTCATTCCAGGGAAAGAGTCAATTTAAAAAGTTCACCCTTTTTTGTTTCCATTTTGCTTTGTGGTTTCCTGTTGGTTGGGTTTTTTTTGTTTTTCTTCTTTACAATATATACAATGGAAGACTTTGATTTATTTTTTCTCATTTTTTGTCAGTTACTGTGCAATTGATGAATTCAAGTTGACACTTGTAAATACTCATGTACAGTAATGTTTGTCTTCATTGCAGTTAATACAGACTATTATTTTACAAGGAGTACAAAATTATTTTTCTTTTGGAAAGAATTCAGCTCAACATCAGGGTTATCTTACAACTGATAGTATCAGTAAATATGACTGTACAATCAAGGCCCAGGGACCAATGACTCATATTATATTATTTTCTGAATTACAATCTTAAAACAAGAATAGTACCCTACTCTATTCTTAGAAGCCTTGTTTTAAGCAGGTTCCCCACTCTGTTTACAACAGAATATAGTATACCTCAGTTCCACATCAAAAAAGATGTGCTGTAGGAAAAGTTACATTTTAATTAAAAAAGTACATGTATAAATCAAAACCTATGTTAAATATTTAATACTCTTCAACCAACATTAAGTTTTGTAATTTACAATGATGATTTGTCATACAGGTTTTCAGCAGCAAATGAAGTTGTGTAAATGTGCTAGTAAATACCCATTCTCACCATGGTGTAGTGGTGGGCACATCAGTTCAGGTGGCCAGCTAAGTCCTTATGGTAGAGGATGAAGTAAGAGAGACTTGTTGTCCAGGTGTCACAGTGCTTCTGCTTGGCACAACACAGGATGTGCAGCTCAGTCAACAACTCCTGAGGTTTGTGTAAAGTAAACAAACTGAACTGGATGCATCGTACCATTTACAGAGGAAGAGGAGGAGGAGGTGAGGTCCTAGTTGTGATAGCACGAAAACAGACATAGTCTTGATACCCATGAGTTTAAAAGAAGGACTTGTTGAGGTTGTGTAGGTCATCATTCTGAAATGGAAAGAGAAAGAAAATTAGCATCATGAGCACTTTAAAACTTAACTTCTCTGCAATTATTTCCCTCCTCCTCCTTTTTATTTCTCTTTAAAAGAGTTATCGTTCAAACTGAAAGTGTTAGCACCTTGAAAAATTATGGCACACACAGCTGAACTGTACTCAAGCATGTGAATCCCAAAAGCATTTAAAACAGATGTTGGCAATAAAATTCAAAGCAGTCAGAAACACATTTAAAACTTGCAAGAGATTCACCTAAGCAGAAACAATTTAAGTGTCCATACTGATTAACTCTGACAAGCTCCTGTAACAAGAGAAAGGAAAGCTCCAAACACCAGCCTGCTGTTGGCATTTTTACCAGCTACAGGAAAGATCCACTGCATGTCAGGCCCTCCAAGAGCCCTTCCTGGCCACCTGCAAACACCACTGGTCTGGGAAGGACGACCAAGGAATGGAGCATTCATGGTGCAGCATTACCATTCCCTATTTGACATACAAGTTCTAAAAAAATTATGTGAAGAAAATCCTGGTAAAGTCCATACATTTATCTCCATTCTGCTTCCCCCTGAGAGAGGGCTGGGTGAATAACAAGCAGCCTTGATAGGGAAGGGCACAGGTTTAGAGGGGAATGAATGCCAGAAGCTGCCTCTGACCCTGTCCCCCCAGGTCTCCTCATCTGCTGCAGCCTCCCTGACCCAGCACAGAGCGCACCAGTCTGGGTCAGCAAGGCCCTGGACTCTGCCTTTGTGCTGGTTGTCCCCAGGCAGGCTGTCAGCCCCAGCCCTGAGCAGGAGCAGGCAGTGCCAGCAGGATGCACTCGGGGCTCAGTGTCCTTGGGCAGCTGCTCCAGCCCCCGTGGGGAGCTCGGTCCCTGATGGGGACACAGAGCTGGGGTCACACGCCAGGGCACCAGGGCTGCCTCCCACTGCCCCTGAGGTCCTGTGGCACTGGCTGGCCACACACACCTCTCCCCACCCCTGGGCCTCCCACACCACAGCCCCAGCTCCTCTGCACACCACTGACATGCAGCCAGTCACACTGGGAACTGAGCACAGCACGGACATGAATACTATTGGTCTTTTAACTGGGGTTAGAGGACTACCAGCATTTACATTTCAGTAGTTTTGCTAAAATCTGCTGGAGCAAGACTTATATTTTACATAAAAGTGTGTTTGTTTCTATGTTCAATATTAACTGCTTCTGAAAAGACAGGTAAACAATGCATTTTCTTCTGTACAAATAAAGGCTTGCCACAGACATGGTGAAGTGAAAAAACTGAAAAGAACTCCTGTCCTATATTCTTTAATTGCACAAGAAACAAAATTTACTTTGTGTGGTCCTTCAAGTGAAAGGAAAACCTATCCCTGCAAATGATGTGTGGTATGCTGTGAAAACTCCCTGAAGAATTATCTCACAGATCTCTTATTTACTTTCAACTTTCCTCTGCACTCACATTGAAATCTACTGGAATGTTCCTACCCAAATATCTAGACACAGCTTCACATAGCTGTGCAGCTTTCAACTACATTTGACCTAAAATTAGCCAGGAATGCTATACTTTATTAATAAAGACAAGGACCAAAGGAGAAATGGCTTTGTTTAAATGGAGCAGCAAAGTGTGCATGTGTGTGCTGCGTGTCCAAGGTGGGTGTTCCACACCCGGCTCCCACCCAGCAGGGCCCAAAGGTCCGTCCTGCCCTGCACTGACAGGGCAAGTGGAAGGACAGCAAGAAACAGCTTTTCTACATGGCCAGACTTGATTCTGCTAAAAGATTTTAAGAGCATAAATAATACATGATTTGCAGTATCAGGGCCAAGTTCTACACCTCTTCGCCAGTATTCAGGTCATCTAAACTCAAATACATCATGTATTGAACAAAATGGCATGTCCCATCCAATTCCTCACCAATTCCATCAATACGGCCAAGAAGTCACCTCAACCACTACTGGAGGGCAATTATTCCTGGATTCCAAACTCAGAAGAGCAGAAAAGAAAGGGAGTAACAAGTCTATTGGAAAAACAAAACATCTCCTAGAGGAATTCAGTAAGAAAAGAGAAGAAAACTGAAGAAATCCACAGTTAGAGAAAGCAAACGCTTGCACATTATAGTCCTGCACATGTGTAAAAGGAGTGAAAAATCACAGAAGCCTGAAATATCTAAGAGCTGGAGACAGGATGAAGAGCCAGAATCATTTGGGACATGACATGGTACAGGCTGAATTTCTTACAAACATCAGCTGCACGTATGACAGGACACAGGGGCATGGAGCAGTTTCAATCTTGTACTTAACGCCTCCAGATCTTCAGCAGTACAACATGGAAATCTGTCACCCTTTCCTAAAGATATATTGGTAGCTTTTGTTTTCTTTTTAATTTCTTTTAATTTCCTTTGTTTTTACATTTGAGAACCCATTTCCTGGGATGTAAGTTCAGTGGGAAAGCACAAACTAAACCACACACATTCTTTGCATGAGCTTCTGCCCAGCAAAGAATTCCTGTGTTTGATTTCAGCTTCACAGCATGTCAACCTGATTTAAACTCACTCAAGAGAAAACTCAACCCATCACTGAGGTCAGCAAGAAAGGCTGCAGCCACAGACACAAAGCCAAGGACTGTCTGCCCCAAGCACCTGGCATGGGAGAGAGTGGAGCTGCTGGAGGTCAGATTTGCCTGGTCCCACCAATAAAGAGGAAGGGCAGAAAAATCAACTAGGATCTTTGCTAAGGACCAAATGAAACTATTGATTGCAATTATTGGCTTTCATACCCAACTCCTCTGACCAGTCTCTTTCAACAAAACACGAATTGAGGAACCAAGAGTGACAGCCCACCCTACTGCTACAGTACAGGGGTGTCTGTTCTGTTTGAATGCACAATGTGTAGGAAACAATCTGAGAGCAAAGCTGCTCCTCTGAGGTCACTGGAAATACACTCAACCTACAAACCTTGGATCCATTATTTGTGCTTCATGCACAGCCAAAAGCACTATCTCCAGTTTTAGCATACAAATGTTCTTTGCTGGACTTCAAAAGAGTATTTCCCAAATTTTTGACAAAACAATCTGAATCTCCTCTCTCCTCAGTGAGCTATTGCAGTGTGCTTTAAGGTGAAAGAACCTTATTTGGAAATGAAGTAATCGGCTGGATACCGCCAGCCATCAGCATTTCCTTAACAACACACAAAACAGTGCAGAAGACTGGTGTTTGAATAGAGAGTGTGAGGACAGCAGCGAGCTGAGGTAAGGATCATTAAAACTACTGACATCACTGTTGGCAACCAGAGAAAAGGGAAAACCTGTGTTTAATCTATTTCCTATTCACCACAAGTTTCAGCTGGAGTCCCCAATAATGCAGTTTGTGGTTGACTTTATGGAAAAAGTTAGCGATGCAAGAAAAATGTACTGAAACAAACCAGCATCTTTAAAAGTTCCTATAAGGTACCTCTGACAAGTAGTCTCTGCTCAACATCTGTTACAACACACATGCAGATAACACTGATGCACGTTCCAGCTGGCAAAGCTTCCTTCTCAAATTTCTTAGTCCAGGATGGATACAGCACAGCGAACTGCAGTTCCTATTACAGCTGAAATCCCATTCTTAAATCCAGTAACTAAAAATAAGGTGATATTTCATTTCCATTACTGGGGAGCTGGAGAAGAAGAGTACTTAAATTTTGAACTAAGAGCAGAGTGTCTAGACAGCTTAATATATCTTTTCTGAAGTTAAACAAAATTTTCATACATAACATAGATGTGTTGCTAAACTACACTTAAAGTGTAATCCTTACTCCTTCCTTACACTCCATTCTCTTTGAAAGTAACCAAGGAGGAAAAAATAAAACAAAGCAAACAAAAGTGAAAACTCAAGTAATGTTCCAGCGAAAGGCTTTCCAGTAGCCAATTTAAACTTCCATTTGCTCTTAAGAGCCAATAATGTCTTGTCCCTAAAACACCAATAGAAATGCCCTTCCAAAGAGTGATTTAATTTCAAAACAGTCCAGTAACGTGAAGTTGCTGTTGAAGTTCCACTACCACATCAGCAAATAAATGCAACTACTCTGTCACTGATTAACACAGCAAGGCAAAACCCAGCTCCCAAACATCAGACCTGCTCAGCACTCTGTGACACCTTTCCAGTGTCAGCTGGCATCTATTTAGGAAACAACTCCACAGGTGACAGAGCCAGGTCACTGAAAAGATGGCTCTTGACTGAAGAAACTGCAGAGTTTTTCTCAATCTACCAAATGAGGATATTTTTCAGCTCTGCCATTAACCTTGTTAATCCCAACACATTCTCCAGAGCTGTACCTATCCCATCAACACCGCATTTGAAATTATGAGCAAGGACTAGTTGAAGACTCCCTGTCATAGTTACTAGTTATAAACAAAAGGTTTTACAAGTGCGTTTGTTGTTTACTTTAGGATAATATAGATCACCTTATTCTGTGTAGATTAAACAGCGGCTTCCCGCATAATGAACGCATCTAGCTCATAAAAAATAAAAAGCTCATGAACAAAAGCTCGAAACAAAAGGAGAGCCATTATGAACATCCTCGGGAGGACTCATACAGGATTCCACCAGCCGAAGTCTCCGTGCAGCCTGCGCGCCCTTTGCCTGGACAGGTATAACGCGGTGTCTTTAGAGATCCCATACAAAGTAAACACATTAAGAAGTCTTGAAAAACTCATTTACAGCTCTCAAAAGGTGCCATTTGCCTGAGTCCTGGGCTGATTGCCCCGAGCGGTGGAATCACACCAGATCCCACAGACCGGCTCCAGCCCCCTCTCCGCGCTCCCCACACGGCTGAGCGCAGGCAGCGCCTGTTTGCATCTTCCCCGGCATTACTAACGTGCACACAGGCACGGGAAGCATCTCCTCCGGATAAATTAAAAACATCGACCAAAATTTAAACTAGCTCAAGTGACTCCTTTTCAAAGAGATGCAAATAAGCTGCAGCGCTCCCCGACTCGCCGCGCCGCCGGAGGAGCCAAGGAATGCAGGCAGGAACAATGGCTGCTGCAGCGCGTTAATTGCAGCCCGGGTCTAACAAAAGCAATTCCAAACAGAACCAAACAAAGTAATTACAACATTGCTATTTAACTTGACAGGTTGTAATTTACATTTAATAGATCAGCTTTTCTTCCTTGTACCCCAAAATGCCTATTTCAGCTTTCCCATGAACATGTTAAATGCGGAATTCCCGAAGATTCGGTTTCACCGAGTCCTTTCCTGCAAGGCAGAAAAACTGAATTTGGTGTTTCCACCCGGCTTCGTCTTTATAGAGGCCATTCGCTGCTGGAGGAAGGAACCTAAAGACCACTTACAGATGATACTGTCTTTCTGCTCTTGGTTCAGACAAAGTTCATGTACATCACTGGGAAAAAAAAAGCCATTCTCACTACAGCAGAAATTTTTCCTCTTTTCCCCAGAAAGAGAAGGTGGGAAAAAGCAAAAACTATGAGACTTTAATAATAAGATGATGAGCAGAACCAGGTTTTTACATTTGAGAACCCATTTCCTGGGATGTAAGTTCAGTGGGAAAGCACAAACTAAACCACACACATTCTTTGCATGAGCTTCTGCCCAGCAAAGAATTCCTGTGTTTGATTTCAGCTTCACAGCATGTCAACCTGATTTAAACTCACTCAAGAGAAAACTCAACCCATCACTGAGGTCAGCAAGAAAGGCTGCAGCCACAGACACAAAGCCAAGGACTGTCTGCCCCGAGCACCTGGCATGGGAGAGAGTGGAGCTGCTGGGTCAGATTTGCCTGGTCCCACCAATAAAGAGGACACCAGCCAGCTCTCTGCACTGGCATAAACATACTGGGAAAAGGGAATCACAAAGTATCTACATAGAAAAAGTATTGAAGAAATCTCCTGCTCTATTACACAAAATCAGTAGCAGTCAGGGGTTTGAACAAGACTGATGACCCAAATACTGAATTTCTGATTAAATATTTCATTTTTTCAATTTTTGAAAAAAAAAGTTACCGAGTTTATGGGCTTTTTGAAGATTAAAAGAAACAGAATACAATGAAGTTTAGAAAGAAAGAGCTTGAATTCAATAGCATGTTTTGTAAATAAATTATACAACTTTTCTTATGGTAGCACAGCTAAATAGGCCATAAAACAAAACAAGTGTCCAGCAGTTGCAAGTTACAAAAATCCAAGATGCAGCCTGTAGGTTTGTGGTTGATTGGTTTCTATGAAATGAAAAATATGGGCAGAGTCTTTCTCATTACAAGGTGTGATGTGATAAATGGGATTCTCATGTTTGTGTCTTCCAGCTTTGTAAGGACTGAAGGTCTGGATCTTTGCCTTCCTTTACTAAGAGTCCATCTGAGTAATCAGCTAAAGGTTGAGGCCAGCTTACAATGGAGAGAAAATACCTTTGTTCAGGACTAAAAATAATGATGTTACTGCAAAGCCAGGGATCTCATGAGATCAACACTCCAAGTTCAACCCAAATCTTCTCATAATGCTCCTCTAAAACACTTGGCCACACTGTGTTTGACATCCTTCAGATAAACCCACTGCTGGCCCAAGGTCTTCTGCCCAGACTGCAATAATGAGAGCAGTATCAAACCCACATGTGCACCACCTAGCTAATAGCTGCAGTCCTCACAGGGCAACACTGCTTGTGTTAAATCTTAAAGAGATTCAAATAAACTTGCAAATTAAACAACTGGGATCATTCATTATTTTGGAATTTGTACTGTTCAGCTCACCAAGTCTGCAGAGTCTAACCCTGAAGAATTTGTGGCATTCACACCTCTCAGGATGACCCAATAATCCACACTCAGTTCAAGAAAGCACTGCTGAAGTACACTTTGTATGGCTGTATCCTTCAAAAGAAAACACAGCTCAGTTTCTATCTTTATCAAATATATAACCAAATATCGACAATATTAACAAGGGGAACCCAGAAACCATTTCATTATGCAATTTGTTCTTCAAAGGAGCTTTCTTAGAACTTTTATTTTTCACATTAAATTACTTTAATGGCAGTTTTGAATTCAACAAACTCACCAATGCTGGGAATCATTACGACTGCTCTGACTATAGGGAAGCAGATGACCTGGGTGCCTTTAGATGCACTCACTCCCCCATAGCTTGTCAGCAATTAAAACCTACACAATTAATTTTGATCAAAATTGAGTCCATTGAAGCTGTGCTTATATTATATCAACTAAATTATATCAGCAGTGGAGCTCAGCAACACATAACATCCAGTGTAGCTGCCACATAGACAGAAGATATCTCAGCTGCTGTATATCCTAATCTTTCTGTAATCTGTATTTCACATGCCTTTCTGGCACTCTGGGCTGGTTCCCATTCCAGAAGCCAAACCTTACCACTTTCCCCTATGCTTTTCTGACTCTTCTTTATAGTGCTTATTTCCTGACAGATTTACTTTTCTCTGACAACGTTAAAAACCCTAAATAAATAGTCTAAACTGCCTCAAAACTCTTTTTGTGATACATGCTAAATTGTGAGAGTTACAGCTTAAAGCAAGGAAGGAGTCACACCATTCAACTTTGCTGGAGCCATTTTCCTCCCAATGGACAAATAAGGGGAAAATGCAGAACAGACAGAAGAAAAATGGAATTCAGCAAGGGATACAGAAGCCCCACGGGGGGATAACCTGGCCAGCTGACCTTCACTTTGAAATTTTGCCAGTGCAAATTAAGTAGCTAGTCTGCAGCACGTCTGGGCAGCAGCGTGAGAAGGAAGTTCTGCAGTGATTTTGGATGAAACACTTCCTCAATTCAAAACAACAGCACATTAAATATCAAAAAAGGTTAATAAGGAGGTACTGGGAAACACATTGTGAAAAGCATGCCAAGAAAACAAAGCAGGGAAGGGATAAGAACAAATGAAATATCATAAAGTTGACAAAATTGTACCAAGAAGTTTGGAAAGCCAAGGCAGAAGGAAAGAATCCATTATTTTGAAACCATCTGCTACTCCATAATATAATAACTATCACACAGCTTTGACAAGCTTTTTTCTGTTTTGTAGACCAAGATATGAAATCCTAGAAAACTACTGACATACAACCTCTTTTCTTTCAGTAGGAATGCATTTTCATGTACATCCACATACATTCACAATTTATTTCTAGTAACTGGCACTCATCTGACCTGACCTTTTTACCTTTCCTCCCTGCCGTAAATTGCAAAACTTCTCTGAGAGTCACATGGCATCTTCCTCTTCCCAGCATTTCAAACCTGGTGTTCAGACTCCTTTGACACTCAAGCTGGTAGCTGAAATTTAAAGCATCAGCCACACTCAAAAGCTGCCAACAGTGAAGTGCCATGGCTGGAGTACACAACCTACAGCCAGTCAGACCTGCACAAAGACCTGAAATCCAATTCTGCCCTTGGTTTGATTTACTCCATAGTTTTACTCAAGTTACTTTGTCTTAGTCTCATGGAAAAGATAAAACCCCATTTATTTTCTACACGAAATTTTACTGTGAGGAGGAGGAAGTTGTGACATCTCAAACATGCACAGTCACTGTAATATCTGGGGAATCACTTTTCTGCCCTGGTCTCCCCGTGTCTCAGTGCCTTGCCCGTGAGCTGAGAGCTGCTGCCTGGCAGTTCAGACTGTGCCAGGGGCAGGCAGCAGGGTGGTAATGCCTTGACAGTGCCCACATGAAGAGAGACACAGGGCAGCATCTGGACAAGGTGCTATAAATAAAACATTGGGCAGCCACACACTGCTGAGAATGAAAAGAACTGAAAAAATGCCTCATTCCTGGATCACTCCTACAAACTGAAGAATATGTTCTGTGTGGGAAATGCACGTTTTGTGCTACATGGTCTGAAATGACAACCCATATGCATGAGGGTGGGAGGCAAAAGTATCAATGCTTACAAAAATAAATAACATTTGAGTGTGACTACATCCAGCCAAGCATTATTTCACATTAAAAGAGATTTATAAAATAAAGTAAACTCTACATACAATAGAATTTTTAGCTGGAGAAAAGAAAAAGACAACAAAATTCCAACATCAGAAAATAGGCCTTTGCTGGTAAATCAGGAGCTCTACCCTTGTCCTCCCACTGAATTAACAATCAACATATCCCAGACTGCAATGGGATTAACCTCAACAACAATGCTGAGACCTTTATTGAGCTCTGAGATAGTCCATGCTAAACTCTTCATTATACCATTTAGACACTGAAAAACTTGTTTGTATATAGATTAGGTTTTCAAAACAAATGTCATCCCATTTATTTCCAGAAACCATTGTAACAAGAAAATAGTAAATATAGGGTGATGAAAGGGCACAGAGGAAATACAACCTCATTCAAAACAATGAAGCTATCTCAAGTTAGAAGTACATGAGCAGAGGAGGCAGCACCTGGCAGGCACTTGGGGAGGGGAAGCCCTACAAAGACCAATTAGACAAATCAAGTATTTTACTGCCTTTTTTTTGAGTTTCATTCAGCAAAATCTTAAAAGCCTACCAATATTATATTTTAAAACTACTAACAGCCTGAATGGACTAACCTTCACTTGTTCAATTGCCATGATTTCAAATAGAAAACCAATCAACAGTCACATTAGCTATTTAATTACAACACCAATCTAGCATTATGATACTGTATAATTACACAAGCAGAAGTCAAAGTAGGTGAAAGTTTTTCTCATCTCAGAATTTTCAGCCAGACATTTTAAACTTTAAAAATAAAACATGCCACATGAAATTCTTTCCATATAATGAAAGTTGTTCACAAGAGTAGCAGTAAGACTCTCACTAGATGATAGACACTGTATTACTGTCACACATAAATCTTGCATGAGCTGTCAAATTGAGCATTAAGGATAACCCTTTAGAAGCTATTAGTATAAGTCAATTGAAAATTAAAAGCATATAGCAGCACAGATTAAAGGCTTGGCATACACACTAAAGGATCTGTACACAATATCCCATATTATTAAGATGTCTTGGTTAATCAGTGACTGTAAACATCCTCTATACATTAACCTTGACAAAATATATGAAAATCTCACCTTATCATGCTGTATCACTGCACTTGTTAATCTCATAAAATGGAAAGTTCTCTGTTTTTATAAGCTATCACACAAACTTGTCCCACTGGCCACCCAGTCCTCTTAAACCATGAGAAGAATCTGTAATCTGTAAATCTGACTTGGTCTGCTGATAGTGATCCCAGTGATTACAAAAAATACCTGATGACACCTTTGAAACTCTCCCCAATATGAAGAGGAGAGCAGAGTGGTCAGCACCCATACTCAGCCCTGCACCCATGCCCTCATCAGCCCAGCACTGCTGGTCAGACACTCCAGAGAAGCTGCAGAGGGGAAAGGGCCAGTTAATATACGAGAAAAATCTATAGGAAACAGCTTCATTAGTTCCAGTGCTCTCAGATCAGCTGTTTGTATAAGCAGTTTTGCTTGGAGCAGTGTTTTGTCAGTATTATTACTGTTATGTTATGCAAAGAATGTATTAAATTCTTAAATATTACATGAGACTTAATGGATTGTGTGTAGTGTGTGGGAGGTCAAACAAGGAGGGTAATGTTCCATTCAGCCTTAGAGATGTAACTTAGAAAACAGAAGCTTGCATTATAATTCAAGGAGAAAGTGCAGATCAAAGATATGCCTGAGACGGAAGTAGGCAGCCTGAAATGTAGAGGGAAAACATAAAATAAAATTATAAATATAATTTTAAAAATAATCAGTGGTTGTGACAAGCAGCAGTGCAGTTTTAAAGAAATTTTACAGCTCAGTCCTTTTTAAAACAACTTCTGCTTCCAGAAGCTACCTATGAATTCTTCCAGTGGTCCCCCCTTATCCAACAGAATATTGCATTGTTTTTTTAAGTTTTGTACATATCTGGAAACTCCCTGTACCTCCAGTGGTAGGGACCCTAAATGGCCAAGCTATAGTATAGAGGACATATGCAGAATGGCAGAGTATCTCAATTTCTACTTTCCATCTGTATCTTCATGCCAGAGCCAAAATTACTCTAATTTAGGGTCCAGTACTCTTAAATGAAGGTTTTAAATAAGATAAAGCTAGTGCTTTTGCTACAAAACTTCAATTTTCATGGTCTTTTAGGGTAAAAAAGTACACAGCACAACTAAAGAGATCTCAGTCAATGTTATTTTGCACATCTGTTTTCCAGCAAGAGCAGTTTTTTCATATTATTAAAGCTTTTCTGAAGATACGTTTCATCATTTTCGATCACTTAAGGAACAATCTGATATGATAACATATCTGCAAATATGTTATCATACAAAAATATATATTTTTCAGTTTAGAATTCTATCAGAAGGTATATTGCCCATCACATTGATCTCTGACATGCAGTTTCTACTTAATCACAGGTACAAAAGGTACCAGTGTGACTCCACTGCCCGTAGGTGTATGTATATACAAAAAGGAGCTAAAATAGGCTAGAGCAGCCTATATAGCAGTTCAGTTGCATTACTGGACAAAAAAGCTCTCCAAAACCAGGACAGTTCTCTGTCTCAAACACCCTCCCTCCCAAACCTCCGTATTGTCAGACAAAATTTAAGATTCCCAGTTCAAATTCTGAGGACTGTTAGAAATAGGAATTATCATAGAAGGAGAAGGGAAAAACTAACTACAGGTATTTTCCACAGATAAATACATCATATATTGTTAATGATTGTTTTTATGTTACATGTTCTCCAGTCTCAATAATTGTGTATTCATCTCTCTCTAGTTACCAACTATGCATAAGGTTTAATGCAATGTTTAGTTTGAATTAAGAATCATGACAACTAGAAGTTTCTGTAGCATCTGTAGGCATTTTGTTCTACAGAGACAATATGATGAAATATAAACACAGCAACCTTTTTTTTCAGTCGAAATCCTGGTATTTCAGCAAGAAAAAAACTGCCTTTCAAACTTTCATTTTTGTCTGTGATTCTCTCCCAGCTTGCAGTCCTGGTCACTAAGAGAAAAGCACCCTCAGGGTCTGTGGAAGCTCACACAGAGGGAGCCACAGCTTTTCCAAGTAATACCTGAAGGTGTGCAAAGTTCTACTGTAAATGCAACTTGGCATTTCTCAGTAACTCAGAGTATTGACATAACAAAGTGCAGCTTTCAGACAAATACAGCCCTGAAATGGAGCAATTGCTTCCTTTCAAACTTCAAGGTCACTTCAAAATCTGCAAAACATCAGCACTGTCTGAAGCAGGGGTTGGAAGGGATGAAAAAGGAATGGTGTTCTCATCTCACTGAAGATGGTTAAATTCCTTCAGCTAAAACTTTCCAGTGAATTTCAGCTGGAGGGAGACTAGTAACAAGCATGGGAAATTTCTGCCTTAAGCACTGAAAGTTGTCAAAAATAGGAGCAAATTGAATGTTCTGCTATTTTACCATGCAAAATATAGACAATAGAGACATTCATATGACTTTTTAAGTGAAAAATCTTCTTGTAATATACATTTTCAAAAGAATAAGCTTCTTAGCTAAAATACCCTGAATTTCCTTATAGGGCAAATGAAACAATTATTTTAAAGTTAACTCATCTTAGACCATCAGAATTTTGCATAATTGTAAACACAGATTTTTAATAAAAAAACCTATGAACCTCCCATCTTTTTCTACTTTTTTATTTGTCAGGTTTCTTCCATATAGGCTTATGAATATATCTACACATGCTTCTGTACTCTTATTTTCTCTTCTGTGCTCAGATGACTCCTTTACTGCTGCTTGATGTGTACTGTCAGCTTAGACATTCAAGAGAGGACCAAATAACTAAATTTTTCTGCATTGTTCTTTCAGTCAGAGCAATCTTATATCAACAAACAGTAATAATACATTCAGATGTGTAATATTTCAAAGCTGTGGATTTTAAATGTTGAACTGGCCACTACAGTTACATGATGTATTTGAGATTCAGAAAATAATAACCCAATTCATTCAACAAAGCCATGCTTCATTGAAAATTAATGGAAATATAAGAAAGGAAAACAAGGGTTTGGAAATATCCCACAGCTGCAATTTAGATGTAGTGATTAAACCAGGGAAGTACACAGATGTCTACTGACATTTTGCTTTAAAACACTTAAAGAAGACTTTCTTTTCTGCTTAAGGGTTTACAAATCAGATTCAATTACAGGAAAACAATGCTGTAATCTTCATTTACAACAAATCCTAAATTTAGTAAGCAGAAGTCATTAGTAGTAACAAACAGATTTGAGCATAAAGAGAGGCAGTATTTCAGCTATGGGAAAGGCAGTGCAGAAAGCAGAGGCTTTCCACTCCCACCCTTGGATACCAGCTGCTTCTCTGGACTTCCAGCACTGTCTCAGTGCAAGCATTTCTATAAGCCACTGTTGCTTTTCTTTCTTTTGTTTAAGAAACCCCAATATGCAACTATAAACTATGTTTATAAACTTATAATCTATATTCTGTAATATGTAAACAAGTGCCCATTACTTAGAAGCCACAGATGAGCATAATATTTGATTGTAATAGAAAACAGATGCATTTTCCTTTTCCAATTGTTTACATTGCCAAAGCATCCAGTCTTTAAGATATTCTCCATACAAATCAAAACATGTTGTGCCTTAATGAAGGACAAAACAGCAGTATCTTTGAAACACTGTATTCTCTGTAATATTTTGCAAACTCAGCTGCAGCCCAAGTAGACAGGGTACTCCAAGGGGTGCAGCAACTCCAGAGCTTCTGCTGTCAGGTGGCAGGCACAAAAAAGGGACATTTTCCTTTACTGCAGATCACCTCCTCCACCAGCCTTGATATTGCAATCATTTAGATGTGTGTTTTTACGTGACCTATCCCTCTTTTTCCCTCCACTTACCCCAGACTGGTTTTCTTTCCCCCTCCCTCTACACACAGAGGTACACACAGACTGATACACATTAAGTATTTACATAAATGCACACAACACATTCAAGCGCTCTTCGTTTGTTGATACAGGCAAGCATAAAGCAAAATTTATTTCAGTATTTCCTTCAAATGTCTACAGTGTGTGTTATGGTCCAGCTCCAGGTAAAAATTATGCACAGATTTATCAATTGTTAGAAAGCTATGAGCTCAAAACATGACCCAGAAGCTCACAAAGGCCACATCACCCTTTGTCCTGAAGCTGCCTTCGTTCAGCTTTTGAGAGGTAAAACAGGAACACAGTTTAACACTTTTAAGGGACAGCCTTTGGGTGAGCAACAGTGTTTCAGTACTTTGAGCTGGAAGTATTTTAGAGCACCTTTTGCCTTTGCCTGCAACAGAGCAGTTCAAGTACATAGCCATAGCCAAAAGAAGCTAGGCTAGGCAAGGAGCTAACGGGGAAAGCAGCTCACAGAGGCTCAGGTGTCTTGGGAGAATACACCTGGACTTTTATTTTCAGTGATTTGAACGTTCATCAGAAAAAAGCTTACAAGAGGCTCTGGTACACACAATATAGAAATCAAACTTTGTTAACAAGCAATATTTAGCCTTCCTGTGATTTCAGACAATTCTCTGCACTTGGTTTTGGTTGTTTCTGTGAAGATCAAATAAAGTATTAGCACCCATATATGCCCACATAAAATAAAATACAAATTAATCTTGTGTCTACACAGCTAAATAAGCCTCAAAGCTTCAAGCCCCTCCATCTTACAGGCTAGATGTAAAAACAACATGACAACAGCAGACATTTATAGATCAGTATACACCACTGGTTTACCAGGAGGGAACTCATTGCTTGCTTTGACTTAGAAAGAATTTATCTGTTTTTCAGATTAAGTTACAGCAGAGAGGCCTCCCCCAGCCCCTCTCGCCTGTGGATTTGGCCCCTTTTGGGCTCAGGAAACCAACTGTACTCCCTGCCACACAACGGGCAGCTCCTTCTGCAGCTGATACCTCATTTTTAAACCTATCAATTGGGTGGATGGAAGGCAAAAATATAGGAATGGATTGTTTAATTTTGAATTATATTATCATTTCTGAAAAATACTGACTATCATTTTGAAAGGCCATTACTAAGCACTTTCTATTCACAGTGCAGAGCATCTCTAACAGGCCCTGTGTCTCATCACTTTTTCTATCATTTCATGCATAACTTTCTCTCGGTAAAAGCAGATACTCAGGTCCAAGTCCGGGGCTACAATACCGAGTTAAAGGGGGTGAGTGTGTGCATGTGCCTGGCACAGACTCCAGCAGCTGGCAAACAGCTGGACACTCCAACCCCTGCACAGCAGCTGCAGCACACCCAATCCAGAAACCTTGCTGCACCTCCTGCATGGTTTGCTGTGCACTAACAAGTATTTCTACACTCCTACTGAACAAGCATCACCTAAGGGAGAGCAGCTAAGCCAGACCGCTCCTCCAAAGGAAGAATTACATCAACACTGGAAACCCTTAGCATTGGGGTTTCTAATACAGTGTGTCATGATGAAATGTGGGAGGGTTCTTTTAAAAGTGAAAAGATGGTGTTCACTCTGTTTATGTACAGTGAGATATTCATGGTCCCCACATGTAATAAAGAACAGGCAAGAGTATCATACATGTCACTAATATGATCATTATGCCGCAATTTTCCTGGTTACCACAAAAATGCAAACATTTTCATGAAGTGCAATAACAGCTCTGAGTTCCACTAAAAAGAAAAAATGTTCACATTGCTGTGAAACAAAGCATCATGTAAGATCCACACCAGGTAAGTTCCTGATGCCCAAGTATCTTAGCTCTCCTGAGGAGCCCTTCTTCCCAGCATCCTTCTGCATCCATTCCATTAACTCTTCCATCACATACCTGCACGTGCCAAAATCTTGCATAGGTGTGCTTATAACCTGAATGCCACACTTCAGAGAGATGCTATAATTACTTCAGATTTCAAAGCATATCTAACAGCCTGCTGGCTCTTCTGCATGCCCCTGCACATCAGTTGGGAACCTCACTGTAGATGGATTTATTTTTGTAACTTTGGAACGATTACAAGTAACCTTGAGAGAATGCAACTGAACTGCAGATTAATAAAAAACATTTGTTTGGGGGGAAAAAAAAACGACAGAAACTTCTGACTTGCATTATATTTTGTTTCCACACCATTCACAGAATGTTTTGAAGGAATTCAACCTCACTTTTCTTCATCACCCAAGGGTTCTAGCAAGGCACTGAGAACAACTATCAGTATAAAACATCACAGCCAAAAAGATACATTTTCATTTTACTCAAAAAGTCCAAGGCAAGCAACTATATCATTACACTGCTTTCTTCTGTATTAGAAGGTACAATATATGGGGGAATGGATGACCCCAAAGCAGGCTGTGGCCACAGGGATGATGTGCTTCCCATCACAGCTGTGTGGGTCCCTCTCAGCAGAGCTGCCAGGAGAGCCACCACCTCCAGGTTTCACTGCTGCCTGGCTGTGTGAAACTCAAGTTAGAGCCAAGCTGAGCACCATCGGGGTGGGCTGGAGTGTCAAGACAAGTGTGTGGCCAAGTGAGAAGATGCAGAGGGAGCTTCATACCATTCTCACAGAAGTAAGGAAATAAAGGAAGTAAATTGAAGAGTTATGCCAACAAATCTTACTCTGCAAAGCAGATTCTGAGATGACAAAAAGACAGACACATGTTTTTAACTAACATGAAATGCAGGCGTGTTTCCTGAGCAGTCAGCTACCCTTCTATAAGCAGCCTCAAAGCCAATTATAGCAGACAATTTGAGCTAAATATAAAAACCCACAAATCTCACAGTTTGAGATAACATCCAGGAAGGTGTTAAAGTTAACTTTGAAACTATGCAACAAGACTTCAGCCTTCTCATAATGAATATGGCAACCACGTCCGTCAAAGCACCCTGTGATTTCTGGGAACAGAGAGGCTGAAGAGATTATGTGGATACTTCACATATTTCTCCAAGAGTAACAGATGGAATTTTTCTGTTCACAGAACTTCAGAGATGAGAACTTGACTGTGCAAAATATCAATGGCCAGACTTTAGTTTGTAACTTCAGTAATCTCCACATGTGATCAGGCTACAGTCACTCCTAACTACAGCAGCTGGATTAGTGAGGTTGACATGGGAATACCACGATATTTGACATGCTGCAACAGGAGAAAACAGGGATCCAGCCTGCACACAGACCTGTTGCCTTCAGAACTTAGTCTTTTTATTAAAACAATTCCTCCATTCTCACCTCAAATGCACAGGTAGGCTGCCACCTCTGCACTAGCCAGAACTTGGGACCTGGCTTATTTGACAGCTTATGTCTTCTCCTTTCTTAGGGAGGCTGCTCCTCCATTTGATACAGCCAAACTGCATCTTTTCTGTTCACAGTAAGATAGTGCAGCTGTCCCCTCTTTCCAGCTGATTTGGACCTGAATGTTTTTCACTGCCTCTCCTCCACCTCTAGCTGCCCAGGAAGCTTTCTCCACATGCTACAATACAGTCAGTTACCTCACCATCAGAGAAGAGTATTTCTGACAGCCTTCATCAACCTCTCAAAGCTAAATAGCCAAGGAAAGCTTCAAATACAGCTGCCAATAGAAATACATATATATTAGGAAGTTGGATTCAATTTCAGTTCCTGCTCTACAAGTGTAGTTGTGGAAAAAACCAACTTCCATAGAAACAGAGAAGTGAACAAAGCAGAGAGAGTTTTCTCGGCTGTGCTCTCTTCCTTCAGTAGCCATCAGGCTGTAACACTATCCCTCCTCATCCATCTGCAGAACAGCACTATGTAAGCCTTAAGGAGCAATTGAAGTTGAATGGACATTGAGACAAATTCTCCACTGCTGGCACGCAGCTCGCAGCTTTACTGAGCCACAGAGGGAACCTCAGCATCTTGCAGCTCCACTTACACTGCACTTGTTACTTGCTCTCTCAGCAGACTCAGACACACTTAGGAAAAGACGTTGACGTTCATCCCAGAGTACTTGTACACAAAACAGTGCATCAGGTGGCCCCTGCACACTTTCCTGTGCTAGAGATGGCTCCATGTGTCCCTCAGAGTTTGGCTGGCCAGCACCAGTACCCTGTCTCTGCACAGACCAAGTTGCACCAATTTAGTATTTCAAAGAGTAGAGGACTACCAACAGATCAGCAAAGCAATCTAAGGAGCTTTACACTGGCTCTGCGTGAAACAACCAAACAGGTTAGAGGCAGACTTCACTATCTACCACTTCCTTTACTCTTTACAGCTGATGATTTGCAGGAAGCAAAAAGAAGTCACCATCCTCCTCCTCCCCCACCATTAGAGCACTAAGATGGTTAGAAGGTGGGAAGATGAATTTCTGCAGTGTCCTAGACTTCATGAAGTTTGTATCCCAAATTGTCTGTTCTGCTTATGCTGGATATTAAGTTCTGCACCTTTAAGACTGGTTCCAAGAGGGAAGGGGGGAGAAGAAGCTCACTGATTGTTTTCAGAAGCTGCACTGGCTCCCCTGCATCCTTCTCAGGGACTGCACTGTCTGCAGCACCGGAGAGAGCTCTCCTTCACTCTGGGTTAGCTTTTTAGCCAGCTGAGGCAGAGAAGCTCCCCAGACTGTGGCTTTCCTTTTTCTTGGAACTGATCAGCGCTGCTCTGGACTGAAAGCCCAGAAGGACAGGGCAGCTCCTGCCTGTGGCCCACCGGGGCCAGGACGCGGCACCTTCCAGCGCAGCAGGGACTGGTCAGAGACTGAGCCAGCCGAGCTACAAACGCCCCACGACATGGACTCATCTCTTCAGAACAGTGAGAGGTTCCATTGTTTAATATTACTCATTTTCCCATGTTTGTGAGTACTTTGCTTGTTAAACAAACTTTTTTTCCACTTTTCCCAAAGGAGATTTATGTCTCCCAATCCAGTGGGGAGAGGGACTGCTTGAATTTGCTTTCTAGAGGGACCCTTCAGAGGTCTCCCCACATTTGCCCTAAACGAGGACATACAGTCACTCAGGCACGTACATCCTAGAAAGGGACAAAAAGCAAAGGAAGCTTTCTCCATTCATTTGTTTTTCCCTGTTGCACAATGTGACTGGAACCAAACCAACCAAAATCCTAAAGCTTCTAAGCTCAGGTCTGCAGTGGCAGTGCTCATCATGTAAACAGCCAGTCTGTCTGTATTCTTCTAGTGCTTTTTCCCACCCACCAAGAATGCCTTTTAGATCACCTCACCAAACCAAACTTAATGCAAATTAGAAGATTATTTTGATGACTAAATACAGTGTTAACATTTAACATTTTCAGTGTATTGAGTAGAAACACTAGGCACTATCAAAACTGAACAAAAAAAGGTACAGAGCTGCTTCAAATAGTAAATATTAAAGACTGTTCATGCAATAGTAAATATTGACACTTTCAAAGTATTTCATAAGAGTAAGAAAGCATTCTCTTGGTCAAAGAAGAAAAGCTAGGGAGGTTTTGGGTTGGTTGGTTGGTTCTGAACTTATTGAGAAAGCTTTACTTTATGCATTTCTATTCAGTATTTATAAAAAAAATAAGTCCCCTTCCTTCCATAAACAGAGGCTCCTTTTCTGTATTCTAAGAAGTGTTTTGCTGAGATTTACAGTCTCTTTCAGAGAAGGACTTCTATAATTTAGGATCAATTTACACTTTGAGCTATCAAATTTTACTGCAATTGTGGCAAGAGAAAGTGGGGACAGGGAAAGGAGGAAGGAAGCAGGACAAGCTCTCAAAGGGCTCATACTCAGTCTTCTTCCAAGACAACTGTGCCCCAGCAAGGAAAAGTCAGATGTATACATCCACATGAATAATAACTCCTGCTAGCACTGTCTTCATAGCGATGGATTCTACAGCAGCTTGACATTAGGCTATGATGGAGCTTGACAGTGTCCAGATTTAGACATAACTCAGCTGTTTCCATTAATTAAGTTTTCCTCCAGGATAAAAATCATTGTAGAACATTACATTAAAAATGGGGCATTTCTTTCCCTGTTGTAAGACACTGACAGTAAAAGTAAAACAAAATGTCACCACCTTTGAAAGGAATGCCCACACTATTTTTCAGCTTTGCAGTCTCTCCAGTCTTAACATTATGCAAAACCCTCCAAATTCTCTTTATTAACCTCTTTTTTGTTAAGTCTGCCCAAATTAAATCTAAAAATATGGATAGTAAGCTAAGGCTGTCTTCCAGTTACCAATGGTTACCACCATACAAGGCACTGCAATACTGAAGTTAACTTTGTTAAGGAGAATTTAAAAACAATTACTTGAAAATATTGTAATACTCTATCCTACACTCCAGCAAAAAGAATTACATCCTTCAGATTCAATGACTTCTAGCTGTGGGTTTTACTCTCACTCCTGAGCAGTAGTAACAGTGAGACGAGACAAGAGCTGAATAACTCCCAATTCTCAGAGCACACAGGGACATCAATACCAGGGAGGGTGTCCCACTGATGAAGTAATAAAAAGTCTGTTTGGAGTCTTGTTGCATAAACACCAGTGTAGCTGCTCACCACTACAACTGAAAGATTAAGTCTAAATAAAATCTTATCACTAGTATCTGCCCTAACCTCTCCTCAGAATCTGAGAGGGAAATTATGACTGAGACATGGATGAATCACATTCCCAGATGGAATTCCCAGTACTTTTTCCTGGCTAAAAAGAAGGAAACTTTTTCCCGCTTACTAAGAAGTAATAGCCATATCAGCTTGCTGCACTGATGAATTTAACAATTTGATCCAAGAGTCTCCCTTGGAGGTGCAGCTTACTGACTGTGCAAAAAAAGAAAAGACAGGTTTCATGCCTTCCAACTAACCCTGCCATGAACAAGAACATAATTTTAAGTCAATGACAAAAAGATCCCACAAAGCCAGAGAGATTTATAATGTAAGAAACACCCAGCTGGGTCACACTGATGGTTCCTCTAGTCCAGAATTCACCTCCAAAAAGGCAGAAAAGGTGCTATTTAGAGAGAACCAATAGCCCATGTCCTGTGGTCCACTCCCCTCACCCTCTCCCTGCTGACCATGAACTCTCCCAACCCTGTTTTGAACCTGCCTTGGGTGCCTGTTTTCAAAACATCCTCTGGCTGCAAGTTGCATCAATTCACTACCTGCTATGTAAACAAACACTTTCTTCTTTCATCTGTCTTAAACTGATTGCCAACCAGTTTCACCAAGTGTCCTGGCACTGCAGCCTTTCTGTCAACAAGAGCCTGGTGTTCACCCTTCCACCAGCTCAGGATTTTGTAAACCTTGAACCTGCTGCCCCCCTCAGCCGCCCACCTTCCAAACCAAACCTTTTAAATGAGGCAACTCCACACCAGGCAGTGACAGCACCCCCTGGACTGAGGGCTGCCCTCCTCTGCACCTTCCCTAAGCCAAAGGCACCAGCTCTACCTTCTTTAGATGTGGGCATAAAAAACAGACCCGTGCTCAAAATGTGGTGAGCACACCACTGTTTTAAATACCAACAAAAGGCATTTTCTTGTCCTCAGTACCTTTTCCTGATGTTGCAAGAGGCACACACTGCCCAGGTTTTTCTGGATTTTTTTGGCTGCTGTTACTCCACATTGCTGACAATAGTCCTGGAAAACTGTCAATGACAACCACAAAGCCTCTTTTCCACATTGCAACCGTCAGCTCTGAGTTCAACATCACACAAATATGGTTTAAAATAACTTTTTCCTAACTGGAAAAAAATTCTGTTTAAAAACCTATGTTTACCTATGCTGACATTAGTCTACCACATTCTTGCCCACTGAAGTTATTTGATGACCTTCTGGAATTCCTCTGCACTTAGACAGCATCTAGCTACCCAAAAGTAACAGAACTGCCATTTTTCATCAAAACTGGAATTATTCCGGGGCTGGTGCAAGGTAACAAATCGAGCTGTTGGTTTGAGTGATGTCTAGAAGCCACAGGGAAGGCAAGTGAGATCAATCAAGACCACCAGAGCCAGTTTTATCATTGTGGGAAAATTACCAGATACAGATTTATTAAACAGGACAGAAATTGGGTGAAAAACAACAAAACTGAAAAAACCCCAACTCATGAATCACACCTCCATGGCTGGTGATGGCAAACAAAACCTGCAATGGATTGCCCATGGAATTGTAGACTTAACCATGGATGGAGCTACTTGAACACTACTGTGGAGGAAATCAGATCTTGTAACACCAACTCTGGGGATGCTCTAGCATGACAAACAAACATCAGGCTTCCTAATGTCATTTTGTATTTGTCAGCTATCAGTCCTCACTTTTACCTTACAATGAAAAATGACTGTCAAGAAGAATCTTCAGAACTACTTTTAAAGAGTTAATGTAAAATCCAAGTAACATTGGGGGGGGGTGGAATCTAATTAAAAAACATACTGAAGATTGAAGTAAGATTCTTCTGCTAAAGAATTCTGGTTTTGGGCAAGCTGAATCATCACAGCACCAACAGAAATGGTACAAAAACTTACCCAAATTAGAGAGCTATAGCAGCTTATCACACAAGAAAATTCACCAGCAACTGTAAACAAATGCCTTAAGAACTTTTCTGATTAACGTAAGATCTTAAGAAAATAGGTATTTTGGCTCTCAGCTGCCTCCTGAGCACTGTTAAACCAACACAGAAATCATTAGTTAGCATGTGCAAAAATTGCCAAGGGCTGTCCCCTAAAATGTACTACAGAAACTTCATCTAGTAAAAGTAGCAGATCTAAAGTTTAAAAAAATACTGGTAATTTCCATTTTTGGCTCTGAGAAAGAAAAAACCAAATGCACAATACCTTTATTGAAACTCAAAAGTTAATTTAAATTAACTATCAAAGCTTCATTCTCCTTTCTGTCAGTCAAAGGAATCAGGGAATTCTGTTCTCTTGAGCATCAAATAATTTCAGACAAAAAAAATCCCCTATTTTGAGTATTAGTTTTATCAGATTCTGTTGTTTAGACAGTAACTTTACAACAGAAAGCTAATTTTTTAGCCATACCTACTACATCTGGGACACTGTTGCAGGTTTTTGGGTACAGACTGCTTCTTGACAAATATAAATGTCATATTCATTCTGCATTTTTCATCTGCAAAGATGCTTATACATTGCAAGTAACAATTACCATATCATACTTAGGAAAAAATGCCATAACTCATTGCCTCCCAAAAAAGAACCCCACTAGCTTCCAGATTTCAGAGTGCAAATTAATTCAACGTATTTGAAATCTGCTTGCACTGTGTTCCTCCTAATGTGTGTGTTGGGATTTTCTGAATGTTTCAGCAAACCTGTTTTCAGAAACCCCTGCTCTCTAAGAATCGATTCTATTTGGGATCTGCTGATGGACAGGTACTGACTTTCTTTTCCTGAAATTCTGATTACTAAGATACTTGGTAGCAATCCAGGGCAAGCACATTCTGGTACCAACAAAGTGTTATTTTCTGCAACTGACTGCAATGAAGCCTAGTCTGCCATTTGTCCACAACAGCAGCTTCCAGCACCTTAACTCTTATTTTTGCTAGCATGAAAATATTAAAACCAGAAAACCTGCAGAAGAAGAAAACCTACTTTTGGTTCTCAGATGAAAAAAACCTTGTAAACGTCTGTGCACTGTCTCCTAAGAAGTTTTTTATGTTTTCTTCCAAGGCTGCCTTGACAGTAGTAACAAAACATGCCCAGTAATGGGCACGGCAGAGTCACCCTAAATACAGAGAAGCTTTTGCCCCTAATTCACAATGACCACAGAAGCCCTCCCTGGACCACAAGACTGCCCAGTGCAGAGTTGTGAGCACACAGACAGCAAAGTGATGGCACTCTCCTTCTCAGCTCTTCCCAACTAGGCTTGTGCTTCTGTGCTGAATAAACCACTGGCATATTCGTCACTCATCTGTCACCAAATAGCTGGATGATAAAAAACACTTCTGGAGAGAGAAACAAAAATTAAAAAAGGCTCCACTCTTAAATGCAAGGAAAAGTGTTGAGTGACTTTGCTATCAGGAACCTCTTTCCAATGATTTCTGGTCTGAAGGCTAAAGTGAGAGTTATATTGCAGCTTCTCTTCCCTTTCTCCACCATCATTAGTGACCATGATGTTTTTCTGAAGGGATCAGGGCTGCCTTCCAGTTTCGTAAGCAGATGAAAAAGGCAAACCAGCCTTTGGAGTAGAAGACTCAGAACAAGAGCAAATTAAAGGCTATCAAACATGGAAAGCATCAGTAAATTCGGGGAAGAAGAAAAAAATAGGTAAGATTTATGTGCTAAGGAAGTTCACAAAGTAAATTTTAATATGAATACTTGAGGGAGAACAGCTGGAAGCATTAAGCTGCATGGTGCTATGTGTTGCAGCCTCTCAGTTTTGACCAGAGAAGCAGCAACTCAACATTCCTCAGGTATCAGGAAAAAGCAATTCATCTGCATCAGTGTTTCTTCACATAATGGGGCTTTATTTTCCACTTCTAAACAGGCACTTGCTTCAACTTTTAAATTAAAAAAAAAATAGCATTATTAAAGGATCCAGTTCTGTTGGCAAAACTCCCAAACATTCCTACCTATATAAATTCATATATTTCCCTTCCCATATAATTTAAGTAAGCTTTGTACTCAGAATAAGTCTTTTCCATTTTTAAACAAAAGATACAAGTGGTTCACCAAGATGAAGCTGTTCTTCATCGCTGTTCCTGTCATCTTACAAATTCTTTCCCACCTTGTCCAACTTTAGATGTTTGGTGCACTTCAATCACACCAGGCACCAGAAAACCTTAGATGCAACTCCTTAAACTAAAGAAAACACTAAAATTTCACTGATAACCTCACGTCTGCTGCCTTTCCTTGTGAAAAGAATATGTCTTAAGAGACAAATCTCTTACTTTGAAACCTTAACATAGCTTTGATTTAAATTTTTCAAGTCTTATTTTCAGCTTTTGTATGGCAAATTTATTTTCACAACACTCTGAAATCTGTATATACAACAACTTGTTAGTGAGTTGTCAGAATACACACATTGGCTATACTACCAAAGGCTAACTCAGGTATTTGGTTCTTAATCCTGCTCATTCTGAGTTTAACAAAGTTTAAGAAAGACTACTATCACATTTACCTATCACATATCCAGTCCTCCCCTAAACAGCAACCTGTCCCACATAAGTCAGAGGCAATAAATAATGTAATTTATAATCTGTTTAAAACAGGGCAAGGCTATGTGTCAGGCATTACAGGTCATCTCTCTCCTCTTAACAATTCCCTCGCTATTCATTAGAGGCAATATTTTGGTTTCTCTAATCTGCATTTAAAAATGATTTTTTTTAAAACTCCCTCTAAACCACAGAAAACTTAATAGGAGAAAGCTGAGGTGCTGACAAATGAAATTAAGATACTGCCTTAAAGCTGCACTTATAAGTTTGATAATTCTTGTTTTATACCTCTAGCTTCAGAGGGAAAGAAACATTCACAGTCATTTTAAAGGCTTTTAAAAGGTTGCCCCAGTAGTTTTTGAGCTGAACACCATCCTCCTGCCCATCTTCAGAGGTCACTTTTCAGCAGTCAGACTAGTTTCAAATCACAGAACAAACATCAGAATGAAAGGTTTATTTACCCTCAGCTGACCAGGAGTGTTTATATGTTTTCACTTTCATATGTGCTCTATTCCCTTTGACCAATTATTATTGAGGTTCCCTGGATTAGGACTTTCATCTAATAAGATATCAAGTTAAGGAAGATGAAGCACACGATGATAACAGGTTAGTGCATCTCACAATGATTATTTTTTATCCTTCATCCTCTTTGAATTGGTCATGCTTACTACAAGGTCATGGGCACGGTACAGAGGAGCAAACTTAAAACGCTTTCATTCCAGAATTTTTAGCAAGTCCAAACTCCACCATTCTGTCAATCCTTTAGGAGTAATTGATAATGGTTTTACTGGTAGATCAATTCCTTTCTAAAATTCTATGCTAATTCTACTCTCTGAGCTTCTTCCCCACGGCAAAGACACACTGCAAACTTCCACTGGAAAACTGTCTCTTTTGCATGGCAGAGCACAGCTGTGGAATAAAAGGGTGTGCTGTCTTTGAAGTCTCGTTATTAGCACTTGTATCTGGTAAAGACAGCTCTCCCTCCTGCACAGCTCGAGTGATCATGCTGTGTGTTTTGATGCCTCTTGCTTGTCTGTACCAGTTCTCTGGCTAGTGCTCTCTCTCATGTGCCCCAAAGGAGGAACCTCCCAAGCTAGCTGGTCTCATATCCCTGAAATCACCAAAGATTTAAATTTAGATGACTGTGGTCATAAAACTAAGGCATTAGAAGCTGTTTCTCTGCTCTCCAAGGTGCTCCAGTTCCAGGCTGCTTTACAGGGAGTGACCCTGCTGCTCTCACCTCTGCTGCACCGAGCAGCAGCTGCACATGCAGCTCACTCCAGGTATGCAGAGCCTTCCACAGGAGCTGCCTCACAACTGTGGGCAGGGAAGAAGACAGATCACCTGTCATTTGGTTTGTAACAAAGTATCACTTGATGTTAAAAATGATCCAATTATTAAATAACACAAGATGTGCCTTTTAAGATTGCCGTTATTCCTAAAAACCAACCAGCAAGTAGAAACAGCAAGACAGATTACAGGGCAATGAAAGCAATCACACACACAACCCAATGTCAAAAACAGAGGAAAGGAAGCTGGTGTACACATCAAATTCCTGGTTACAACCATAATGAGGCAGGCTTGAAAAACATCCTGCTGCACTTCTGGACCTGTTTTGGCAGAAACAGCTGCCAGGATGAAGAGGAGAAAGTTTAACTCAAATTTTGTGAACAAGGTGAGGATTACTGATTTGGGGTTTATGAAGACTTTGAATCGCAGCATGTTACACATTCAGGCAGGGCCCAGGCAGCACTGTGCAGAACTGCAGGGATAAGGAGTGATAACCTGTGATAATGGTTATTGGCATTGTTTGTGCTGTGACAGGGCACAGGAGCTCCAGTCACAGCTCAAGGCCTCGCTTTCCTGGCTGCTGCACAAACACAGGAAAATGACAGTCCCTGCCCCAGCAGACCTACAGGGAAAGAAAAAGAGACCAGCAGACACATCAGGGCACAGGGAAATGACATCAGAGTATTTCTCAACGTGTTGTGAGACTCATGTACAACGCACCAAAGGCCACAGACAGGCCACTTCTCATTAATTAGTGACCATATGGCTGCAATTGCACAACTATTCAACATCCTTACTACGCCCACGTCTGAGAACTTCCATCCAAAGGGTGAGACTTCTTATCTTTAGCAGACCAGTGCAGACACTCAGTATTAAAAGAGAGAGTGTTTGGAGTTGTGCTTGGGTGTTTTCTCTCCTGCTGGCCATCTCAAGCTTTAGGAACACATCCTCACTATTATGAGGCACGGGATTCTCATTGGGATGGTAAGAAGATGAGCAGCAGGTTACAGTGGTGTGCTTCTATCAATTCCTTCATGGTCACAGGCCTCAGATTACAAGTTTATTGATTCCAAACTCAGCCCACTGAGCCCACAGCAAAGGTCACCCGTGAGGTATTCCATGCATGAATTTTTAGGTTTCTTCTTTTTAAGTGAACATTTCATTAACTAATTTTGGTCTTTGGGCTCTGCTTTTAATTTGGCATTTCATGAAAAGATCCATAAATTTTTTCTCTGAAGGTCATTATTTTCCCTCTCCTTTATCTTTCTAGTCCTAAAATATGAGGGGAAAAAAAAAAATCTTTATTTCTCCTTCTTTGGAAAAATGTCTTAAGCTTTAATCATTTAATCATTGTTGCAAAAAAAATGAAGCCCGCATCTGTTCCTAATTTTCAAATAAACAGTAAGATGGCAAAGATTGCAAATCAAAATGCTTGCAGATCTGAGGAACAAAACCTAGATCTACCTTGTGGCACAAAGTACATCCCCTTCTAGCACCTGACAGCTCAGTAAACTACTGGTCTATGCTCTGCACATCCAAGTCAAATAGTGGGTGAGGTAAACTATCAGTTCACCTGCTGTTGGTACTCGGACAGGCTTTTTTTCTCTTGCCTAACTGCTACAGAGAGTTCAGTGACACATTTCCCAAGGAGCAAGAGCTTGTATGGTTCCATAAGCACAGAGAGAGCAGACAGAGAGCCTTTCAGGAAAGCTATTCAAGAGTAAACAAACCAAAACAACAACAAACCCCTCACCTCACTACATAATTCAGCACAATCACTCCCATTTCTATTAAGAACTGGCAATCTTCTTTTAAAAAACCCAGAAAGCTCTCCATAGCTGAAGGACAGAAAAATTAGTGTAGTAATTAACAGTCCTAAGAAGAAATTCAGGTTTCTAACCAGAGGTGTTCAGTGCTGGTTTGGTACCCCTGAGTTAGCAGGTATGAGACAAGACCATGTAAGGAGATGCAGCCTTCTGGAGCCAGGGCTGAAAGCTAAACAAGAAGTGCAGTAGCTTCTAAAAAATGCATTAGACTAACCATAAAGGATGAGATTTGGCTGCTTAACATCAAATGGGTTTATACAAAAAACAAAACAAAAGAACCTTTGTGCATAAGGCTCACTTCCAGCCATTAGACTTAGAAAGTTTTTATGATCCTAAAGCAGGAAAAAAAACCAAGCCTCTTCTGCTTCACACCATCATTATTGCCCTGGCCCAATGAAATAAGCACTTTGGAAAACGAATGAAAATGTTGCAAGGAGATGATGATCACTGTTTCATGTCTACTTGAAGCCTGTACAAGCCTGTCTTGTTGTTGCAAGTAAATGTTCCCACCACACAGCATCCCCTCCTTTGCCCTGGCACGGGGATCTGTAGCAATACAATGAAATTAATCTGAATTCTGATTTCTGCCCTCCCTAAACTGGGCTACTTTTAGCCTGGATTAGGTCCCTGAGATAGCAGCTTGGTTTAGCTACAGGAATGCATATACTCAGGCAAAGGAGATGTCAGCATGGGAGCTGGGGTAAGAATCCTTCTTCCAAATGAGTCTAAAAGGTAGCAGTGAAAGCATGCCCAAAGCTTCCCTTGTGCAGCTACTCATGTTCAAGTCCCATTCGTGCTCCGAACTGACAGAGCACAAACTCTCCCTTGTCCAGAGGCTGTTCAGAGACACGGCTGTAACCACACCTGTCCCAGTAACCCCCCCCTTCTTCCTGGGAAGAGGAGGCTGAAATCAGACAGCACCCCCCCCCTTCTTCCTGGGAAGAGGAGGCTGAAATCAGACAGCACCTTCAGCTCAGCAACCTGACTGAACACAGGAATACCCTGTCACCACTGCAGCCAAAGGCACAAGGGGCTCACGGCAAGGGGGGAAATCTGCTTTAGTCAATTGGAAGTTGAGCTGATGACTGAACCTTGAATAGGCATGCATACCTGTGATCCACATGAGCAAACAAAGCCACTAAACTTACCCTGGTTAAAGTTTTACCCAGCTGTAAAAAAAACCAAACCTCAAATAACTCTGATCTGGTATGAAATGTCTCTGTGTCTTCTCCAAAGGTGTAAGTGAATCTTTCACTCTATGCCATCACTATCATTTGCCCAGACGAGCCACTACTATGCATGGTATTGAAACACTTGTATTAAAATGCTATCTTCCTTAATTCACACTTTTTGTTTCCCTGTAGGCCAGCCTTTAATATTTTTTTTCATGCTTAATCAAAGCCTTGTGTGTGAGGACACTGCCACACAATAACTTGGTACTATTCAGCCAAATCAGAACACCCTGTGTTCAGCAAACAGAAGTATATGAAACAGATTTTACAAATCTATGACATAAACGTCAGAAATATTTCACAAGTGATTTTAATTTCAAATTTTTGATTATCCTTTTTCTCTGGAAAACAATGCTCTTGGCCAGATTGGTTTCAACAGCCCAGAGCACACAACTCACTCTAATGCACACATACACTTCCTCCGGAAAGAAAGAATTAGAGCAACCCAGAGTTCAATAGCATTCACTATCAGCTTTTACATCCTGATAAAGAACCCCTGGAAAAGAGCATCTCTGCACATACAGCAGCTCTACAGCACTGTAAACTCTGCCTACATCCCCTGTACTCTGAGGAAACTTCACTCCAGTGAAGTCAATGGATGTTTTGTTACCTATTGTTAAGTGATAAAATACCTCCAACAGGCACTGTTCCCTTCCATGGTTTGTTTGGTTTTTTTTAAACACCCAAGACACACCTTTGTATTTGAAAAGAGGGGAAAGAATTAAAGTTCTCTCACTTCCTCACTCAGAAAATACTCATTGCTTGAATTAGCCACTAAATTAACTTCAGCTGCAGAGAAAATGACTCATTAAACAGAACAATCAAAAATTTCACTGGAGAGAAGGGGAGGAGGTAAGGAGAACTTTAACGTTCCTCCTCTCCTGCCAAATAAATGACACAGTAGTTTGAAAAAAAAAAAGCAGAATGCAGTAACACTTCTTAATAAATAAGGCTTAAACAGAAAGAGTTAGAAAACTGAAGCAAAAGAAAAAAACAAAGCCAAGCTACAGAAAACTGTAGTAGCTTTTGGAGCACTTTAATGTTCCAACTGTACCCAAATACATCTGGAAACATTGCACAGAGCAGCAGAAAGGCAGAGTTGTCTTTAACAGGTTACAGTACTTCTTAATGTAGATCATAATGTCAGAAGTTCAACCAATAGTTACAAGAAAGTTTTGTTTGTTCAGTCACACATCTGCCGGACAACAGACATCCAGTTTTGTAATACATCACTGGAGACAAACATGCAAGAGATTTTTTTAATAAAAGAACAAAGGTTTTCTTCCACAGACTCATCTGAATTGCTGTGAGACCAGTAGGAAATGTTTTAGCAAAACTGATGTTTCCTTCTCTCACAGCCAGTTACTTACTGAATATTGGAGTCAGTTACTTATTGAATCCTCCTACAATCACTAAATTTGACCAAGAGTTGGGGGCAAAAAGGTGGGAACCCTGCCTGTTTCTCATATGACATCTTGAGTAACTATATCAGAAGGTCTGGAAGACAGCTGTCTGAAGCCATTACATATATTTTTCATTTTCACCTGAAAATATTTTCCATATATATATATATGACCTTATCTAAACTAGAAAGGCTAATTTGTCAGTGTGGATTTGGGTTTTGGCAGATAATGTTTGTTTGAGAAGATGACTAACACAGACAGCTAAACTAGCAAGAATATTAAGCAGCAAGCACAGGTTTGGCAGTAAAAGATGTCTTTTCTCAGATACAGACTACCTAAACCAAAACAAGCCATAATTGAGAAGCAGGGTTTTTTCTAAAAGCATAAATACACTTATACTACACTCCTACTTCAAAGTAGCACCTTGAGGGTGAGTGAAGAAGCAAACCCACTTCGATAAACCCTCTCAGATTCTCACCCAGCACACCTGCAAAGACTCCCTGGGCTGAGGGACCGGTGCTGCAGCTGGGTCAGGATCACAACTCACTAAAGGCACAGTTTCACAGCAACCCTGCAGATGATCTCAGACACAGCTTCTGCAGCAGGCAGAAGCAGCAGCAGTGTAGGCCAAGACAAGTGTGGTTTCAAGGGCAGTGTAAGGCACGTATCACATAAGGCATTCTACTTGCAGATTTGCTGCCTGAAAGAATATAGCAGAGGAGGTTTCACAGTTGGTTTTAACCAAACTAGGAGCTAGATCCTGTCTAGAGAAATGGTTCCGGATTTCCACCTAATTACATTCCCAAGTGCTCCCCAGGTGATGCCAAAAACAACTTTCCAGAGGGATACATGTTCAAGGAGACAGAAACAACAGCATGGCCTTCCATTTCTTTAAGCTGATGGTAAACCTGAGTCCTGCATTCTGATTCTGAAGTGCAGTGATTGCCTGTACTTATTGCAGCTCTCCCTGGCCTTAATTCTGTCAGAGGTACCTCCATGAACTAAGCCTAAGGAATCTGAACAGAGAAAGTCACAATGATGAAAGCTGCAAGTATTAGCCAAGGATATGCAGACAAAGCCAGGCAAACAGATTCCAGACAGTGACTTGTATCACTCTTGACTACATAAAACCAAAGCAAAACCTTTCAAAAAGTCACAGTGAAGAATAGTAAGAAGCTACTACAAGAGTGCATCAGTTAAAAACACAGATTGGAAAGTCCTACAAATAACAGGAGTCCTGTAATGCAAAGGCTACCATTACATGTTCTGTTGTCCTCTTTTTTTAATATGTATAAAGCAATACTGCTAAAAGTCTTTTGCTTTTACCTGTTCCTTCAACCCAAATGCAAATGCTGAAATGTGACCCAAATCTATGATTAACATCACAGGAGTTATTTGATAAAGGAATAAAAGCTGATGAGCTACTGTATGAAACACAGAAGTAAACAAGCTTGAATCAAGATAGATCAAACATCTCACTCATCTTCAGGAGAAGTAGTTTTGGAAAAGATGAAATAACCAAGGTAGGAGATAAACTAGACATTGAATTACAGATCATTTTGTAGCCCTTTAGAGCTAAGTCATTAACATAGCTAATTAAAATTAATAGGGACTCACTATTAATTCAAACAGAACAGTATAGTAACAGCTTCCAGAAAAAGAACTAAAAACTGTTAAAGGGACACATTCCAAATTGATGCATGCTGCCCTAGTCCCACCAACCTCCAGCAGGTACAGCAATCCACATCAATTGGAGATTCCCCCCCTTCCACACCTAGGTGAAAAATCATTCATAGCCCATTCAGGAAGAAGGATCATCCAAAATATGCCTACACAAACTCAGGAACACGTATTATGTTAGAGGAATTTTCTGTCCTCTAACAATTCTTGGCACATCAACACTTTCCACTGCTGCAATCCCACAGTGTTATCAGCACAAGGCTTCATTCATACCTTTGTTTAAAATTTTATAACAGCCTATCAAGCTAAGAGATTATGAATCATTCAAGCCATTAAAGTCCAATTACATCAACTGAAATCTGAGCTACCCAGCATTATTCCAATTTCTCTTTCTGCTCACTCAGCCCCTGTACCCCTTTGTACACAACTTTCCCTTCTCTAACCTTGTGAAACTTCTCTTACCCAGGAGCTGGCCAATTTACACAGCATGCCTGTCACTCTTACCCCTAAACACATTTAACCACCACTTTTACTTGTGGCTTTGCCCTCTCCTCTCCCTGACCCAGCTTCCTATCATTTCATGGACTGTCTGCTCCTGCCTCTGTATCCAGGCCCTCTCTGCGCCTACTCTTCATTCCTGCATGATTATATCAGTTCAAATACGTTTAATTATCATGTACATGCTGACACTTAGCTTCACGGTGGATTAATTCAAATTAAAGTGATTAAAATAATCAAATTTAGATGAGCAAATGAGGAAACTTTTTTTTTATGGCCTTAATGGTCATTCTCAAACACCAATAACCACTAAATCATGATGATCTGCAATATAACCTTTTAATTTAGCATTTAATATAGTCCCTAGTTAGACAATACTATTAGTGTATATTTATGCAGATTCTTGACATGAAATTAATGACCAACACAGGTCACTATTTAGTAGCTGATTGAATTTTATATTATGACTTTTCAAGCTCTGTTTGAATGAAAAACAGGATGAAAACTAAGAAAAACCCTGAACACCTAATGAAGTTACTTAACAAAATAAGTGTTGCATTTTTTAAAAAAAATCTTTTTTTAAGCCACATCTCTCTTTAGTAGGTGGAATTGAGTGAACTTGGCTACTGTGGAATTCAAAATTTCTGATTTAGTAGATTTCTTTGGGTTCTTTACTAAAAAACTTAGAAAGAAAGCTGTTTTCCCATCTTTTCTGTTGACCTCATTCAGTTTTGAACCAACATTAGGCTACTCACACTAAAATGAAAATAAATTTCTCTGGTTATCTACTGAAGCAGCTGCTGTTCTCAGAAATTAGGTTTTAGCAACTCAAACCCCACTCATGTTCACTACAGCAATGTTTTTTTTCCTTTAAACATTTGATAGTTACATTGAGTGAAAGTTCTTCTTAATTTAGGTAGTATTAATATATTACAGCATACTTAGTCGTGAATATAGGTTTATTTTTGAGAAAGCAAGTTAAAAATTACTTCGACCTGAACCACCCCACTTTCTCACCCTCAGATTGCCTTCTCCAGAGATGTGCTACCACCACCTCAGGGTCAAAACAGAATTTAAAAGAAATGTAAATATTTGCTTTCTTCCTGGGAAAGCACTACATAGGGAAGAGGGGAAAAAGAGGGGATGTGCATATGGGGAATTGCATCAGTATAATTACAGAGTTTTAGCAAGCTGGTAAACGTCTGTGTAGGCAATCCCTTCACTCTAAAGGCTATTTCCTAATTAAGAATATGCACCCCATTTTCCAGAGCCTTACTACTGAAGAAACATCTCACCACTGCCGCCCAATTAGATCAAATTGGGTGGCTGGATCTTTTTGTTGTGTGCATGATAATACAAAGACTCTCCAAGTTCCTGCTCAACAAAGGCTTGTGTGAAACAGGCTTTGAAGACACAATAACATTCCTCTTGCGAGTTTCAAGCCCCGAGGCTAAAAGCACCAAGTAACTATTCATTCTTCCATCTTGAGACACATTCCTAACCTAGTTCAAAGGCCTGAAAAAACATGCCCTAGCTACATGCCTGCACACCTTCAGCAGGGCTTTTCCCTTCTACCAGAGCTTGCTAGAGAAAGAAGTTTCATACAGAAAAGAATTAAATACATTTGAGAGTTTTGTTTCACTTTTAAGAACTCCTTAATTGTTTAAAGGATTCAAGACTGCCCTGCGTGTGAATTGATCAGCTATGTGAATCCATCAAAGACTAAAGTTCACCATTTCCATGTTCAAGGCACAACGTTCATGCACAGTGCACCCATTCTTTAACTTCTGCTCCCAAGAAGCAGCTGTGGGAGGAGGGAGTGTGCACAGCAGCTGGAAAAGGACAAGGGATGATCTGGAGCTGTTTGGCTTCCATCACTGCTCTTCTATTTAGTTTCATCTGCCTCTGTTTTGGTCTCAGACTGGTAAGATAGATGTAAATCACACATGGCTATCCACCCATATCAAGATATCCAAGGCATTCAAGAACATTATGCATCATGTTCACAAGATGATGATAAAGTCAACAAAATACAAGATTATTTCCAAAATACTGACACTAGAACAAATATTAACTTTCAACAAGAAAAAATATTTACAGTTTTCAACATACAGCTTCCTAAACAAACTAAATTCCTCTTTCTACATTTTATTTTGTTGTTTCTCAGAAATCTGAATGCCATTATGTACAAAATGAGGAAATATAAACAATTACTAAAGAACAGGCTAGCCTAATTACAGTTACCATTTCATGGTATGGGACCAGCACACAGCAGCAGAGGAGCAGGCAGATGGCAATGAAGGCAGCCAGGGTGAGACCCTGCCCCTTGCAGGAAGACAAGCTGGTTACAGCAGCCCAAAGCTCCTGCAGGACCCTGCCCCAGATGTGCCAGCCTGCCTGCTTTTGGGGATTCCTGAGCCACACACACGAGATTAAAAGTTTCCTTTGTTTGCAATAGTTTTCAGTACACCTAAACTAAGGCTTCCTTACCTGTATTTCATTTTATATATGCAGTCAAGCAATTAACTGTTAAGTACTCCTGAATTTCCTTTTTTTTTTTTTTTTTAAGAGAAACAACGTTTTTTATTTTGTAGTTTAGTTGACACTATTAGGAAAAAAAGATCAACTGGGATCTGCAACACAGAAAAGTGGACCAAATGCTAAAAACACTGTAACATAGCAAAGCATGAAGGGATGGTACACTGTGCCCATGCTTTGCAAGCAAAGAAGTCAAAAAGAGAAATAGGGTGAACGTTAACAGGTTAAAGAGAGACAATTTTTTACAATTTTAACTATGCTGTTTTCCACCAGTCTAAAATATAATTTTGTCCTCTGAAAGATTTCCCTTAGTCACTTGCACTTTCCCCAAAAGAAAATGGTTCAGTTGGAATTTACCATCACTGCAAAAAGCCAAGTATTGCTCATTTTTCCCTTCATGTAGCCATGGTACAGATCTTCATTCCCTTCAAACAAGGAATGCATTACCTAACTGACATCTAAGAGTCATTTTGAATCCTGTGGCCAGCTGAGCTGCCCCACCTCTTTCAAGGACTGCACAGCTGAGCTACCTGCTGTTGATCATTTCCAGGAAATACAACTGTACTGTGAAAGGAAAATCTTTGTGGATAAATTCCAAAATAGGAAAACAAGTAAGATAACGTTGTCTTAGCCTCAACTAACTAAACAACTTTTTAGTTTATGTCCTCATTATTATATAACATTCTGCTCCATAAATGCCCCATTTACTATTTTGAAGTAACAAGCAATTCAGAAATTGTGATCCGGAATTGCAGGAGAGGAATCACTAATTACAACAGCACAAACTTTTCTGAGGAAATAAAATTAATCCCATTTTTCAGAGACCACTCAGCTAACGCCACCATCACTTACCTACAGTGCCTGCCTAAGTCAGAAGTGGAACAGCCACCATCATTTCAGCAAAGTACCCAACCTTTATTTCTCTGGCTATCAGCACAGAGACCAAGTACCATGAAAAAGCACATTGTACCATGCAGGGAAGGCTGCAGACCTTACCTGCCCTACGACATGGCATGCACAGCAAAGGGCATTCTGTTACACCTGTGCCTTCTCCAGGAAAGAGAAGAGCTCCTGTATTTCTCCTATTTTAAATTCTGTGTGAAGGCTCTGGCATCACAGCTGACAGTGACTCCCAAACACCTTGGCAATCACTTGCACAGGAACCATCAAAACAAACTGGGAACTACTGGAAGACCATTGTCTCCTTGCACTAGCAATTTTCAAGGTATTTCAGCAAAGTGCCCAAGAATCACTTACTTGGACACCAGCACTCCCCTGCAGCACATACAGAAGGCTTCTGAGCTCCGAGTTTGTCTCTGAAGCCAAAACATCTCCCTGGTCACTCATCTCCTGCCCTCCAGGCGTTAAAATTCTCTTCAAAATGAAGGTCAGCTGGCTGAAGATTAATTATCATCTCGTGTTTTAATCTAAAAGATTTCCTCACTGACACACATCAGCCATCACCTGAGGTGTCTTTGCATCTCTCCCACAGCACAGGGCACAGGAAACTCAGGTCAGACCGTAAACAAGTCACAGCTCCAGCCATGGTGTTTCAAGCTCCCCACCTCCCTTCCATTCCTTTGCAGTCACTTATAAACTGAAAGACCCCAGATGAGACGTGAAGAAACAAACTCAATCTTCTACCTCTCATGTACACTTCTTGAGGTTCTTTTACCCTCTCACTGTAAGACACACAACTCTGGGCACAGCATTTACATGAATGCTACTGGTGATGTACAGACATGCAGTATCTTGTGAGGAGGATGATGGGAGGGTTTGGTTTGGTTTGAATTCCACAGTTCAGGGAAGTAAGGGCAGAAGGAACCCATACAATCAGACTGGCTTAGTCTCCTCCACTCCAGCTTCAGGCTCTTTATTCCTACAGGGAACTGTGCCACTGCAGGAAAGCTCCTGTGCACAAACTATTTAAGGATTTTACTGACTGACAAATCCAGCTTATGGAGTTCCTACCCTATAGTTATGGCTTAGCAAATATTTGTGCACCACACTGAAAGTCAGACCACTGAAACTAGACAGGAACCAAGGCTGCTAGTTAATTCCCATTTTTTCTATTCACATAGATTCTGTATTTCAAAGAAAGCATGTGCAATCCTTAGGTGCCCTAGTGGTTAAAAATGTCTCAACCTACACAGGCTGGAGAGGATGGGCTGAGGCAGAAGAAGAAGAAACACAGTCTATTAAAGCTGTAGATGTTCCCAGACTATATTCCTCCATTATGTAACACATATCATCACAGAGTTCAAATGTGTAAGTACATTCCAACAGCTCTACTAGCTGTAAAGTGCACAACATCCTCCTGAAGCATATCTTATTTGAAAATTTAACAGGTCATTTCTTCCACATTCCCAGCTTCCAAAAAACTCAGAATTTTACAACAGTTAACAAAATGTACACAGGTAAATCTTCTGTGATACACCACGGAACAGTACATTTCACCTTCCAGCTCAAGTGGCTGACACGAGATCTTCTAACTAGACTCCCAAATTATTACAAGGACTTGAACACACACAAATTTCCACTGTCTCATCTACCTGATCAAAAATTACTCTGAAGAAAATACACTTCACAATTACCCAAGGTTAAATCTCTAATAATAGTCTTCAGAGAACATGACCTAGATATGTCAAACATGATCAGAGAGACATATATCAAGACATCCTTTAGTTAGTTAAGAGTGCCAGGCTTATTTAAATCTCCTTTATCTGTTCACACCTTGGCTTTTGTTAAATTTCGCATCATTTCTGTAAGCAGAAAGTAAAGCTGTTAAACTTGTGAATCTTTTTTTTTTTAAGTTATCAATGTCTCTCCTTTACTCTATTTCATGTAGTCAAAAAAATAATCATAATTTATCAAAACCCCAGAATTATGTAAAAATAGAATAATGCTATTCACTTTTATGAACAGGTACTCTAACACATCAGATCATGAACAGATGACCAAAAGCCAGCTTTTACCAGTCTGACAAGTTGGGAATTCAGACATATTTGTCAGTAATGATATATTTGTGTTGCAGCTCTTACCACAAAATGAAAACCACATCTGCTGTAACAAGCCACAATAGCTTTGTCATTTGAAGTTTTCTTTGACAATATATTCTTTAAATTAAAAAAGAAAAGTAAGAGAATCTATATTTACTAATTCATAAGACAAATTATTAAACTAATGTACCCAAATCAAATTTATAGCTGTCCAAATAGTAGAGTGTAAAGAAGAAAATGCTGCTGTTAAAAAAAACCCGTGTGAATATAGTCCTCCTTTTATTGTAAGTATTTTATAAAATCAAGGGAATGTAATGTTAAAAGTCACTAATTCCTTTTTATCTTGTATTTAATTCAGATTTGTATCTGTGGTTTAATGCTGTGGTTTTGACAAGGATACTACAAGACAATTCAGGAAAGAAGAGCTGGAAGTAAATTCTGCTTGCCTTACTAAGCAAATTATCCTGTTAAGGTCAGCAGAATATCCAAATACTAAAAACAAATAAAATCCAATAACAAATAAGGAATACATGTGCTTCCTAAGCAGAGTGTCCATCCCTGTACTAAAGATTAAAAAAAAATACAGAAGGAAAAACACCTTCAGAAAACTGCAGAACCATGCAAAATGAACACCTCTACAACCAACTCAGTGTGTAGCCAGGCTCTCCACATTTCTCTACACTCATCCTCAAACTTTCAAATATCACCATGCCAGTTCCCCTCAGATCACAAACACCTTGCAATTCTCTCTATCTCCATCATCCTGCCATAGTTTCTGTGTCCCCAAGTAATTTCTCTCTCATTTCCATCTCCTTCCCATACCAGTTTCTTGCTCCCCAGCCTTCACCTCGAGTTCCCCATTATCTTTGGTCAGTGACCCCCAGTCACAGCACAGGTTCCATGAACAGCTTTCCCCCCTCCTTTTTCCTCTCATCTCTCAAGAGTATTTCGTAACTCTGTCAATCAAATCCAATAATTATTTTTCACTGAAACTTGGCACAGAGGTTAAACCTAAAATCAAATTAGTTTTGGAAAATAATATCTATTTCTCTTCCATATCACTGGACAGCAAAATTAATTTTAAAGCTTATGTGACTTTATTCACGTAATAATCAGTACTGAACAGATTCATTTTCAGAGCTTCAATAAACTGGGAAAAAAAACTCACCTTCCCCACAAATAAGCTATTATACAGTTACTTGTTCAAAAGAATATTCAAGTACATTGACTTTCAGAACTTTCATTCATGTATTTAGGAAGTAATGAAAATCATGCAGTCCTAATGAATATAAAATTTTAGCTATCATAAAGCAGTCCTGAAATAATGCAACATACTGAAGATATTGGTCAAATAACATTCCAATTCCACAGCTGCTTGCTGCATTTTATCAAAGAGTTGTAATTCTCTATTTACAAGTGTTATCTAAGGAAATTTATGATCTCTCTACAGTTGTTATTAAAAATCAGCATCATCCTCACCCTGTAATGTCTCATTTCATTTTCAAATTTAAACCACATTCAAAAACCAGTTTAAACATTAACTAAATGTGAAAACCATGTGCTAAAGATGTCCAGGTAGTATCTCATAATCATATGAATTTGTTTATAAATCTGTTCCAGATTTTAAGCCAGGAAAATGAAACAGAAACACCTAAACTCATTAATTATAAGCTTGTGGTCTTGTTAAACAGGAGAACTGCAAATATGCAAGTATGTGGAGACACAGGCTCAATTTTGGCAAATAATTAGGCATGGGGAAAAACTGGTGTGTGCATACAGTAAGAAATGCACTGTTTTGTCTACAGTAATACCCACAAAGCATGAAAAACTTTCATAACATGCTGGTATTTACCTTGGTGCTGACCCAAAACTACAGAAACTTCTGTTCTTCAGTTTGGGAAACAACACACCCATAGAAACTTAATTTAACTGTACAAGTTTTGTTTTGGCATCCTTATGGATCTCTTCCAACTCAGGATATCCTATGATTTTATGAGTTGCTGTGTTTCTGTTGTTCCACCTTAAGTTTTTAACTTGAGAAAAAGAACACAACTATTGGAAATTGTGAAAGAAACAAATTTAAAAAGCAAGCAGTGTCCCAACAAAAATAAACCCCAGGTATATAGTACAAGAATGACATGAGTAATTTTCTGTTTACCATCATGTGTATTTTCATGAGACTCACACAAAAATTTAGTTCTACCCTTAGAAGTGTTTTGCTTTAACTGGATACAGGCAAAAGTCTAACAACCCTATAGATGCCCTTGTGCTGAATTCCCATTGCACTGTTTTCCACTTTCTTACATCACCAAAAAACCCCAAACCACCCATGCAGTGGGTGAAACAGTCAGCATCAAAGCCAGAGTGAGCCAAGTTCCCACTTGCCAGCACTACACATATTCTATTCCATGTTATTAGCACTTACATTCAGGAGTTCTCAGAGTCATCAACAAAATGGAAATGAAGCTTTGAAGATCAAAGCAAGATACCTGGATTCATTCTGCTATCCTACTACAGAACTTCCTGTTTCTCCAGAGCCAACATCTAATGGTTTCCTTTTTGGAATATTTTTTGACTATATACTCAGAACACAAGCTATCATTAGTTCATCTCCAAAACCCCTGCTCATCCACAGAGCCTTCTCACAGCCAGCCCCAAAGCAGGACACACAGCACATGCACAACATCTGCTCACCTGCTGTCTTGGGTCTGTGTGCAGGGGTTTGGCAGCGGGGGGCTACAAGGGTGGTTCCTCCAAGAGCTGCTGCAAGCTTCCCCCTTGTGTGACAGAGCCATTGCCAGTCAGTTCTGAGATGGATCTGCTACTGGCCAAGGCCAAGCAGCACCACTGGGATTACATATTTAGGAACAGGAAAAAAACCCACACAACTGCAGCTAGAGAGAGGAGTGATATCTGAGACCACTGTGGATGTAGGAAACTACTCTGCAGAGGATGTAGGAGGAGAGACAAAATGCAGTGAAACCAACCAGAACCCCCATTCTCATACCCCAGTGCTGCTGTGGGGAAGAGGTCGAGAAATGGGGGGTAAAGCAAAGCCCAGGAAGAAGGGAGGGGTGGGGCAAAAGTGTTTTAAGATTTAGTTATTATTTCTTATTATCCTACTCTGATTTGATTGGTAATAAATGAAACTAATTTGCCCAAGTTGAGTCTGTTTTGCCCGTGACAGTAACTGATGAGTGATCTCTCCCTGTCCTTATCTCGACTCATAAGCCTTTTGTTATATTTTTTTACTCCCCTGTCTAGCTGAGGAGGAGAGTGATCCAGTGGCTCTGGTGGGCACCTGGTGTCTAGCCAGGACCAGCCCACCACATCAGTGCATGCAAAACTCTAAGCAGGAGGAAATGCCTTAGGGCTACACTGCTCTCTCCCCTCAGTCTTTCCATGTCATGGGCTGGTGTTTCCCAGCACAACTTGGCAACTGCAGCAACACAGCCTTCCAGCTGCAGCATAAAAGGCCACTCATCAGAGGATCCAAGCACCAAAGAGTCACCAGCTAGGCTAGACACACACAATAGTCCCATTTCTCTAAAGCAGAGGTAAAAGTTTGGGCAGAAGTGCACTGAAACTACAGCACTTCTAACAGGCAAAAGGAAGAGAGCAGGGCAAGGCCAGCTGTTTGGAAACAGCCAAGAATACATGACAGGGAAGGCAATGGGATTGGAGAGTGCATAGGGATGCCATGGGTGAGAGAGAAAGGTTTTTCAATTAAGTTTGGGAAACAACATGATTATTTCAGCCAGTATCTTTAATGTTAGGAGAAGTAATTACACTTGAAAGAGATTAAAAGTACTTGGGAATCTAATGCCTGACCAACTTGGAGGAAGCTGGAAGAGAAGGACAGGGGAGCAGGGAAAAGGACAGGAGTTAGCTAGTTTGCATCAAAGCAGCAACAATCATTTTATCCATTAGGAGATGAATAGCCAACATTTGGGGTCATTGTCTTGTAGATGGCAACAACAGAAAATTCCAGAATGGATAAAACAAGCATTATACAGATAGTTTTGGCCTTTGGAGGGGGGTGGATGATTGTTCTATGGAGAAAAAAAAACAAAATAAAAAAACACATGCAGTCCCTTTGCCACTTCTGAGATTAAAAGTGTAAATAATAACCCATGAAAGGGAGGGAGAGTAAAGAAAGGGTACTTAGTGCAGCCTTCCCCAGCCCTTGTTCTGAAACCTGCAGCTTCACCTTTCCCTTCCTAGCTCCAGATAGGAGCTAGGACCAGATAGGAGCCACTGGACCTGCAAACATGCCAGTTAGCTTTTGCTTTATCTTTCACTTGCTCAGACACCAACAGGAGAAACCACAACAGCAACCCCCCCACTCTCAGCTGCAGCCTGATCAGCCCCAGCTGCCAGAAGGAGCACAGGGGAAGCTGGCCAAGGAGGCACAGCCCACTCTGCAGCTCGCTGGGAAAGGCAGGCAAAGCTTTGGGGACCAGGAGCACCCTTACTGCATGTGGAGTTTCCAGGTGAACAGTCCGGGTGAAGGTGCCCAACAACTTTTTCAGGCATGTGTGAGCAGTCCCTTAAATCACTCAGCTCCAGGCAAGTTTTCTTAGGAATGGCATAAGGGACAACCTACATGGAGCAAGTCTCCTGCCAAACCTAAGTTTTTCCTCCAAAGCAAAAAAGGTACAAGCACATGTTAAAAAATAGCTGTAAAAAAGGTTTAGTATGAATGAAACGTTGGGTTTTTCTTTCCTTAGCACACACTCAAGAGATGAGCTGGTCGGGCTGAGTTTTGCAAGGGAAGTTTCAGTTGATGGCAAGAAATCTAGCCTGGGAAATAAGAGTCCCGAGGGTTAATGTCTGAGAAGGCTACAAGCAACCAGCAAAGCTTTATAGTGGGAAGGGAGAAGGAACAGCTGTGCCTCAAACCCCCTATATAATTACAACCTGATTCTTCCCTTGCCTCCCAGAAGAAGCTGTGCCTCCTCAATCCAATCCTAATTTTGGGAAATAAGAACTAACTTCAAATAATAATTACTCTATTACACTCCAGCTTACACAACGCTGTCCTTAAAAACATCTGCATAGTATTTTTCAGCCTGTTCTTATATCAGGTCTTCCACATCCAAATCTTTCACTGAACAGCATAATCACAGCAGGTACCTACCTAACACCACTATGGAGAGCATTGCCACAGCTTTCATGTCAAAGATGACACACAGTTCAATTAAACAAGCTGTCCACAGCAAAAGGAAAGCAGTGCATTTGGAAAAAAAACACTGTAAGCAAACAGTTATGACACTGCTCCACTCCAGACCTGCTTTCTCATACCCTTCATATATTCTTTATTTACCCACACACTGCCCAAGAATCTTCTCTCACACTTACTCCCCAGTCTCAGCACTGCACAGGTGGAACAGTGATGCTCCCAGCAAAGTGACTTAACTGCAGAACATGTTGCATCCTCCAGCAAAAATCCCCTCCTGAAGAATTCACAACACTAACACTGTCCTAAGCAGATATGGATGCCCAGGGTAACAAGAGCCATCTGCAAAAACAGGGCTCTTGCAAGCACATGCCAGAACTGAGAAAAGGTATGTCTGTGTAAGTTGGTGTATGTTTAGTCACAAATAATGTATGGTGACACTCAGCATAGTCCTGTCAGCCACAAAAATTACCATTTCTTACCAGTTACCACTTCAACCAAACTGGCAATATTTGCACTGATCTTAAGTCTTACCTTGAACTTTCAAATTAACCTGGTATTCATAGGTCACGTAAGACTAAGACTTAATATTGCTTTGCTCTAATGGGCAACAGCAGCAAGTGACAAGCAGCAAATGTGAAGAGACTGTTTTGCTTTTGTTCAGGTTATAAGGACGCAAAACATCTAAAAATGAAAAACAGATGATCCCAGGCATCACACCACCAGCCCTCAATGTTCCCTTCAGTGCAGCCAAGAGCTGACACAAATATCGAGATGATGTAAACAGCGGTATGAGATTCATCCCCTGATGTCATTGCACATATTCATAGCAACTGCTTAACTACTGTGATAGCTGCTGCTCAGGTATGTAGGAAACTATTAAAATCGAGTGACAGAATTTACTAGAGAACTATCTGCCAGTACTCGCCTAGACCAAAACGAGACACTGCTCACCTTTCATGAAAGGACTTACACAGGTGCACTGTACTTTGCTAGCTCATAACAAGGTACATTGTTCTGTGCTGCATGAAGTTCCCACTCAACAGAAACATCACACTGCTTCCAACAAGGCTCCTACTCATCTTACATGTCTGTAATCAACATGCAACAGCCTGCCAGAAGTTTTTCCCAAACTAAAAATTAAAAGCTTCAGGAAGAAACAGAACACGTTAGTCAATGCCAAAACCACATGGGGCTCATTTCTTGTGCTGCTTCTAACACAGCGGCAGGTGAGGGACAGCCACAAAGTATCAACTGAAACACAAGTGATAGATACAATGCTCTAAATACTTACAAGTCTGTTTTCAAACTCAAAACTCCTTCCAAGAAAACTGAATTAACACTGGTCACAGCCCCGTGCAGTAGATGCCCTCAGCCGCGCACGTGTTAGCACGGTTCACTGCTCTACTCCCGGCCACAAGAGTGATTACTGACCAAACCAGGATTACACTGGGAGTTTCCTGTTTCCAGCCCAATACTAGAAGTGACTCGCTTTCACACCCCTCTCCCACACACTTCTGAAGAACTGCTAATTCTGAAAAATAAAAACGGCGGCAACACGGTAAGCACAGCATTGTATCCCCGGCTGACCCAAGCTGCTTTGGAAGCGCTCCCCAGCCCGTGCAGGTGCGGGCCAGTGACGGAACACCCGCAGGGATGCTGCGCTCCTGGACGCTTGTGCCACTAAGACATGCTGCAGTGAGGCCAAAAGGCTCAAGGAAACCAACCCAAGCCGTGGCTGCCCCGGGGGACGATGCCGCCCGCCCCCAGCCCGCGGGAAGGCACCGCCACGAGCGGCCTCGACCCCGGCTCCAGCCCCCTCCCCGCGCTCGTTCCACTCCCCGAGCGGAGCCGCGCCCCGTCCCCGCTCACCTTCCCCGGCGGGCGCCCGGCTCCTACATCTCCTCCCGCTTCTGGAAGCTGATGCTGGCGTACGCGCTCAGATCCTCGCCACAGTGGCCACTCCCGCGCTGCTGGCCCGGGGGCTTCGGCGGCAGCGGCTGCCTCGCCTCGGCGGGGGCGTGCGGGTGGTGGTGGCGGCGGTGGCCGCAGTCCCTCACCAAGTCCAGGTCGATGTAGTTGAGCCCGTTCTCCAGGGCGGGCGCGGCCC